>CP054669.1:38660014-38722221 GCA_013348765.1 Carpinus viminea
GATCTGTTGTATATTGTGGCAGCAGTTGGTTTAACTTAACTACTAAGAGTCAATAAGAGCCCTGTGCAAGTGATACATGTTAAGTGTGCTTATATGTTGAATTCTTCACTGAAAAAGTGCTGTGACCCCATATTAACAAATTATCCTTGAAATGCGATTCCTCTTTTATTTCTTTATTATCAACTCTGCTTGTAATATCTATCTTTAACTTGTTCCTCTGATGAGCAGAGGTCTATGGCTATGTCGGTTGCACTAGTTGACAGTATGGCATCATTGAGCAGTGATCTCTTCTATGACATATTGAGGCGACTAGATGGACCAACTTTGGCAAGTGCAGCATGTACTTGTGCAGCATTCTGTTCCATATCAAAAGAAGAGAGATTATGGGAAAATGTGTGTTCTTCTATGTGGCCTTCAACCAATAGGGAAGATGTCAAAAGTTTAATATCATCCATCGGTGGATTCAGAAAGTTCTATGCAGATTGTTTTCCCCTTATTGTAAACAAAGAAGTCAGTGAGAACCAAGGGAACAACTACCCTGAGTACCCCGAAGAATGGAGTGAGGCTGAATACTATGGTGACATGGATGGATTTGACAGTATTTCACCCTCAGATTTTGTTTCTATCGTGGATATTAGGTATAAAGATAAAACAATATGCTCAAAAGTCCTCTGGGGCATTCCAAATGCAAATGGCTTTGATGGTTGGTTTTACAATTGCCCTTTTCGAATTGATCTTCTAACTTATGCAGCTAGAGATGATGAGAATGATGGTGAGGTTACCCTTTCTGTTTCTGATGGCCTGCCACCAGTTGCCTCATTGGAAAGAGAAAGGAAAGATGGGAAGCTATGGCGGGAGCTCTGTGATGGACTCCGTCTTAGCTGGATTGTTGTAAACAGAAAAATAAAGCAAGCTGCTAATCTTGCTAGCTGGAGCCCTCTTGGTGGGCAAAGGCATTGGCCAACGGACAAGGATTTTGTGTTACGCTTCGGATCTGTCCTCCCTGCCAAGGACATTCTTCCATGTCAAGTAGTGGAATGCATCCTTCGCATGAAATTTAGAGTGATCCATACTGAAGGAGAGGAGGGCACACACACAACTCTCAAATTAACAGAGTTGAGCATGCAGTTGGAAGACATGGAAGGCGCTCATGTTAATGGAAGAAACAGTTTGCTTATTCTGAAGGAAGCACTGAGCTGCCATAGGAGCAAAAATTACGGTGAAGTTCTCGAGTCTTGCCATTTGTACTCAAAAGTGCAGAGCGAGTTAAAAGAGGAGAAGATAAGAAATGAAAGCAGGTTGGACAGACTTTGTATCCTAAGCGGCATTGCTGCGTTTCTAATGTTCTGGTATTACATGTTATAAAATGGAAGTGCCTCCTCCATTTTAACACGGTTAGCTGAAAATGCTCTAACAGACTCCCAATGTTTGTAATTCTGCTGATATAATTATTTAATTTTGCTTCAACTAATAAAAGAAGTCCCTGATCTCATTTCCTTGGTTGACTTGAGAATACAACTCTCTCTGTACAGCCATTCATCAAACTCCTGGAAGCAGCAATAATTAACCACGATGATGATTCACATGAAATTTCACCTTCTTGGACAGATAAGATGTATGTTTCCTCATTCTCTCAATGTATGATAGTAATCTTACTCTGCTTTTTAGTTCAATGCATCATATTTCTTGTCAAAGTTTGGTCTGCTGCATTTGCAGCATTTTGTCAGGTTCTGCCTTCTTGTTGGATGGGTATATGTTACTTCCCCATAACTTTTGGTTGACAAACTGCTAGCTTGATTGGCTTTTGTGGAACCTCAGAATTCAGATAATAGCAACTAGATGGAAACTGAGCTGAGTTCTTGACTTGCATCAGGGCAACATGTCATGTAATCATGTAATAGTGGTTTGGAGTTGAAACTGTTGTCATTTCTCAGAACCCATTCGCCTACTGTCCGTCATCAACTTGACGGCGGCAGTTAATTATGGTAATGCCCTTCGTCAGAAAAAGTTGGTAAATTTACCAACTTTCCGACATTAACCGGGGCGGTAGGTGGATTTCGTATTCCCGACCACAAGTTATTCCCAACCCCGAGTTTTCCGACGCCTACCCCTAGTGAAATGGATTGACAAGATAGTGCATCTCATCAAAGATTAATATTATACAACAAAAAGGGGGAAAACATAATTACAAAACAGAAAATTAAATGCTTAAGGTGCGATATTAGGTTCACTTTTTTAGAGAAGTTAATGTCTCCACCAATTCTGATGATTAATTTGGCACTAATTGAGTCTAATAAATACTTCTTAAAGATACAATGAAACCAATGAAACCCATAAAACCCTATGTAGCTTGGTTGTATTTTACATAAATATGTGGTTTGCATCAAAATTAAAGTCTACCAAATTATTGATCTAAAACTTAGTTCAAAAGAAAACAAATTTCTACTGATCCCTCTTCTTCTTATTCGTTAAACACATTATGTAAACTATTTTTAAAAACCCTAATTCTATCAAATTATTGATCTAAAACCTAATTCAAAAGAAAAAATTTCTACAAATCCTCTTCTTCTTTTTCTTCAGAAACACATTATGTAAAATATTTTAAAAATCATAATTCTACCAAATTATTGATCTTAAAACCTAATTCAAAAGAAAACAAATTTCTACCGATCCCTCTTCTTCTTCTTCATCTTCTTGACCGATCCCCTTGATTTAAAAACCTAATTCAAAAGAAAACAAATTTCTACCGATCCCCTCTTCTAACAAATTTCTACCTTCTTCTTCCTCTTCTTTTTCTTCTTCTTCTTCGTTAAACACATCAGGTAAAATATTTTTAAAAACCCTAACTCTACCAAATTATTGATCTGAAAACTTAATCCAAAAGAAAACAAATTTTTACCAATCCCCTCTTCTAACAAATTTCTACCGATCCCCTCTTTTTCTTCTTCTTCTTCTCCATTTTTTTCTTGTCATGTTTTTTTTCTTTGTCTCTTCCTATCTTCTACTTTTTCTCTTAAGTTCTTCTCCTATGTTGAAATTCCTCTTTTTCTTGGCAACTTTTAAAAGGGAAGTATAGAGATAGAGATGGAGAGAGAGAAAAAAGAAAAAAGAAAAAAAAAAATTTGTTGACAACCCTGATCAAGATATATAAATTTAATTTCTAGACTTGTCTTCCACATTTGCTAATGGAGACACAAACTTGGGTGAAGAAGCTGAAGAAGCACATCATCCATGAAGAAAAAACAAGAAGATGACGGAGAAGAAGAAAGGAAGAAATGACAAGAAGAAGAAGATGAGGGTTAGGCCTAAAAAACTAAATATCTACCGGTACAAATTTGTTTTCTTTTGAATTAGGTTTTTAGATCAATAATTTGATAGAATTAGAGTTTTTAAAAATATTTTACCTAATATGTTTAACGTAAAAAAAAAAAAAAAAAAAAAGGCTGAGGTGGGAGTATTAGTTGCCATAATAATATAACGTAAAAAATCTAAGTGTGTTTTTTAAAAGTCATAAATAAAATATAACATGTGTCATAACTTTATTTGATGTGACGTGGCATACTAACGGAATTCGTTAAGTCAATAAATAGAATTTAACGGTAAAGACTAAATTGTTTTTTTTTTTGCATACCATAAGGATTTTTGGATTCGTTTTGATACCACATGGAGTAAACTTGTAAATTAGGTAAACCACATTAACTAATTTTATATTTTTCCCTTTGCATAAATATGTGGTTTGCACCAAAATTAAAGCCACCTGCGTTTTCAAAAATATCATAAATGATATCTATGGTAAGCAAATAAACCTGCTTGATACCTTCATCGAGATTATGTTAGGTTTTTTAACAGAATGTCATGTTATCTTTACACGTGGCGTGATACCTGGATTTTTGGGTATCACATCATATGAAAAACAAAAAAGAGCTGGATGATCGAACCACCCTGTAGGGATGGCGGGCCACCCCATTTGGCCTGGGGGTGGTTTGGTCAACCCCAAGGGCCAAAAAAAAAAAAAAAAGTTTGGTACCATACCAAACCCCATATATAAAGGTCCTAAGATGTAGTTTAATCGGCTGACACCACACTTTATAAAGTGGAAGTCACTAGTTCAAATCCTCCTCTCCCCTCTTGTGTGGATATGTTAAAAAAAAAAAAAACCCATATATAAGGGTGACATGGCGTTAGATCAAACATAATTCGATTTTGCAGTTAACTTTACTAATGGTCAAAGACGGCCACTTAAAAGTGCATAACACAAAGAAAAATAAAACAAAATAAGAAATTTGAAATATTTTTTAGCCTTGTTAGAAAATTAAGAAAAAGAAAATATGGCTGATTGCTCGTCTTCCTGCCATCGCTATCTTTCAACGAATTGTTCGGCAATTGGAGTCTTATTTGTCATTTTGAAAATGAGAGGAGGGCACAACAACGACAGGGCAGACACGGATAGACACTCTATGCGGTGTGATGACGCTATTGAATCTTTTTATGCGCCCCCAACGCAACTACGCCACGTGGAATCTATTTGAGCATTCGATGTATTTTAATTTTTAAATATTAATTTAATAAAATGTTAAACCGCAAAACCTTTTATAATCTCATTATTCAGATCCCTTCTTGCTTTCAAAACTTTTGAGTCATTGGTATACTTATTCTTCTTCTTCTTCTTCTTCTTTTAATAAATATCTATTGACTTTCATTAATATTATGGACAAAACAATTGCTCTTCTAAAATAATATCACGGATACAATGAAAAGTCTTTTCAATTTAGAATGTATCTATAACTTGTTTAATACCCACTTGGGCTAAAACATGTTATGCTCCTTCGCTCTCCGATTGACATGCATTTGTCAATTGAGAAAGAATCTAGAATCACTAGGACATCATCCACAAGTTGCCCAAAATTACTCGTATTCCTGCCTCGCAAAGAATAGCACCAATGACATCATTGACATGCTTGGTATCCCCTCAATAATAATATTTTGGATTCCTAATAGCCCTTCTCTTTGGCCCACTGCATTTCGTATCTAAATTTAATTTATTTTTATTTTATTACTTTTTCTTGTTTTATTTATGTTTCTAATTATGAGAGGCTTGTTTGGGAGCAATCAGTTAGTTATAATGGATGAGTATTTTTGTCATCTGAAAAAGTGAAAAGACAAAATTACTTTTTCATTATAACTAACGAAATATTTTTTAATTTATTTAAACTGGAGAAGACCATATTCCATCTAGGAGAAGTTGTAGTATTAGAATTGAATGACATAAAGATAATAAATTATCCATGTCAAAAAAAAAAAAAAAAAGATAATAAATTATCATTAGGATTTGAATGTTATAGACAAATATGTTATTATTATGGAAAAAATATATTCGAATCCCTTTCATTTACTTTGCAATTATGCCTCAAAACTTTAGAAAGTGACACTAAGACCCCACATACAATTATTGCATGCCAAATTAGATATTTTTGCATTTTTTTCCCAAATACCTTTAAATTTTTTAATAAATAAAATTAAAAAAATATATATAAAAATAAGCATTTGAAAAAAATAAATAAATCAAAGCCGCTCATATGAAAAGTCCACCCAAATTTTGTTTTTAGGTTTAATTTTTTTAAATAGTTATTTTTAATAAAATTAAGGGTATTTTAAAGTTTAAATGTTTGACTTTTTATCCCACATCTAATAAAAAACAAGACCAATGACTTGCAACTCCACAAAGAATGCGCGTCGGCCAATTGGCCATCATGAGACTACCATGAGATGCGCAACAGAGGATCATCATTTCTAGCTGTTAGCCTATTACCCTTCCATTGAGAACGAGCGATTGGTAAACAACACGTGGGCAAATGGCCAAATTACACGACACGTCTCGTAACTTGGGTTCACCCAACCCAAGAGCGTTGATCATAATAGTACTTACCTGTTAAGAGCTACATATAACAAGCCTTGCCCGATTGTTTGCCACGTAAACGGCTTGCAGTTGTCCAATAACCATGTGGAGAAGCCCTTAAGAATATTTGTTTGAAGTGGCCCTCGATTATTTCTAATTCCCCAAACATTTGGCTGTTAGGCAACGAGAGTCGTTTGGGATTTGTTTAATGACATAAGCTTTATTAATTAATTGGTTTGACATCAAACTCAGATTGTGAGCATGAAGTGGGTTCATTAAAGGAATAAACAAAATAATAAAAATATTGGCCACTCCATTTGAGTGCACGATGTTAGAACTCATCTCCTACAATAAAAAGTGACTTGCATGTCACATATATAATTACATTAGATTATATATTATATTAAGAGAATTTTACTAAACTAAATTTTTTTGGTAATTAAATATACAGACAACTACTTAAAATAAAATGTTATTTCATTTCACCAAATATTGTCTCTCTTGATGGAAGAAAATAACGTGAATGTGATTTACTTTAAGTCTGTGATTATCCATCAGTTATAACATGAATGTGAGAAATATATAAGTCAAAATCTCTTATTTATCACTCTCCTATTTATTGTGAGGGTTCTAAGAGTGCAAATTTAACAAATGTTCAAGAATGAATTTCTGGATTACCCAATTCAAGTATTTAAACAACAATAACCAAATATTAGTGTTTTTATTTGATGTTGATACGAGAATCTTCTCCCAAATTCTTACACACAAAAATCAATTTAATCTACTTACCCCATAGAAAAATTCAGTTGGTTTGAAAAAAGAAAAAAGTAAATTAGCCTTCAAATTTTTTCGCTTGAAATCAATCAATTTTTTAAAGTGTAGTTTCAGTTCACAAAAAAATGTTTAATATGTATTGAACATTTGCAGTAACTAACCAAAGTAAGAACCTCCAATCTAAGGGCCGCCCTATTTTATTTCATTGCCAGTTTTACAGGTATTACGCCAGTTATTAAATAATTTATTATATTTTTTTACTTTATTTTTTTACTTGTATTGTGCTGTGTTCAATATATACCGGTAAAGTAGGTTTTTTTTTTTTTAAACCGCCAGTGAGAGACAACAAGAATAATCATTCTAGGAAAAAGGGAAGAAATTTGTTTCTTTCCTTCTTCTCCCCAACTCTTTCCATCTTCTGTAAATCACAAGAATATTGAGTCTCACGATACTGTTTGTCTTATATCTAAATTTGCTTTCTAAAGTGATCTACGAGATAAAGTTGTTTATGCTATCTTGGATTTTGATTACATTTTCATCGGTTTCTAAGGTTTTATTTACACGAAATCATTAGAGTAGTGGTCATTGGTTTTAGATTTTCGATCTGTCTTTTGTATTTCTCTCTAGTTATTTTTGGGGGTCAAATAATTGATCAATGACAAAGAAATTATCAGATATACGAAAGAATTTGTCATTAATGGTAGAGAAAGTGAAATGGATTACAATTGATAATGCGCTTTGTAGTGGAGATGGAAAAGAGAGAAAATCATTATCTAGTCGGGAGAGTTTTGATGAATCTGGCAGCGGGCAAGGATGTGATTTGCCGAAATATGCTGCAAATTTAGAAATTGATTGGAACGGTGACATTCAAATAGTTAGATATAAACTTGTTTCTCATGTATATAATTAGATCTAATTCATCATCTTCCCTTGTATGACCAATGATGTGGGATCTAGCAAAAATAGCTGTTAAACAAAGCATAAATTAAGTTTGGATGAAAGAATTTTTTCATTATATCTGTAATATTGTTATAAAATAAATGAAAAAAAATAAAAATTTCATCGACAAGACATGGAAAACTCATTTATATTTTTTTAAAAATAAGTGAAAGTGATATTTCAAATTCATTTTCAAAAATATCCTTGAAAATTACCCACTTTAACGATGCTTTCCAAAAAAAAAATAAAAATCTTATTATTATTTATTAAGATAAGCATTAAGATTCTTTAGAATATAATCCTCAATTATCATCTCAATATTTATCATGAAACAATAAATGTTGATATGACAAATTTTTTGTCATTTACGTAAATAACACCAATATTGATGTAGATTTTAGCAAATCAGAAACAAGTCTGGGCTGTGCTAATCTCCTTTTGGCTCACCCCAATTCTAGTCTTGGACGGCCATAATCATATATACCATAATTTGTGAAGTTGACTCAAACTTAATACGAAATTAACTAAATCACACAACTAATAATTAGGTCAATGTTTTTAAAAATACCATAAAAAATTTAAAGCCCTAAAGTCTAAGAGAGAGAGAAAAAAAAGAATTCCATTAGTCTTATCCTGGTTATAAAAATATAACTTCCATAGTATAATTTGGTTTCTTGTTCAATAATTAAAAATTATTGTGCCAATATCTTTTGTATAAAATAACATTTCTATGCTCAATAATTAAAAAAGTTTTTGTTAATTAAACTGGTTATGCGAATTGATTTGAGTCATCCCAAGCCAAAATGTTTATTAAATAAGTCATGCGCATCTTAATTAAATAGGTCGAGATCAAATCAAATTAAATTGACCCATATAATCTTGCATCAATTTCTCGACTCTATCCGAATATTCGAAAGATCTCCTATAATAATTATCGCCTTTAATAATTAGGCTGAAATTTGTACCCAACTTCCTACGATGAAAGCCTGAAAGTCAAAAAAAAAAAATTATGTTATTTTCTCACCGTAGTCCATAGTGGTGGCGCTGTCTCCGCAGTTTGTTTCCGCAGTTTGTTTGGCGTGGTATCAAGCTAAGTCCACTTTTCTCATTCACGTGGATTCCACCAACGAAGCACAACTCCTAAACTAACTCTTATAAAGGGAAGGTTGGCTACTTTAAGTTGAACGAAAGTGGTGATTTTTATGGTACACAGCATTTGCCATAAATTGCTCTCGTTTAAATTCAAGACTTTGTTTCTGGGTTTTGTTAAAGATCTTGATTTCTTCTACCCAAAATAGACCTACCATTTTTGCTGAAATACCTGTTTTTTACCACCCACAAAGCTGTGAAACGAGTTCTCACTTTCTCTCATTCCTACTCTGAAACCAATTTGATAAGGAAAATAGAAACGTTTTCTGAATGCTCACCCGGATTTTCATCTTCTTGCTTTGGCAACCACATATACAGTGCAAAGCGATTTTCGCCATTAATGCTCTCCTGTTCTCAGTCCCCACCTAATTCTCTCTTTTTTCTCTAAAACCCACTTTCAAAACACCGTTTGGACCATTCTGTAAGACGCCCGTGAATCTTTATTCTTTCTTTTAATCTTTTACTTAAGAAATGACAAAGAGCACAGCTTCACCGTACCGAGAAGACACGATGACCCACTTGGATTTCTTCAAGAAATTCAAGCGCTTCAACCCTCTTGAGCCTTCTCTAAGTATTCTTTCCTTCTTCCTGGTCACCCTTCTGTTCATTACCTTCTTTTTTTACTTGGATTACGACAGTGTTGGTCGTGGAATCACCTGGCTTGGTTTGCACGGTTCATTGTCTTCGTCATCATCTGACAATGTGAAGGCACGGCCGGAATTTCTTGATGAAGGTGGTGATGGGTGCGATGTGTTTGATGGGAATTGGAAGTGGGATGAGAGCTATCCACTTTACCAGTCCCAGAATTGCTCTTTCCTGGATGGAGGTTTTAGGTGCACTGAGAATGGCAGGCCTGATAGTTTCTACACTAAGTGGCGTTGGCAGCCCAAAGATTGCAACTTGCCCAGGTTTTATACATGTTCAACACATTTGTATTTTCAGTTTCTGCTTGGTTGCTGAGAAGATTCTGAAAAAGAAATCATAGGAAAGAAAATTATGAGTGTCATGTTGTTTATTGGTTTGCGTTCCAAAGATTGAAGATTTTGCCTTAGCTAAATTAATTAAGTAAACGAGACTCAGCGTGGACAGGAGGTTCCTAAAGTTTCTTTGGAACCAAATGGAGAATTCATTATTTTTGTTTTGATGAATAGTTCTTTTCTTTCTATGTTTCCCTGTTTTAAACTTTAATTTGTTGAGACTATTAGTGTGTAATTTGGAAATTGTGAAATTGTTTTTCTGGTATGTGTGTAAATTAAGTTTTATGATCAAACTAGCTCTGTCGCGGTTTCTTTTTTATCAGCTGCAGTTAAGAAAGTGTATTTTTTCAACTGCTAATTGAGCCTGAATTCGAGGTTATTGCTTGTTATTGTTATTGTCTGTTGGAGTAATTTTGGCTTCTGTACAGCTTTTTGGGTGTTTCTCTTCTGTTGATTAGCCGTGCTGGTGAACTTTTGGCTTTGGTTTCAAGTAATGAGGGTCCATTTTTTTAAAAAAAAGTGTAGGTTAGCTGCAATTCAGCTGCATTTATCTTTATTTTTATTTTCATTGTCTCCCATCATCAAACTCGTGCCCAAACAATCTCTTTTTGGTGAAACGGTTCTTCTTTTTCTTCATTTTTTCTGGCCTGATTGAAACGGTTCTTATCGATTGAAATTAAGGTTTCCTCTCTTTAGCCATCTACTTGTTTTGACCACCCATTTTGACGTTTTCTATTTTAAAGTGTGTAAGTATGTTTATATTTTCCATGTAATCAATAGTTTCCTTTTCTTTTTTGGTATTGCTATTCAACCCTAGTGATCGTTTTAATATGTTTTAAGATTTTCAATCTTAGGGGGTTAAGCTTTTCTGATGTCAGTTACTTCACTACTTAGGATTTTGTTCTTGACAGTACCGTTTTGATTAAAGAAGAAACTCTTATATGGGATTCTCTTCTTCTTGACAACAGATTTGATGCAGTGAAGATGTTGGAAAAACTGCGGAATAGGGTTGTATTTGTTGGTGACTCAATTGGAAGGAACCATTGGGAATCTCTCTCTGCATGCTCTCCTCTGCTATTCCCAACAAGACTTCTATCTATGAGGTGAATGGGACCCCCATTACAAAGCACACAGGGCTTCTTGGTTTTCAAGTTTGATGATTTCAACTGCACAGTTGAGTACTACAGATCTCCATTTCTAGTAGTCCAGGGCCGGGCTCCAGCTGGTGCTCCAAAAGGTGAAGTTAACTTTGAGAGTGGATCGAATTGACTGGATTGCTAACAAGTGGAGAGACGATGTGCTTGTTTTCAATGCTGGCCACTGGTGGAATTATGAGAAGACCATCAAAGTGTAAATATTTTCTATCTGATAACTTTTTCCTAAGGCCTGGTTTGTTTACATTCATTCCATATCTATTTTCATCTCCTACCAACAACATAGGTATGTGTATATCAAGGAGTCTTATGAATAGAAATTCACCATAAGACTTGGCATCTTCAAGATAAATGATAAGTTTCAATAGTTTAGCAATTTGATTGACAATCAAGGTCTTAGTTCTTGATTTTAGGAAAAGAAAAGCATCTAATGTTTTCTTTCCTGGGTGAGAGGTAGGAATCCAGGATGAGAAAAGAGTCCAATCTGAGTAAATTTGCAAGGTTAAGGACATGGTTGAGGGAGCTCTATCTCTGCCAAGGATAATTGCTGCCAATATACAAATTGTTCAATCCATGGTGTGTCTATATATATAAACAAACAATAAATTGAGAAGAAGGTTTTTTTGGTGTTTTTCATTTGCATATAACATATAGTTGGTCTGTAAAGGTTCAAATATGAAATTATAAATTGAAGGAATGAGTTGGAGCCAAGTAAAAGACAGTTTATAAAACCTACTGTCGTTAGACCCCATATCCACCTTGAGTCAGAGAATTGATTGCTATGACACACCCTGGAAAACTAAATTCAATTTTTTAGTTCAATGAACCATAATGAGGAAGGTATCAATGGACATATATTGCATAGATGGTTATCTAGTGTTAAATCGGATCTTCACATTCCTAACTAGCTAAGGCTACATATGATTTCCAAAGAAACAGTGGATAAGAAAAGAAGATAGTAATTTTTTTAATAAATATTTTAACAGAATAATATTGCTTCTTATTCTCTTTGAAATGATGGCTCTGTGAGGCACAATTTATAGGCGATCACCAAGCTGCTAGCACATTTTCTTCACTACCACTGTATTGTTGCTATTAAGCTATCACTGCTGCTACCCCTAACATCATTTGCATCTCTTTACCCCCTTAACAACTATCACTGCCATCAGTATAGTACTGTTGCTATTGCCATTAGCTACTGTCTCCCCACTCAACCCAGATGGGAAAGAAATTGGTTATTTTACAAAATTAGACCTTTTCCTTCTATCTTCTTAGTCCTCTTTTTCTATTTTGGGATTAACCTACAAAATCTTGGGCAGCCTTGAAACAAGTACTGAAAAAAGTATAATTAATATGAGATATGGAGGAGATGAGAAAATATGCAAACCTTTTTAGTGATATTTGTTCGAGATCTTTTCAGTAGTATGGGTTGGTGGTTCTGGAAGAGGTAGAGGAAGTATGAAGATACATTGAAACAATGGTTAAGGAGACTAAATTGACTTAAAGGGGATAAAGAGGAGTGATGGAGTTTTAAAGAAGACATAGACATAAATATTAGCAAGCGGGTGTGTCAATGGCCTGGTTATATCAGCTCAAGTATGATTATGGGCTTGAAGGAGTTGGTTTGTTCTGTTGCTCAGTTGCAAGAGTTTTAACTCAAAATATTCTCTTGGTGATTCAACCCGCGCTATCTCTCTCTCTCTCTCACACACACACACAACAACATACTCGCACCAACACCTTGAGTGTTTCAGCAGCTGTTACGGCTCATAAGTTATACACATTAAGCAATGACAGTTGATACAAGGGGATGCCATCTAAAGAATTGGGATTCCTATTATAGCATTTGTTTGGCAATTAGCATATTTTTTTCCTCAAGATTTTAGTTGGTAGTGGACACCTAACTTTTTTATATTTTATTCTTTTTTATTATCTGGTGGAAGAAAAGCGACTTGAGAATTCTGTCTCGAGCTTTCTTTTCTACTCATCTCCTTTCAAGTTACTTTGATCTCCTTCAGTTTCTTCTCTCCTTTCTTTTTCTTCTTCTTGTAAAATTTCCATTGAGTTTGGGAAGAATTTTCTGAAACAAGATTATATTGGGTTGTGGATTATGAAGATTAGAATTTAAGTTTGATTTTATATCCTTCATGAAAGTGAAAAAAATGAGAAGTTACAGCAGGTCATTTGTTTGCAGGGACTAATTCACTTTTGATGTTGTAGAGGCATTACTACTGCGTTAAACTATATAATAATGAATATGATGTGTGATCCTTGTATTTATTTGTTAGGGGTTGTTACTTCCAAGAAGGTAAGGAGGTGAAGATGAATATGAGTGTTGAAAGTGCATACCGACGATCGCTTGAGACTCTAATTGATTGGATTGGTAGTCAAGTAAACATGAGCAAGACCTATGTTCTCTTCCGAACCCACTCTGCTGTGCATTTCAGGTTTTCCTTGTCACTTATTTTCTGTTAGTCTCATTGGTATTATTTTATTATCTGTCTCCTTGACCTAAAAATCTGTTAGTTTTAAGCTTTCAACATCTTTTTAGTTTTAGCATATGCATCATTTGCTAAACCAGATACACTAATTCTAGATATCTCCATAGGTAGTTTGACCGTAAAATATTTCTAGATGACAGTTCCATAATGCTAAGTTGTGACCCTGGATTCTTTAAATTACTACCTGAAATAATCTAAACAGGATATGATACTTGTTCCTCTTACCATTTATTAAGATGTGCACCATGAATCCTTTTTCTCTTTAATATTCTGTCAAATTGCTGAACAAATACGAGGCAATTTCGAATGAAAACTTTCAAAATCATGACTATTTCCAACTTTCTTTGTGTAGTCCACAAGAGATAAAATGCTCTTACTCACTTCATGTCTATGGGTGGCTATGGTTGTTATTCTTCGTCATCTATAAAGCAATATGATTTTTAACTAAAATTTTGCCTGAATGTAACAGAGGTGGCGACTGGAATTCTGGTGGTGGTTGTCACTTAGAAAAGCTACCTGACTTGGGCTTATTGTCAGCTCCATCAGATATCCATTTCCAAACTCTTTCTGAAATGTTAACAGAGCGTGCAAATGAGTCACAAGTGATAAAATTGGATTTATTGAAAGTAACAAACATGACATCAAGGAGAAAAGATGGCCATGCTTCTATTTACTATAGAGGGCCTGACACTGGGCCAGCCTCTCTCCACCGTCAAGACTGCAGCCATTGGTGCCTGCCTGGTGTCCCGGACTCATGGAATGAGCTTCTTTATGCACTTCTTCTCAAGCGGGAATTCTTTGGCAGAAGAACTTCAACAAAACCTTCTCAGCCTCCGTTGTGATTGGTCCCAACAGCTTACTCTGATACCCATTAACATGATAAAAGGACTTCAGCTTATAAAAAAAATGGTGCTTATTCCTCAGATTGCTGGCTGCTGCTTTCGGCGATATTATTGTATATAGCTGAGGGTTGGTGTTACTTTCTGGTCGGTTGAACAGGCAGGGTTTGATTAGCAGTTGAGGAGTTTTGTTGCAAACAAGGAAATACAAGTTCTTCTTTTTGGTATATTGCCCTTTTTACGGAATGTCTGCTTTGACTGGTTGACAGATGATATGCACTAAATAGAGGTGATAATCAATTCTGTTTTGTTGTGTGGTTTATGAGGGAATGCATGGTGGCGCTTCTTCACTAGACACCGGCAATTGAACCCCGAAGGGTGCTAAATTTAGGGTCAGAATGTGCTTAGGAAGGTTTGTTGTGGGCAAACTTGATACTTGAGAAAAGTTATACAGATATAGGTTTTTGGTTATTTGGTACATGATGTAATTCTTCAGAAAGAACAGAAAAAAGAAAAGGTGTAATTTTTTGTTTGGGGATATTTTCACCCAAATTTTGTATACATAGAAAAATATTGTAATTTCCTTGACAATTGCTTTCCTGTTAGTTTAGTTTGCATAGTTTACACCAGAAAATTCAGTGCTTTCCCCTCCTCCCCCCCCAATCCTGTTGTTGAAAAACATGAAGGGAAATCAAACGAGAGCATTTAAGAATTTCTTATACTGAGAATAAGCATTTTGTTTCCTTGCTTGTGATCTTTTGCACTTCTTTTGTTGTTATTGGCATTATTTATTTATTTATTTTTCTTGGAGCTGGTATGGCGCAGATCTGAGGCTTTCAACTCTGTTCTAATGCTGTCTATTAATCACACAATCTATCAGTAAAAGCAGAGTATGAGTTTCTGATACTCTGTCCTCGTGAGGAAAGAAGAATAGGCCTCAAATGTGTTCATGCAATGCCAAAACACTACTATATCTGAGAAAAGAAGAAACCTTTAATTTACATTAATTGTGTAGGAGTGTAAGAAACGTTATGAAATTTAGTAGATTCTCGCACGACATACATGATGAAACAATGAAAATTGGCCTTTGAATCAACAAAGGCTCGTTAAAAAAAAGAAAAAAACCAATGGTTGATTTTAATCATATACTAGTTACACAAGAGGAACAATTATTCTCCTTGTAATTTTCTTCTTTCTATTGCTTCACCTGTGGTCAATCATACCATTTTTGTTCATTCTCGGTGCATTGAGACCTTCATGAATGAAAGAGACTAATACAACTCCCGTAAGAGTCTAACATAAGATAACAAGTGAAGCAAATTCCCATTCACCAACAGAATTCTTATTACATTTGAAATGGATAATGTTGCAGAAACTTTGTGGCAGATAAAATAATCCATAATAAAGTCCAATCTGTTGGGTAAAAGGTTACCCATCTTTCTAATCAGTAAATGGGTACTGCTCATACCTCATTGTACAATCATGGAGCACCGCTCGAGCCCCTTTCCGGCTTTGACATGTGCCAAAAATGGTCGTCTTCGCAGCATCAAGACAGGTAGTGCAGTCCGAGGTGGTCAGATTTTTGTTACAAGCAGCATGGCCATATGCAAAAGCGTTAGGATAAGGAGATATGTTGAAGTAATCATAACTTTTGCTCGTTGGGGTAACCGTCTCCAATCCTGCGACGACGTAGTTTAAACTGACTGCAAATGGGTCTCCCTGAGAATACACCCCAGAGTTGCAGAGAACTGTTATGACATCAGTGTTCGGAACACCTCCTGCAACGCTGCAAACCCACAAGATTGCAGTTGTAATTACTGTAGCTTTTGGAGGATCTCTCTGTTTCTGCTTCTTTCTTGATTTTTCGTTCTCTGGGATCAAATGGAAGTTCTGATGGCTTTTAGTATGTCGGCAGGGTTCATTGATTTGTCCATCATTGTTATTATGCTAGTGTAAGATTCATTGTCATTTTTTTTTTTTTTTGACATGTCCACGCAAGGGTAGGGGAAGGGGATTAAGATTCATTGTCTTTGTTGATTTGTATTGTTTCTTGTTTGTTGATTTGATTTCATTGTAGTTATATTTTATGGTAATTAAATTACTTTCATTTGATTATTAAACTTATCTACCCCAATAACATATCATTTGAATAAAAGTATAATATAGTCTTTTGGGCTTTATCTATGGACGTAAGTCATAGACTGAACCACGTAAAATCTTTGTGTCTTATTTTTATTATTTCATTATGAATTTCTTCATGATATTGGGCCTTATATAATTCACCCTTTTGTCTATAGTACCCCAAGCATTGTAAATTCAAAGTGCACATGCATTGTTACTATGTGACTACTGTATTCAACTCTTGCTAAGCCTTTCTTAGGGTTCGTTTAGATTTGCAATTTCAAAAATTCAAAATGTAGTTAAATATTTGGCAAAATCATCGTTTAACCTTTAAAATTGAACGTTTTTAAAAAAGCACATCTCCTAATTTGGGATTTGAAAACACAAATTTTATACTTTTTTAAACCACAATTTTTTTTAAAAAATGCAATCACAAATAATTCATTTTCTCCAATTTAGTTTAAAATACCACTGAAATCTCAAACACATCCTTAGTAAATGGATTAAGATATATATATAGATATAAGTAGGAAAATGCTAGGGGTTCTCCCTGTAGGTTCTCCTGGCGTTCTCACAGTCTTACATAAAACATGATTTAAGAAAAAATAAAATTGTAATGGCCTTCACTACCGATTTTTTTAGGCATTAGCACCAAATTTGTGAGGCATTAGCACCAAAATTGAGGCATTAGCATCAAATTTAGGTTGATCAAATCCATTTTGGGTGATACCATCCCTAAAGGGTTTACTTTCCAACCTTAGGTTTTAGTTTTGAATCCAAAAACAAGTTTTAAAGCATTAGAACCTAATTATTAATTCATAAAAATTAATCTATTAGCAAAAAAACGATACTACAATTTTATTTTTTTTTAAATCATGTTCTACGTAAAACTGGAAGAACGTCAAGAGAACACTACGGAGAGAACTCCTAACAAACCCCATATAAGTAACACCTTGCAATGATTTTGCTACACCAATGCTTTGAAAATTCTTCGCTTCTTTGGTGATTGGATTACATGCATAATAACAGCTGGCCTTTGTCATTTTCCATAAACAATTTGCTCTTCTTTCAAAATCCAATCAATTATTATTGTTCTTCAAACGTATTTAAGGGAGAAAAACATTTATAAACGGAAAGTGTAAAAAATAAACGTGTTAAAGATGAGGGCCATTAATTGGACTTTTTGATTCTATAACTACATATAATAAATACTTGAATATTCTTCAATATGTTTTGATTTCTACCTTTTTTGATAAACCAGTAGTCACTTTATTAATCAAAAAGCAAGAAAGAGTCCAAATAGTCTCCTTCAGTACATCTCATAAGTAACCAAAGAGCCCAAAATCCAACTTCTTCCTAATAGATAACAGACAAACAGTAAGCGTCACCATAAAGGCTGCACAAACTACTACCCCCTTAGGTTCTTCGAAGCTAGATTTTGAAAACCCAAGCACAATTATTGATAATCAATGAGCAAAACTAGGTTCCTCCAAAACCAAAAGGTTCTGAATACAAGCAGGCGGGTTCACAACCCATATCTCATCCATTTCCTTATCCGTAGCCATCCTTGCAAGTTGTGAGCTGGTCTATTTGTCACCCTATTATAGTAAGCTATCCTCCATTGTGAGAACTCGTGCAGGTGAACATGAAGGTCCTGGATAATGGAGTTTCGCAAACTCCACCTCTTATCTCCATTGTTTATAATATCAACGTTCACTTTTGTGTCCCCCACAAACAACACCCTATCAATGCCCCGTGAATGGCAAATTTGGGTGGCAGTAACGACTACCAATGCTTCCGCCTCAGCTAGACTCAAGTATCCCTTTCGTGTAAGGCTTTTGGCAATGATCATCTTTCCGGTATGGTCCCGTAGCAACACTCCAATGCCTACTCGTCCTCTGTCTTTGTTAAGAGCAACATCTCAGTTAACTAGAACCCAGCTACCCACTGAACCAACTTATTTAAAATCTCCTTCGAGACCCTCTTCTCATGGGCTAGTTGAAAATTGAATAGTGCCCCCTGCATTTGGAGAAGAATTTCTTTTAGGGAAGAAAAGGTCCCCCTGTGTACAATCTCATTTCGGTGTAACCAAATTCTCCTAGCCACCCCCACAAACAGTCTCATCTCCTCCCCATCACAGATGTTGAACATACTCTCCACAACCTGTAAAAATTTTGGTCCCCTAGAAAAACTTTTTTGGAATTTACGAACTTCCTCGCACCAAACGTCCACAGTTGACGGGTATTGCCATAATATATGGAAAGCCATCTCAGCCTCTAATTCTCATATATGGCACGTCAGGTCATCTATTACCTTCTCCGATGCAGATTATTACGTGTGGGTAGAATATCATGGCAAGCCTTCCATATAAAATTCTTTTCGGCATTCGGCACTTGCATCCTCCATATCTTTCCCCACACATCACTACTGGAACTTTGTGTTGAACATTCAGATTTGGTCATCTCTTCCATCTCCTTTTGCAAGTGGTACGCGCTTCAAACCAAAAAATCTCCCTTTGCCGTTCCCCTCCACAACATGATATCCTTCTGATTTGTGCTACTAAAAGGTATGAATAAAATTGTCTTTATTTCCTCTGGCAAAAAAATTTGTTACAGCAAGCTAAGGTTCCATCACCTTGTATCTCTATCAATGAGCTTGTTTACCATAGCCAATGGAGCTAGAACAACCAAGGGTGATTGGACCTTGTAGGTTGTCGGAATGGGCACCCACTTGTCTTCCCAAATTCGTATGTTTGCTCCATTTCCCACCCTCCACACAAGACCCTCACGAATAAGTCCACATGAACTTTAAATGCTCCTCCATGCGAAAGGTGGCTTTTTTCCCTTTATAGCTTTAAGAACGGAGCAATTTGGAAAATATTTTGCTTTCATGATTCGTGCAATGAGGCTATCCGGTATTTTCCATATTCTTCAAATCTGTTTCACCAAGAGGGCCTTGTTGAAACAATTGAAGTCTCAAAACCCTATACCTCTACACCCCTTAAACACTCCCATTTTACTCAAACTCATCCAAGCAATTCTCCTTCTCCTTATGACCCCACCAAAACTTTTGCATGAGTGAATTTATCTCCGAACATAAGGCCTTCGGAAACAAAAAAACACTTACGCAATAGGTTGATATTGCTTGAATTACGGCCTTTAAAAGAATTTCTTTTCCGGCTTGGGAAAGGAAAGTTAACTTCCAGTCTTGGAGTCACTTCCAAATCCGTTCTATGATACTTCAGAAAGCTGTCGTTCTTGACTTCCCTACAAGTGTTGAAAGTTCGAGATATGTGTCATACCATTGAGTATTTATTCTAGCTCCAAAATCTACCCCCTATCTTCCAATGGAGTATTTTTGCTGAAAAATATAGAAGTTTTGTTAGTGTTCATTTTTTGCCCAGATGCCCCTTCATACATCTTCAATATATCCATCATGGAACTCCATTGTGATTGAGTAGCCCTGCAAAACAATATACTATCATCTGCAAAAAAATAGGTGGCTAATGCGGGGGCCCCTTTTGGATGTAGGGACACCCGTCAATCTCTAATCGTCGTTGGCCCTAGTATCATGGCACTTAAAACTTCAGCAATATCAAAAATAAGTGCGAAGATAAAGGATCTCCCTATCTAATTCCCCATGATGAAATAATATTTCCCCATGGAGTACCATTGACTAGAACCGAATAATGAGTTGAGGTTACACACATCATAATCAAGCATATCCATCGATCATCAAACCCCATACCTTTCATAACACCCTCAAGAAAATTCCACTCTACCTGGTCATACGCCTTGCTTATATCGAGCTTTACAACTATAAATCCTTTTTTTTCCCTCATACCGGTATGAGGGGAAAAAGGATTTTCAAATCCACCCCTCGTCCTCAAAACTCACTAAAATAGTTAACAAATGCCATGCCCACTATTTCGAAGTCTCCCATTTCTACCCCTTCACATCCATGATTGCATAGATGGAATTTTTCCATCGCTTGGCATTAGCACATGCGTGGTAATATTAAGTGTTCCATTCCCCGTTCTTAAGCCACATTTCTTTGGCTTGTTCTCTCCATCTAGCGTCATCTCCGTCAAAAGAAGTTGTAATTCCTTTTGTACATTTTTTCCTCCTCACCGTTAGACAACTCGTCCCTCCTTTGCAGCTTTAGAAGCTTGGATTTAATCTCCATGTATTTGGGGTCCTTTTTTTGGCGTTGCCCGAGTAAGAGCACCCCTACAACCCTTTAATTTCATGCCTAATCTGTCCCAATGGCTGGCACCAAATAGATTGTTCCCATACCTTCTTGATCACCTGGATATTCCTCCCCAGTTGCCTTATGTATGAAATTTGGTCCCAATCGCTCTCTCTTATAGTGCATGAAGGATGTAATATGATAGGTGAATGGTTAGACCATAAAGCGATTTCTACTTGCACTTTCGCTAATGGAAACATATCCCTCAATGCTTGATTTGCCACTCCCCTATCCAACCTCTCCTTTATAAAATCCACCCCTTCCCTGCAGTGTCTCCAAGTGTACTCAGGACCATAAAATCCAATATTAGTGAGTTCGCACTCCTCCAAGGTTTTTTGGAAATCTTCTATTTGACTTCTACTTCTATCATTGCCCTCCCCCCCCACTTCTCCAATGGTGTCAAGATTTCATTGAAATCTCTAATGCAGGCCCACGACAAGGGATCCAATTGTGCTAGAATTTGTAGTAAATTCCATGTTAAGTGTCTTTTGGCTGGTACTGGGTGTCCGTAAATGCCCCGCAAGCTTCCATGGTAATTCATTCGTTGGAGCTTTAATCATTGCATTTATGTGATGTTGACTAAAATTCTATTTCTCTACAGTAGTCTTCGAATCCCATAGTAACGCCAAACCTCCATTTATCCCAATACAATCTACCACAAATAAGCCATGATATCCAAGTTTACACCAATCACCTCTAATTTTATTTTTTTTATTTTTTTTTTTTTTTACGAAGCTTGGTTTCCATAGGGAAAACCAAAGTGGGTTTCTTTTCTTTCACCAAATGGCTTAGGTCTCTAACTGTCCGAGGGGTCCCAAGCCTTCGACAGTTCCAGCTTAGGATTGTCATTGCGGTCGGCGGGGCTATTTTCCAGCCTCCGCCATTCCTGATCCATTGGTATGTCCCTGTTTGCCACTTAATTTTCTCTCCTTTACAACTCCCGATCCTTACTGTTGTTTCCACGTTTTTTTCTTATTTTTCTGCATAGGTGCATTGAGTTCGATATCATCTGCCAGTTTTCTCTTCCACAAAGACAAAACCTTGTCAGTGCCCTTTGTGTCTTGGATCGCTTTGGTTCTGGCCACATCAGCGAGAAGTAGGCCTGGGTAACTTGCTCCCTCTGAGCTTGGTGAAAAGCCTATGTTTCCACAAGCTTCCTGAGTAGACTCCCTCACATCGTCGTTACTTACCACTCCTTTTTCTTTCCTTTTCCTTATTTTTGGACTGGCCTCATTTTCCCCTCCATTAAAGCCCGGATGTCGTTCATTTTGTGGGCTTCTAAAATCACGCCGAGCATCTGATGTATCTGCTGTTACCCCCTTTTCCTTTTCTCCTCCATGATTCTCTTTAGAAAATCCTCCCTCCTTCCTTGTAGGTGATCGCAAATATTTCGCCTGAAAAGATTTTCGAGATTGGCTTGCTGGAAAAGAATCTCCAACATTAGCAAACTTAGTATCTCCCGTTCTCCAATCATCTTCTCTAGTAGAGCGCCTCCCATATCTCCTCCCCCGCTCTCCCGTGGAACAGTCTGAGTTGGCTTGTCCTCTCCTTTGCGCAAATTTATTTCATTCAGCCATTCAAGTTGGGAAGCCGCCTTTAGCCAAGGTCCATATTGGGGATTTGCCTCCAGGTGTCGTAATTCACTATTTTTTGCACATCCTGTTTTGCCATGGCTTAAAACTCCACAGTGAAAATAAAACTTCGGGAGACACACATACTGAAACATAATCCACACCACTTTCCCTTCAATGTAAAAATTTCCATCCCATTGGAAGAGGCTTTGTTATATCCAGCCGAATTTTGACATGGAGATATTCTCCCCAACCCATCCCGTCTCCATCTGTATCAACAGCCTCCACCAATCCCATCGTCTCTCCTATCTTTGTGCCAATATCATGTCCCATACACGCTAATGGTAGGTTAATCATCCGAACCTAGAAAGCAACTTTGTCGAACGAGAACTCAGTTGGTTGAGAAATCCCCACATAATCATCTGTTGAAAACAAGCATTCTTCGAATATCCATGGTCTCCCCTCCAGCACCCTCTATTTATCCCTTATTTTTTCAAATTCAATTAAGAACAAGTTCTCTCCAAGGACCTTAAAAAAGAGATTGCTGAGCGGTCTCCACCATTGCATCAAAGTAGACTTCAAGGTCTCCTTACTCACCATTCGATTTGCAATCAGTTTCCCTACAATGCAAGCTCTTCCCCAATTGCACGTCCCTTTTTTTCAGTTCCACCCTTTTGATGCCCAAATCCTTGTCTTCTGTGAGTGTGAGATTTTCCCACATCTTCGGTAGATCCTCCTCCATGGAAATGAAATTTCGAAATAACATCTTTTACCTTTCACAGACTCACCAATGCTTGGAAAGCACTAATCCTTCTCATTTAGGGTTTCGCTAGAGAGAAAACTGTTTTGATTTCTACCTATCTATTTTCTTATGTAATTTGAATATTAATAACACTTTATACCTATATATATATAAAATAAAACTAGATGGTCGATCGAACCATCCAATAGGGGTGGCTAGCCACCCTGTTTGGCTTGGAGTGGTTTGGCCAGTCCCAAGCACTACAAAAAAATTGGCATTTTGTGATGTTTCAATAGTATGGTGTTTTTTTTTTTTAATGTGGTCGAACCACCATATAGGGGGTGGCTGGCCACCCTGTTTGACCTGGAGTGGTATGGCCAGTCCCAAGCACTACAAAAAAAAAAAAACCATTTTGTGATATTTCAATAATATGGTTTTTTTTTTTTTTTAATGTCACCATAGGGGTGACGTTGGAAGAAAAAAAAATGTCATAATTCTATGAGTGACATTTTTCAAGTTGCCACGTTGTCTTTAGTGCCAAACCTTTTCTTTTTTCTTTTTTAAAATATGATGTGGCACCCAAAAACCTAAGTACCACGCCACATGGCGCCTTGAAACCACATATATCACGTCACGTGTAAGGATGGCATGGGGCTTTATTAAAAAACCTAACAGAATCTTGATGGAGGTACTAATTGAGTTTATTTGCTTACCACAGGTACCATTTATGACATTTTTGAAAATCCAGGTGCTATTTGATTTTAGTGCAAATCATAAGTACTGAAAATGTATTTATCAACTCGATTTGTATATAATTAGTAACTTACATGGTTATAGAACGTTACATTAATCGTGCATCCCTTAGCTCATTAATATCCATAGTCTTCACTTTTCCCCTATTTATATCCCCTCAATTTTATTTTATTTTTTAATATATTTTTTTTTCTAAATAATCATTTCCCCCAAAGACCAGCCTCATTTTTCTTTTTCGTTTTCTTTTTAAGAAACATACATGTATAATTTCCCAGGCCAAAAAGTGGCAAATGGTTATTATGTACAGCACACTGCTCATTGCTTAGAGGGACAAACTAAAGCTAATTGAGTACGGAAATCAGCAAGCTTTCCGAGTTCTTCCACCTCCTTTGCCAGTTCCTCCACCTTCTCCACCATCTCCATCAAAATGAACACAAAGGTTGCCACTGCAAATCCACCATTCTCTATTGATCCCAGCTTCGAAGGTGACATAACCGAGTTTAGCTCCACTCTCATTGACTTCAGCTTTGGCAATATCGAAGCCTCTGCATGGCATCTTCTCATTTTCAATACACTCTCTCCAAGCTCCCTTAGTGTCGGTGCAAGCAACAATCCAACTGCTTCGCATGGTTCTTTGAATGTCTCCCTCAAAGTTGTTGGGGGCTAATTAATGATCACATAATTGAAACAAAAGTTATTCCATGTAATAGTCAAATGGATATATATGATAATTAAGAGCAAATAGAGATGATAATTATATATATGTACCTGTCTAGGGGATTGAAGAGAACCCTTTAGTGAAAGGATGGTTGCTGCTATCTCTCTAAGATGCTCTCCAATCTGTAGATATTTCCCCCAAGGGTAGGAAAGCCCAAATTTTCCATGCCATGGTTCCCATTTTGCAAAATTTGCCTGAAAATTAATCCAATATAACTGTATAAGCATGGACCCTTTCCCCTTTTACTTATACATATTTATTATCTCTTATCATTTAGGTCATCAAGTTCCTACATTAGTATCCTAAAGCTTTTGAGATAATATTTTATTTTCACAATTTTTTATGTTAAAATATAGAAAGCTTGAACTTTTAAGGTAAATGATAAGTTATTATGGTATCCAGGGGCAGATCTATGTACAGGGATGCAGGGGCTGCCCCTGCTTCATTTTTTGTTTTTTGTTTTTTGTTTTTATAAATCATATTTTATTTTTTAAATGTTACCAACCCAATAGCCCAGCCCTCCTTTTTAAAAACTCACTACAAAAAATTAACGTTAAGCCGGCGCTCAAAAAACGCCGAGAAAGACCAAACAAACGCTGGGAATTGTTATCCCAGCGTTTGTCGTTACCGCCGGAGATGATGGTGTCGGCAAACTGTTTCGCCGGCGTTTGGAGCGAACGTTGGTGAACAGAAAATCAAGGACGGCGTCTTCCGCAAACGCCAGAGCAGGTAGATTCGCCGGCGTCCTCTGTTGACGCCGGCATAGCTACTTTCGCCGGCGTTGACAGAGACCGCCGCCAGAGGAGGATGCGCCGGCGTTCTCTATCGACGCCGGAGAAGGTTGCTGTGCCCGCGTCAACAGAGGCCGCCGGCGATGATAGCTTTGCCGGCGTTCTCTGTCAACGCCGGCGGTAGTAGCTATGCCGGCGTCAACAGAGGAAGCCGGCGCATCCTCCTCTACCGGCGTTCTCTGTTGAGGCCGGCGAAAGTTTCTGTTCCGGCGCCCTTGCAAACGCCTGAGAAGATTCAGCCGGCGTTGTCTGTGTTTCCGGTGAATGTCTGATGCCGGAATATTTTGGGCATTTTTGCTCTTTTTTTTTTTTTTTTGGTTTTTTCATCTGACTATACTCTGATGCCGGAATATTTTGGGCATTTTTGCTCCTTTTTTTTTTTTTTTTTTTTTTTTTTTTTCTTTCATCCGGCTGTACTCTTTGTTTGCTCATAAACAAAGATAAAGCCTCAAAATAAATAAATAAATAAACAAATAAAAAGCAAAACAATAATAATAATAATAAATCATATAAATAGATAATGCATAAAGCCTTCAAACTTATTTTATTAATGAGTAAATATTTTTCAAATACAATAAGTATTGTACACTTTAACTATTTAGCCAAAATACAAATTGCTTGAGCACTAAAACTATACAGAATACAACCAGCAAATGGCATCATTGAGGCCAAAGTTGGCAGTGGAATTGAGCAGCTTTTAGTTGTTGGCTGTGAAGAAAATGCTCTCCATTATCACTGCAAAATACCATGAGTCAGCTCATACCAAACCAAGTAGATTGAATGACATGTAGCTTTACAAATAATTTGTTCATCTAGATGCTACCACAGTCTTTCAACAAATTTTTTTTTTTTTTTTAAATGTAGATCTTAACGCAATCAAGCTTTTCTAAAACAATTAATTAATTAAAAAGCATATGAATAGAGGGACTAAGTGCGAGATAAGAAGAGCTTATGCTTCCCACTAATGTTTGGTAGCAAAAAAATAAAAATAAATAAATAAACTGGATTTTGTAGCAAAAATGACCCCAAAAAAAAAAAGACATGTAATATTTTTATTTCATTATAGCATAGTCATGAGAAATTTTAGTATTAGGCTGCATATAGAGACAAAATAGTTTTTGTAAATTAACTACAGAAAGTAGCATTTAAAAGAAAAATAAAAAGTAATTTAATCAGGTTTAGAGCCTATGTCTAAGACTACACAATAAGCTCATTTAATTTCTCCATATAAAGCCACCTCACCTAACCCATCTCCAGTCAATGGACATCTCACCATGTATTTATCGTTTCCATTTACTTTGCATGAGTCTTTGTGCCTCCATGGCTAACAGGTGCGAATCAACTGCCAAGAAGAAGAAAAGTAGCAGCAGGAAGAGAGATAGGAAATAAGGCCTAAAAATAAGAAAGAGTCAATATAAAAACTAGTAGATCAAAGCAAACTTACTGGTTTCACCATCACTGAGACTTGATCCTTGTGTAATCAACAATTTGTTGGTTCAACAATCCTACAATATAAAACCAATAAATTAATTAGAATAAAAATACTTAAATAATTCATAAAAATAAATAAATACAAAAGGAAAGGAAAGAATAGATGGGAGAAAAGAGGACCAGACGGAAGGAAGAGGAATACGTGTGATTTCACCAAAAAAAAACAAAAGAAAAAGAAGAAGAAATAGTACAACTAAAAAAAGTACTATGGAGGTATGTCATGCGTTTCACCCAAAAGAAGAAAACAAATGGCCTGCGTCTAAAAAACAAAAAAAGGAAAGAAGAAATAGTACTAAAAAAAGGACAGCAAGTATGTTTGTTTTCACCCAAAAACAAAAGGCCAGCCTAAGTGGTACAAAAGAGTGGTGTAGTGGGAGAGCAGTTACTACATGAATGAAGGAGTGCGAAATTTGAGGGAATTTTGAGAAGGGCGGGTGAATCAAATTTTCATCTATTTTGGGGCTGGCGCCAAATATTTAGTGAAATGTATATTTTAATCTCCATTATTTTAAAAATATTCTTATATTTGAAGGGCAATTAAAAAATTTGTGTGATTTAATAACATCACAATAATCATTAAATATTAATATTAAATAATAGAATAATGATAAAGATATAAGAGCATTCACATCTGCCTTCAACAAACATTTGACTAAATTTAGCCAAAAAAACCACCTTTATTTATTTTAGTTACCTATTTTTTTTAAAACACCCACATCGAGCTCAGTATTTTAATCTATCACTTTTATTATCTCATTTAAATATTTTTTACCTATCATTTAAATATTATTTCTCTATTCTATTTTTTATTATTTATTTCTTTAGTTTCTGTGAATCAACAGTCATCAACGTAGCATAGAAAAAGTGGAGAAATGATGCCTATTTTATATTCAAGAGAGAGAAAGATAAAATTATATTTATTATTCAAAATAGAATAGTGGCCCAATTTTATAATCTATTTGGTATACATAAAGGTGTTACAGTAGTCAGCAAATTTGGTAACTATTATAGCACCTCAACAATGGAAGGGTTATTGTAGCCAAATGGATGCGGGAGGTTTTTTTTGGCTATTCTACTTAATTGGAGGTGAATGTCCTAACTTTTTGACTCAATTTAGTCAAACTTTTCACTTATTTAATTATTTTAAAAAAAACCAAAATTAAAAAATATCTTAAGTAAATATTATAATAACATTCTATGTGTTTTTTTATTTTGTATTTAAAAAAAATGTATTTTTCTTTAGAAAAATTGTATTTTCTTTAAATGGTCATTATTATAAAGAAAAATACTATTTTTAAATATATATATACCAAATAAATCATATAACATGCATATGGTCTTATGAGATTCATATATATGATCGATCATACTTAGGAATTAGGATAACTCTGATAACTATAAGTTATAATGATCATACTTAATTATCATAGATAATCTTATAAGTCATATGATATGATATAATATGAAACATTAAAAATTTGAAATATTACCGTAAATTACACTAAACACATTCTATTGAAAATGCATTAAACAAATTCATATATCCCTAACTGAAAAACTCAATACAATATCTAATTATAAAACACAAAATAAAATCATAACATTGTTAGCCTCCAAGTCCAAGTCATGTCTAAGGTAAATATAAAAACTTATACAATCTACTACATTTTGCATTTTTAGGTCAAGCGAGAATCGATAAGATCAATCTTTTCACGCCTAAAGTTTTCAAATAGTGGTCTCAACTTCTATCTCGCCTCAATGCCGCTCTTTCTTGTGCATCTCTGTATACAACAAACAATTAGAACATAGTTGAAACCAAATGAATGTAATATAACATAACATAGTTTAGGAAATAGATGGATTATAATTTAACCTCTCGTTGTCGCCTCAATGCCGCTCTTTCTTGTGCATCATCCTATATACAACAAACAATTAGAACATAGTTGGAAACCAAATGAATGTAATATAACATTTCATAGTTTAGGAAATAGATGGATTATAATTTAACCTCTCGTTGCCGCCTCAACTCTGCTACCTCTATCCTTAGAGCCGTAAGTTCTTGTGCATCTTCTGGTGTAGAAGCACTGGCAATAGGTTGTGAACTACCATGACCAGAAGGGATGAAGGGTAATTCTAGTCCATACCCACACGCGACCATGACGTTCCTTACCCATAGATTTTGAGTATGCATCATTATGATGATACATCATGCTACCTACTTGGGTACCCTCTTGCGAGTTCGGAGGGTTTTGCATTATGTTCTCCTCAATTTCAGCCTGTAACAAAGTGAACCCATGAAATACAATAATAAGTGCATTAAGCTTAGTAAAAAAATAAATAAAATTTAAACAATACTGGTTAATTAGTGGTATTAAATATTACTTACAACAATTCGGCTTGTCTCCTCGTTCACAGGCGTGCCATCACTATGCTTATGTGTGTCAACAAAGACTACAGGCCTGGTTGGTATAGTTCCATCAGATTTCCTCTACACATTTTCATTATTTATCACGTTTGTAAGCAAAATCAACAACTTCAATTTTACTACTAACTAAAAATAATTACCATTTCGTCGGCGCGTTGAGCATAGCTTTTTGACCCTAATGTGTGGTTGATTTTTTGCTTTGATCGGCTCACCTTAGCAACAACTGCCTTCTCCTACATTGTCAATATATTAGGGGTAAGCATTTGTAATTCTATAATTGCTTATAAATTATTTTTGTAAGTTTGGTACCTGAACATTTTCATCTTTCCAGTAGTTTACAAGATTCGCAAATTGCATGCTGTTAATTGTGGTTGAGTCAACACTTGCCACTATTTCTGCAGCAGTTAATGAATTGCTAAAGTAATTACTCTTCAATTCATTCCGTAGCCTCGTAATTGCTTTCCCATGTTTTGCAATACCACTTTTTGATTTTTGGAGTTTGACATTCGGTATTAAGAACTTTTCTACAATCAAATAAAAAAGTAATGATGTTATTGTTGCAATTTTTAAATTATTACAAAATATATTATTAATTTGTCAACATAAAATGGAATTTTCATACTGTATTAAGTTCCGCGTCCTCCTTGTGTCTATTAGGAACTTTCTTCCACTTTGTATAATCTATAGGCATAATGTTTTATCCTAACAAGTGTGCCGGAATTCTTGAACTTCCGCCCGATCGCCAATTGGTGACCCAAGTCATTAAATTCAATTATTACTTTTTCATCCTCCCGTAAATTCCATATCTCGCAAGCGGGTAACACTCGTCTTCTCTTGTTGCCTACAATGTGTAGAAAACAAAAATGTAATGTTAAAATTTGAAAAATATATTTCAATTAATTAAAAAATGCAACAATATGTTACACATACCGTCTGTTTATCTCCCCAGCGTGAGTTATCTCAGATCCTCATTAGAGAGAAACCCCTAAATCACCAAGGGTAGCAGCTCCTTGGAGTGAAGGTCCATCACCTATTGATTCAAGTTGTGTAGGGGCCTCAACAGGTTGTCAGAATAGTAGTCCTCAATCGTTTGTTCGGGGCCATGTGCCTACACCGGTCAACATCATATCATACTAATTAATAACACCAAAGTATGTAATAATCACAACAAATATTAACAATCACGCCCACACTTACATCCACACTGCATGGACAAATGAACATTTCATAAGTGAATACATAATGATGACTACGTTAAGTCATCCTGACTTTCATCATGATGAATTTCATCTCTCAAATCCTCAGGGGTATCAAGTGTTATTCCTTCTATGCCATTTCGATTACATTCAAGATTATCAATGACATCCTCAAGTATACCCCCAATGTTAAGGTTGGAAGGTTCATTGTCATTATAGTCATCCACATCATTTTCATCCACGTGCCCTTCACCAACGTCATATACGTCTCTTGGTTTTGTCTTCACAACAACAACCCAATTCGGGTTTCTTTCATCAGCTACATAGTATACTTGAGAAACTTGGGAAGACAATACGAATGGATCATCAGTAATCCGCTCCCCAGTGTGTATTAGACTTGAAAAATTGACAAGGCTATAGCCAAATTCATCAGTCTTGTAACCCCTACCTGAAGCAATGTTTGCCCAATCACACTTAAATAATACATATCGAGATCCATCATAATATTGAACCTCAATGATCCGTGTTAGTTGGCCGTAGTATGCAGTGTCATCTTCAAATACACAAACTCCACTATTTTGTGTTGACTTGCCCTTTTCATAATCTTTAATGCGAAACATCAGGCCATTCACAACATATCGCTTAAATTCTTGGGCCACCTTTATAGGACCTATGGAATGAGATGCAATTTTACCATCAAGTTCATTTCTACGAACATCATCCATGTTTTGAACCTAATATTTGTACATTGTTAATTACGATTAGTATAACAATCAAGTATGTAAGTTTGTAATTTTATTTATTTGACTTAAAAACAACACTTACATAGCCCCGGAACCAATCACAAAATTGATCTCTGTGCAACTTATCTAATTCAGTTGTCGATTGTCGATTCCTACGATTTCTCGTCTTTAGCTCCTCCTTGTGCATCCTATATTTGTGGATGGCACCACAAATTCATGTTACAATTACTTTTTCAAAATGTAATGAATTTCTCAATGTAAAAATTAAAAATGCAACTCACATGCAGAATGGAATGAATTCATCAGAGTTGAAGAGTATATATCGATGTGCCTGAGCCAATGATTTTTCATCAAGATTGAAACTCTTGACCTCTCCTCTAGCATCGTCAGGGTTTCTAACTGGTCTATTGAATACCGTTCGTGATGATTCCAAATAGCGCGAACAAAATGTCAATAATTCCTCTGCTATGTACCCTTCAGCAATACAACCTTCAGGTGACGCTTTATTACGCACGTAACCCTTATATCGATGTAAGCACCTATATTAAATAAGGTATACAAGTATCATGTCAAATAAGGAAAAAAAAAAGTCAGGTTAGATTGTGATATAATAATTTCATACCTCTCAAATACATACATCCACCGATAGTGAACGGGCCCACCTAGTCTACATTCAGTAGCCAAATGTACGAGAAGGTGTACCATCACTGTGAAAAATCCGGGTGGGAAGATCATTTCCAATTGACACAGTATGTAAGGAATTTGAGACTCAAGTCGATCCAAATCTTCCAATTTTAGGGTTTTGGAACAAATCTCTTTAAGGAAACTAGACAACTCAATAAGAGGTTTTATAACCTTATTCGGTAAGGATCCTCGCAAAGCAATTGGCATAAGTTGTTGCATTAGAATATGGCTATCATGACTCTTCAAACCCACAATACTACAATCTTCAATTCTGATACAACGTGACACGTTTGAAGCATGTCCATCAGGCATTTTTACATTCTATAACTTTTAAGAAGTCGCTTTCTCCTTTTAGTCATTGTGAAACAAGTGCAGCAAATATGTCTTGTTTGTAGATTTAGGAACTGGGTGAAGTTCAGGTCTTAAACCCAATTCTTTTAAGTCCAAACGTGCTTTTATGTTATCTTTCGTTTTGTACTTTATGTTTAACAACGTTCCAATAATATTGTCAACCACATTTTTCTCTATGTGCATTACATCAAGATTGTGGCGCAACATATTATTTTTCCAATAAGGCAATGTGAAGAAAATACTTCGCTTCTTCCATATTGATTGCTCATCAGGACCCACCCCTTTCCTAATAGCCTCAACAACACTATCAATACATTGAACTTGTCTCCATATTTCATCGCTAGTTGGCGTAGGCGGTGGATAATCTAATTCTTGGGTACCATCAAACAACGTTCTTTTCTTTCTCCACCTATGATTCATTGGCAAGTATTGTCTATGCCCCATATAGCAAAATTTAGTCCCATATTTTAACCACTTAGACTTTGTATTACCCATACAACAAGGACATGCGTACCGCCCTTTTGTCCTCAACCCAGACAAATCACCATACGCAGGAAAATCATTTATCGTCCACATCAAGGCAGCACGCATCGTAAACATCTCATTAGAGGATACATCATAAGTTGGTTCTCCAACATCCCACAATTCCTTCAATTCTAAGATTAAAGGCTCTAGGTACACATCTATTTTGAAAGAGGGTGATCGTCGACCTGGGATAATCAATGACAACATTAAAGATGATTGTTTCATGCACATCCATGGAGGTAAATTGTATGGTACCAAAATAACCGGCCACGTGCTATAATTAGTGCTCATGTTTCCAAAAGGATTAAAACCATCTGATGCTAATCCAAGCCTGACATTGCGTGAGTCAGAAGCAAAATCAGGGTACTGTGAATCAAATGCCTTCCAAGCTAAGGCATCTGCTGGATGCCTTAGTACCCCATCATTTGTGCGATTCTCTGCATGCCACTTCATATCTGAAGCGGTTTTTGATGACATGAATAACCTCTGTAATCTTGATTTCAAAGGAAACCACCTCAAAATCTTCTTCGGTTTTCTCTTCGATTTTTTAGATGACTCAACCACATTCATAATATCCTTCCACTTTGATTTTCCACACACTGTACAATTTTCTAGATTCTCGTTGTCTTTCCAGAACAACATGCAACCATTAGGACAGACCGGAATCTTTTCATATCCAAGCCCCAACTCCTTCATGTACTTTTTAACCTTATATGTGTTATTGGGCAACGACGCATCCGGTGGAAGCATTTTACTCAATTTTTCAAGCAACAATGTAAATGAGTTATTACTCCACCCAGACATACACTTTAAATTATACAAGTCTACAATAGCAGTAAACTTAGTATATTCTGTGCACCCTTCATATAGTGGCTTCTTAGCATCATTCAGGAATTCATAAAACTTTTCAGTACCCTGATTAGTACTTTCGAGATCTTCGTGTACTCCTTCATCTTCGTGTACTCCTTCAGCTTCCCCACCCATTTCGGATATAGGGCTTTGACTCACATTAGGATCCGTCACAATCGGAAAAACCTCATGCAGCATGTCAAGCATTCCACTGGAACCGTCATGTATTGGAGGGGGGGTGTTAGTAGCATGATGACTAGAAGCAGTCCCAAGTTGCTCTCCATGAGCATACCAACAAGTGTAACCTTGACAAATTCCATAATTTATTAGATGTGCGTGTACCATACCCCGTACCCATGAGGTGCCATTGGCACACCTCGTACATGGGCAACGAATCTTCCCATTATCAGTTCCGTTGTTAAATGCAAACTCCAAAAAGTCGTTAACCCCCCTCACATACTCCTCCGACCATTTATTCTTTGTCATCCAACTTTTGTCCATTGCTAACTATATATTAAATGGGTAGAAATAAATTCAGCATCAACTACATTAAATGGATAGAAACATATTATCATTATCTCAAAAAAATTAAGTCACATTAAAAATTAATAATTTAATTATTTAATTAATATTTTTTTTCCCTTAAACTACCACTCAGTTGATAATGTCCTTCCAAAACTACCATATGTCCTCTTTAATGCTAGCAAAAAGATTAAAATGTTCCTAAATATTTCTCAATAATACAAAAATATCCCTATAAACTCTTTTCTTTTCTTTTTTTCTTGTAAAACGAAAATTTTAATTTAAAAAGAACGATTTATTTTTTAAAAAATTATTTTTCGAACGAAAATTATTTTTAAACAAATTGTTTTAAATGATTTTTTTAAAACAGAAAATTTTATTTAAAATATTTTTTTTTCATTTTTTTAGAACACGAAATTTTTTATTTTCTTACACGAAAATTGTTATTTTATTTTTAAAATAGAAATTTTATTTATAAAAAAATCAATTTTATAAAAAAATTGAAAATTTTAAATTTTTCTTATAGAAAGGATTTTTTTTTTAATTTTAATTTTCCATCCTTTGTATTTTTTAATTTTTTTAGTTTTATTTAATATCTTAAAATGTTCCGGATGAAATGTCAATATATATTTTAATATTTTAATGGAAGGCAAACAATGAAGATCTTATAGAACATCTAATTTTATTTTAATTATTTAAAATGTACTAAATGAGGTGCAACGTTTTAATGGAAGTTTTGTTTTCTGCCATATCGTATAAAAACACTTCTCATCCAGTAATCATATAAAAAGGATTGGGATTCATATCAAACTACACTAACTAATAAAAAAACAAAAAACAAAAAACAAAAGGTACACCAATACCACAAAATAATAATCTATTAGCTATTTCTTCTACAAACACAAACATGCTATTAAAAGAAATAAGAAAAATTTACTTGAGTCGTCTTCCTAACCTTCCAAAGTCGTCTCACAATTGTAGCTTGTATGAGTCGAAAAGTGTTTGAGAGCAATGTAGGAATGGGCAGAATTTGCAATAGGTAGTGGTGAGATAAGAGGCTACGTATATATTTTGCTGAAGAACATGCTCAGAGCAAGATATTGATCTGATTGACTGAGTATTGATTTCCAGAGATCTTTGAAAATTTAGACGGTTTAGTTGAACCTAGTTTCTAGGACGTTGATTTGTATAGATAGATATTAGTTGAATCCGCTATCTTTTATTTTTTATTTTTTGAATTCTTTTTACTTTTTTCTGAAGTGATAATTAATATTATGTTAAATAATTAATCTCAACAGTAGGAACTTACGTATATAATATATTATCATATAATTAATTAAATCATATATGATGTTGCCGAAGAAAGAGCAAGATGTTTATTTATTTATTTATTTATTTGAAGGAGCAAGATATTTATTTGATTTAGGATTGTTGATTTGCAGAAATTTTCCAAAATTATTTTTTTAAAAATGAGATAGTCAGATTTTAATATCTGATCTATTATCTGTTAAAAAAAAAAAACCATTAAATCTAATCTATTCTTTTTAAAAATCAGAAGATCAGATTTTGATATGATCATTTGTTATTTTTGTTATTTTTTTTCAAAATGATCGGACATCGAAATTTTGATCTAATTATCTGAATTATTTATTTTAAAAGATTATACCGTCAAATTTCATACGGTTTTAGACTCTCATATAGTGATTATATAAATCATATAACAAAATCACCGAGAACATGCATTTATTCTCTTAATATGAGTCATTAAAATTTTGAAATTTATGTTAATTTATTTTAAAATATCGCATTAATTAATGAACTATTCTTGAATTGCATATTGAATTAACCAAAATAAATTCAAATTTAATTTTTTTTGTTATATTTCAAATATTATTTGATAAGAAATTATAAAGAATCTTGACAAATATAAATACGAGAACTCTAATAAACAAAAAATTCCTTATTTCAAATAAAATTTGAATGTTTAATTCAAGATTTATTACCAAATTTTCCGTAACTATCATTAAGGAAATGCACATAGTAATTGCTTAACAATTAAATAACCTACACATAAAATTATATTCTTTTCTAAAAAAAAAAAAAATTATTCTTTGAAATGCATTAAACACTATGTAAATAGTAATTAATGGTAAAAATAAAAAATGGCACGTTTTTTATATTTGCTAATTAAGAATTTGTATTTAATTCACCTAAATTATCGTATAAAAAAGTATTGAACCGTTCAATGTTTTTGATTAAATGTGAGCCATTGATGCGCGATGGTGGAATATGCTTAAAGTCAAAAGGCAATAATCTTATGTCTTGCATGTCCATCACTGCACAAAGATCCAACGATTATATTTAATCATCAACTAAGATCTTTTATTCTACGGTTAAGATCACTCACTGGGCAACGTGGAGTGTAATTGTACATGGAAAAAATCGTAGTTAACGATTTCTTTGTGCTTGATGATCACACTTACCGAGGCTAAAAATCCCACCTTGATTTTTAATATGAGCCGTTAGATTATTTTCTGTTTAATCTAAGCCGTTGGTGATGGGAAAATGGGCTCCAATTGTAGGCCATTTCATGCTCTGCAAATTATATGGTGTTTTAAATAACCATGAACTCAATCTTAAAGATTTGATCAAACGATTTAAATTAACTATTTAAATTGATTATCATAATTAATGCTCCGAATTACAGCATCCACTCATTTAACCTATATACAACCCTATTGAATCATTAATGTTGTTTGACTTATGCGTTTATGGACAAAGAAAGCATCTTCCTTTTTTATTTTGAATTTCATTAAACACATTTCCTTATGAAATTTAATTAATTAAAATAAATACAAATTTAATGTATTTTTTTATTTCAAATATTATTTAATATTAAGTTATTATCTTAAGAATTATAAAAAATCTTGAATAATGTAAGTATGAGAATTCAGAATGTTAATAAACATAAATTTTCTTCTTTCAAATAAAATTTGAATTTTTAATTCAAGATTTATTATCAAATTTTCCTTAACTATATATATATCCTTAAATGTGCATAGACCGCATAAAAATTGCTCAACATTTAAATAACCTAAACATAAAATTATATATATATGTATGATGTATTTTTAAATATAAAATTATATTCTTGCATTAGACACATTTCTGAAAAATTGCATTAACTAAAATAAATTCATTCCGTGGCTTTTTATTTCCTGCATTTAATTTCATTGCAATTCATTTACTGTGAATTTCAATGCCATTTCTGACTCTCTCTCTTTTTGATATCCGCAAAGCATAAGAATCTGCTTTCACACTGCTGTAATTGCAGTTTCTATTCCCAAAGTTATGTTTTATTTTAATATTCTTTTTCTTCTATCTTTCTTCTTTTCTTATTTCAACCTTAAGGAAGACTCTTGAGAAAATGGACGGGAATTGTCTTGCTGTGTTCGTGATGTTCTGGCCATGGTTGACGAGATATTCAGCAATTGTGCATAAATTAATGGACGGGAAGACAAACGAGAAGAAGAAGAAACAGGGTAAAAAGATAGGGGACCCGTCATCTTTCCCCCTAATTTCTTTTCCTGCTGTTTGGTTGCCAAGAAAGTGGAGTTTCAATTTTTTTTAATTATTTAATAAAATTAGTATCAATATTTGTTTAATATATATTGAGGGTGGAAAACTAGGATATATGTGGAAGATTTTTACCTGCATGAAGGAAATTTTTTGGCTCCATCCGCCCGTCTTCAACTCTGAAGTATGATCGAGTATGATACTGAACTTTCAAATAAGGATCAAAAATATCAAACGACGCCTTACCCCCGAAATGGACAGCGTTTTTTTGGCAAACGCTGACCCAGCTGAACCAGGGACGACGTTTAGATGAAACGCGCTGCCATTGCTGGTCCATTCCCGGCGTCTGCACAACATGTCGGCAGATGTTGCTTTCATGGGCGTTTTTCGTAAACGCTGGAACTGGAAACGCCGGCTTAAGGTTAATTTTTTGTAGTGACTCAGCTGGGCAGCCCTCCAAATTAGCACAACCCAGCAGGTAGCAGCCCTTCCAATTTTATTATTATTATTTTTTTTGACCTTCTTATTCTCTTAGAAGGACCAAACCTAAAAAAAAAAAAAATCTCTCTCTGCTCCCTGTTTCGCTTCTGCGTCACTGCGTGGAAATCCTTCACATCCTAGACAAGCTCCAACACCGCCTAACCAACAACCCACCGGTTAGTTCATCATATCACTACACAATTTCCAAAACTTTCAAAATTTTCCGGTGTTTTGATTTGTTTTTGTCTTTTGGTTCTTTTGTGGTGTACAGTGAATGTGTTTGCTTCAGCTATTGAGCCAAAGCTCGCCAACACTTTGGTTGGTATCAGAATAAAATTCTCGAGTTTGATTTATATCTTTGATCGTTATTTATCTTATATTTCAATTAAATTTTCACTTATTAGATCTCGGTACTTATGAAGGAGAATTTGAACCTACATGTAAGAAAGTGATATAATACAAATTAAATAATTAAATAGAGTGAAGTCCGAAAGAAGAGATAATATTATATATACCAGTGACTCATCCTTTGCCTTGGAGTTTAAGATTGATTTGCAGCTAGTAAAATTTGCAGTTCTGGGCTGCTGGTTTTCCTTTTCGTTAATGAAACCAAAGTATTCCTCCAGGCATCCTAAAATAATAAACAAAGAACAACATAAGTTGTTGTTTTATATATTGAGAGAATGTACGTGTGAAGATAAAAGCCTATTAATTACCTTCAAGAGCACGTGCGAGGTCTTGGAATTTAGAGGCCATGGAGTCATGAAGTTCATCGCTAGCCCATATCGGGAAAACAAGCAAGCTTATGAAAATGCAGATGGCGAAACCCATTGCGATTGTTGAGAGACGTTCACGGGCTAATACCATCACCTTCTCTGCACGTATACCAGACACCACTACCAGATTGAAGGTCAGGATGAATATCAGAGCTCCGTAGTCATATCTTTTCTTAATCCTCGGAATCAGTCGTGCATACGTTGCAGCTGCAGCTGAAAATTTTCATGTTTTACGAAATTCATTAATTATGTTTTTGTACATATACATTAGAATATATTTTTTATTATTCTAGCTTATCATGTTGCCTTATATGTTCAGCGTTTAGTCTAGGATTTCTTCCCCACTACTCCTTATCTCTCTCTCTCTATATATATATAAAGAGAACTATAAGCATATCATAACATATATATATATATATATATATATATATCAGACCGAATACAATGCAGTCCTTGGCTTCTGCTCTCTCTCTTCTCTCTCCCCTTCTTTTGCTTTCTAATATATTTAAAAATATGGTATCGGAGACGTTTCTCTGCAGGTATTTTCTAGTCTTATGACAAACTCCCAATTTTATTGTGATCCACGTACGCTTTATTGATCATTGGCAAATCTTAGCACAATGCGGTTTATATATACAATGCAGAATATATATATATATATATATATATATATATATATATATCTTTCATTGATGGGGCTGCATGTTAAGACCACTGTAAGTCTCTTTTTAAAATATATATATATATATATATATATATATATATATATATATATGGACGTATATGCATGTGTATAAGGACAAATTGATGATAAATAAACACACTTTTCCATGATAAATAAATGCACTTCTCTAGGATGCTGCCACCTTTAGTTTGCTTAGGAAACATGTATACGTGTTTATCACTACAAAAAAAATACTGGTAATAGTGTCATTTTTTTTTAGCATCCTTCTAGAAAAATGATGACATTAACAACATCACCAGTTGGAGTTGGTTTGTGGTTAAATGTCGTCAATTTATGTCGTTTTTATGAAAGGACGCTAATTTAGTAATAATTTTTGTCATTTTTTTTTTTTTATATAGCATGTGCGTGTGTGTGTAATTTCCATACTCTTGAACAGAATCACTTTTGTGGTATGACACTTCAGCATCCCACCCTCAACTAATAAGCTTATTTCTTTTAATAGTAACTAAGGATTCATCATCAACTGATCATAAGATCGATGATAATTAAGGAAAGAAAAATCAATTAATTTTTGAGCTCAAATTTGATGGAATATAGAAATGAAAAGGATAAATTATAGCATTTTGGTCACTCCAAGAAGAAGAATATATATATATATATATATATATATAAGCTTATTATAACTCTTACCAAAAATGAAAACAGAAGTACCAACAACAATGGCGTTGCCGATTCCACCAACTTGTTCAGCTAAAGCTGCTGCTAAACACCCCAGCCCACCTCCTAAAATGGTTCCAATCCCACGGTTCAAGCCCTTGCTTAGTGTAGCACCTGGAATATTATCACCCACAAATTATAACATTTTTGAAGCACTCAAACATGACAAAAACCAGAAAAAAACAAAACAAACAAAAAAAACAAACAAACAAACACAAACACAAACAAACCTGCGAAGAATTCAAAGATGACAACAACAGTCATAATAGCCCACATGGCATTTTCTCCAACGTGACCAAACAGAGGATCCAGGAGGTACAGAAGAGAAACCAAAACCAGTGCTGTTCCAACCTTGAAACTGTGAATCACTTTTCTCAAATCATGCTTACGTTTCTTCTCTCTAAGAAAGGAAGCAATGGGGGGAAGAGAAAACTGGATTTTCTTCTTTTCTCTCAGAAATAAAATAAAGGGAAGATGGGAAAATTTAAACTTTTTGTTTTCCTTCTTAAGAGCAAGAGCTCCCTCTCCATCCGGAATAGATATCACAACTGACGCGGCCATTGTTATCTCTTTAGAGTTGAATGAACTGAATGGACTTCATACTCTTTGCTCCGTCCATATATATATAGATATTGTCAAAAGTGGGAAGATAATTGGAACAGTTTTTTTTTTTTTTGAAAGAGATAATTGGAACAGTTGAAGCTCTAAAGAAGAACATGCATAAGGAGACACATGTACATTTAGTGTATGGAATTAACTCAATGGGGACACGTTAGTTTTTGAGGTGAGTGTCTGTAGTGGAACACGCTTGCACGGCACGAAGCAACCCCCTATTTCTCTCATGTACTACATTAACATTTGTGGAGCATGGTCTTTTCGCAACACCTCTCTCTTTGCATTTCGACATGCGATCAGAGGCCAGTGTTGTACTATAATGCCAATCGACTACTTCAATTAGGGGTTTCGGATAATCCCACTACACTTTTAAGGCCGTCTGTGTTCCCACTGGAGAACCGATACACCAACCCTACTACCATATTTTCACCAATTTTTTCCATTATTATTTTAAAAAAAAAAAAAATTGGTGGGTTGCTGCTATAGCTAAATGCATGTATGTGTACGTTTGCATCATTAGGCGAGGTTCGTTTGAAAAAACTTTGTAGTGATCGATATAATTAGATAGAAATGAAAATAATTTAAGGGTTTGTGCATTTTTAGTTATTTATTAGGGGAAACTTGATTAACTTTTTGAACTTTCGTGCTTTTTGCAGACACCTTCAACCTTCAAAAACTCTCGCTTTAATGTATCAAAGTTTATTTTACTTCTACTTTACCCATTCCGTTAGAATTTTGCAGTTAAATCAAACAGTCAAATATATAAAAGACCTTTATACCCTTAAACTTTGTAAAAATTCTAAATGTACCCTTATTTATAAATAAAAAAATTATTATATTAAAAAAAAAAAAAAAAGAAGAAAATCGGGGTGGCTCCAGACCACCCCATTTTTGGCCAAGGGGTGTCTGGAGCCACCACCACGGCCAGTATGGGGGTGGTTGAACCACCCCCATTGCCCAAGGTGGTTCGGCCACCACCCCCAACCCCAAAAAAGGGTTTTGGGTAAGCCACCCCTAGGCCCTTGGGGGTGGTCTGGCCACCCCCAAAAGCCCAAAACCCTTTTTTTTTGGCCTTTTGGGGGTGGCCGGACCACCCCCTTGGGCATGGGGGTGGTTCGACCACCCCCAAGCCGGCTGTGAGCGACCCCTAATTTTTGTTTTTTTTTTTAATATTTTCCTTTAAAAAAAAAAAAAATCAATGGCCAAAACAACGTCGTTTTGGACTGGGTGGGTGTTGTAATTTTGGAACTCAAAACGGTGTAGTTTTGGAGTGAGGGGTAAAATTGGCATTGTAAAGGGTTTTGTTAGGATTTCACAGAAAATCCTAACGGAAGGGGTAAAGTGAAAGTAAACTAAAGTTTAGTACACCAAAGTGAGAGTTTTTGAAAATTGGAGACGTGTCCGCAAAAAGCATGAAAGTTTAGGAGGGTTATTGAAGTTTTTCCTATTTATTAATATATAAATTTAAAAAAATCAAAAATAAAAAAATTAGGTAAAAAGCGTTGCGAAACAAAGTCATTATAGTAACTTTACTTGTACTCGTGCATATTCCGGAAAGCTAAGGTGGCATGGTGGTTCAAAAATGAGTCAAAGGAGGAGATGTTAAGTGGAGTGTGACAAATGTATATGAAATGGCTGAGAGTACTAAATGTTAAAAGTGATCATGATTAATTATTAGAAAATTGCATCTCACCTTCGGCTAATAGTGGGCTGTGTCGGAATTGTGCTTACATCTTTTAATTGGTCTACGTGATAATATTCTTCGCTGTTTCTAAGAAGTTGCATATATATATATATATATATATATATATATATATATATATATGTGTGTGTGTGTGTGTATAGTTGAATTTCATGTAATTAATATAGTTTTTTTTTTTTCTAAATGTGTAATTATATAGTTGATACAAAGTATTGGAGGGTTTTTCAAGTATGGGGTGACCGTAAGGTTGCACTTCAATTCATATTATAATTTTCTTAATTGATTCACTTGGTGGGTTGCTCAGCAATTGATCATTTGAGCACTTCGGATAAAAAGGAAAATGCTAAGACTCAACTTTTTATCCAACTTTTGCCTTATTTTTTATTTAAGAAAAAAACAAAGTAAAAATAATAAAGTTTTTGAAGTAATAATTTTTCGTCATTCTTAGTTGTTATTTTAAAATTAAAAAAACCAATTAAAAGAAGGACCAAAAAAATTTATTATTAAACACTTTTTATTTTTACTTGTTTAAAAAAAAAAGGCAAAAGTTAGGTAAAAAGTTAGACAAAAGATTAGGGGTATTTGGGCAAATACAATTAATTAAATTGATAGATCCTGATCAAATTAGATAATTTAGGTAAATGAACACATTCTTTAATTAATTGATTGATTCAGATCTTGATCAAATTAGATTACTGTCTGAAAAAAGGAAAATTATAAAAGTATAGTAAATGCATGATGTGATTTTACATCCTACTCGAGGTCTGTAAAATGTCTTTGTATTGAGTATAATATGAATGTAAACTTATGGTACTTGTTTCAAATGTCTTTTGAGGTCAACATGATTAATTTTTACTTTGATTGTTTGCCTTTTTAATAGAGAAAAAAATTCAAACTTAATCAGTTAGGCACAATCAACATAGCAATTGATAGTTTAATGAACCCCAATTTTGCCTAATAATTAAAATATATTTAAGTTTGACCTTATGATGTCCACATTTGATAAATTCTAAATTCCCTTAATTTCCAAATAAATGGATTATTATATTAAAAAGTAAACTTACCTTATGGCTTGTTTTTTAAATTAAATGATTTGCTTTATTACTATCACAATAAGAAGTGCAAATAGTAGAATAGAAAATTATTTGAAATCAAAGTTCTAATACCTCAAATTTCATTCTCACACAAAAAAAAAAAACTAACAAGGAAAAAAGCCATGCCGTTGTACATTGCTGTGTGATTAAGAGAGTCTTTCCTTTGCAGTTGTGGTTATTAGATTCTCAACAGTAAAATTATTCATGCTACCATCACATGTCTCTCTTCCGTCGTTACCTTTGGTGAAGTCAAGTTGCATTTAAGCTGATCAAGATTGTACTTTTATTTTTTGTTTTCTTTTGTTATTGTTGCCTTATTTCTAGTGCACTTTATTGTGCATGTTATGTAGTTTGATAGGCCGCTTTCAGCCTTTGGGTTTGAAGCATTCTCAACTAGTCTCTCATTTCAGGTCAATAATGGAAATGACACACCTTATGTACCTATTTCATTATTTGATTAAAAAAAAAAAAAAAAGAGAAAATTGAAGCTTTTCTCTCTCACTAAACCTCATCATGTTGTCTCTATTTTTCCGCCTAATTCACATTAAGTGACTTTAATACAAAAGAGTGTAAGTGGGTCAAAATTCTCCACTTGTAAGTCAAATAGTAGAAATAAAGGGTCTACAAAATTGAAACTAAATTGAAGGAAACAAATTTGATCGGTTAAACTCCTAAAAGAAATTATATGAAAAACATGAAAACTCTTTGTCAACAGCAATGCTTGAACTTGAAAACCAAAACTAGTTTAGTTAAGATATTCGCTGGATTTTGTCATGGCAATTTTTTCATTGTGATATTACCCTGTATCACAACCTCCTATAGAAAATGATATCTAATATTAATGTGTTTAGTCCACTCATGATACGTACATTTGATCTTTGGTCAAATGTGTTGCACTATATTAGCTAGCTATAAAAACACAACCTCATTGCATTTACTGCTATCATATACTTTTGCCTCCATTGTGGACAAAGAACTTGTTGATTGTAATATTTCCTTCCAACTAATGGCACACCCTAAGAGAGAAAACAAAACTTATAACGCCCTGAGAAAGTAATTAACTCATTCATACGCCTCCCCGTCTAATTCCCCCAAAGAATAAGATCAATGGGTCTCTACTCCTCAAAATTAGAATACTAAGCTACAGAAACACATGATATATATCTTTATCAACATTAATCATTACAAATAGAGCATCTACTAGGAATCACCACTTTAACTGAAAAATTATACTATGCATATCATTAATGCTATAAAATATCCAAACTAAACCTTAATACACAAGCATGTCTCAGACGGTAAGTTTATGACATAACTCAAAAGTACTAATTACAATGAGCAATATTCAAAATCCTGCAATGAGTGCTCAAGTATAAACCAAATCCCTATCATAACACCAACACCATAACTACCTCGAGGTCCTCCTCAAATCCAATACCTAAAGGCAATCCAACTATAAAACAACATATGTTTTACGGATGGAAAAGATACAAGCTTAAATCCACAACTTAATGAGTAATAATACATATGGTGTGCAAGTCAACATATGCCATGGTTAATCTATTGTTTAGTAGGTTTAATATAATATAGATCTACATGGCTTGATATTGTGTTATAATGAGATTAATGATGGTTTAGTAAGTTCTGTGCCTTTTGTAAACATTCCTCCAAACTTTAAAGTCTTTCACTTTGGTATATTAAACTTTTGTTTCGTTTCAATTGCCTCATTCTGTTAGGATTTTTCGTTAAATCCTAACAGATGGGTGTGAAATTATTAAAATACCCTTAGTTATTTTTTTCATTTTCCCGTTTAATTCAATTACAATATTTAACGGCATAGGGGTATTTGAAATGAAACAAAAGTTCGATACACCAAAGTGAGAGACTTTGAAGTTTGGAGGGTTTTGCAAAAACCGTGGAACGTCATAAGGGTTAAGTGAAATTACCCCTAAATATAGACATACATGTGCTGCATGAGGATGTTATTTATGGTTAGGGTAGTGTTAAGCTTGTTAAAATAGCCTTGCATCGCATTAGATTAAGATAAAGTTTGGACTTTTGATAGAATAAGGGATTCTACCAAACTAACAAACTTTCGGTAAGGTTGCCAAATGATTGACACGACAACCAAACATTCAACGGTTAGGCAGAATGCCATTTTTGCCTCTTGTACAAATTTAAAGGTGTTTTAAGTAGAGATTTGAGTTTAACGTTAGATCATTTCACAAATTTCGAGGTCAATGAATACTAAAGAGGTTGTTCGAGGATCTATATGACCAAGGTGAGTAAAACTCACGGATGCTTATTAATTATTTCAATTAATTTATAACATCATTATTTTATGTATTAAACGCACATGCTTCCAACTCACATGAAATACATTTTAAAATGATATGAACCCTACAAATAAGGAATTAATGAAATATACGAGTTTTGAAAATGTATGCATGTAAAAGAAAATGGATAATCACATTATAGGACATGGTATACCGTGTAACAAGATAACGACCATGGGCTACTATGATATAGGTTAGCCCTATGATCAAATAAATTTACTTTTATATTTGGTATTGGATCCAATGGTTGTTTTGTGACCAATATTCAAACGAAACAGAGATAGAATTAGACCAATTTCCCAAATGCTTTTTCCTGCAACCATGTTTGATTGGTGGTCACCAAAACAAACATGTCTAGAAGTGTGGGCCATCCAAAGTTGGACTCAGTTGAGTTACTAGTGATGGACACTATACGACAACATCCAACATAATGGTGTTATATACTGCATGTCCCTCAAGACAATGCCAACCATCCAAAAAATGATTAATATTACAAGTAGACCATATGGATGTTTAACATATGACATGCTTGCTTAATATACCATGTATTGTATCGATATTGCATTACCATGACATCCTTTTTATTCAACGGATAACTTCATTTATATTACTACTTGTCTTTACAAACTTTTGCTAAAAGTTGAGTTCACTACATGCATGATAACCTGTAAATCATGTGTATTATTATTTACTAAGTTGTGGACTTAGGCTTGTATTTTTTGCACATGTAAAACATAGGTTATTTTATAGTTGATCTACCTTTACATGTCAGGATGTGAGTAAGCATGATTTTAAGGCAAATGGGGTCATTTGGTGTAATGATAGTGATCGAGTTAATGCTTGAAAACTTATGGTAGGATTTCAAAAGCTATTCATGATAATAGTAACTTTTGGTGACATAGTAGTTCTACTTAGAACTTGAGACATATGTGTGTATTAAGGTTTAGTTTGGGTCTTTTATAATAATGATATCTATAGTAAAATTTCAGTTAATGTGGTGATTCTTAGTAGACACTTTGGTTATAATTATTAATGTTGATCGAGATGTCATGTGTTTCATTACTTATTATTCTCTTTTTGGAGTATATGATCTCTGGTCTTATCTTTGAAGAATTAGACTGGAAGCATCTTGAAGAGTTAATTACCAATTAATCAATTTCGAGAGCATTATACTTCCTCTCTTTTTCTCTCCTTAAAAATAGATGCTATGTTTAAGCATGTTTTTGACACACAATTCTTCGGTGGTTTTTTTTTAATTTTTTTTATCAAGTTTTTGAACTTCCTTCTTTATTGATCCATGGGATATAAATTCTTTTTGCTATCCGAGTATCCATATTACTAGAAATTTAGACAATAAATATATAAATAAAATTATGTTCTCCAGCATATTTTAGATAGATAAATTTCATATAAATTTTCTTGCCCGCTAATTAAATATTTTTTTAAGTACGTGACACGGAAATTGTCCGTACATTTAGGGGACATTTTATTTATCATCAATCTTGTCTCTTTCATCACTTTAGTACTCTAATGGGGCTGCTAGTACTGTTGGCTCCACTGGCGTCATTATCGGTGTAGTTGGTGTACCGTCATCCATCCGATCCCCACAGTTCCCGGAGTCCAATCACCCCTATCAACTTGACCACAAAGACTGCCTCCCGGCCAAAAGACAAATGCTTCTCAAAGCATGTTGTAGACATGTTATGCCACTGTTGAAGGACAAGGGAATATGATTGTGTCCTTGCACTACACCATTAGAGTCGTTGTATTTTATTCTCCTTCTGCAAACTTTAACTAGAATATTAGATAGATTTTTGGGAAGAATTTGAGAAGTTATCTTAATTCAAACCACTCTACCATTTGCATGTACTTTTATTTGTATGCATTTATACCAAGATGGTGTTCAAAATTGACAAGGCAACTACAGAAAACCGTCAACAACTTTCAACAGAGTAATATTATAAGTCTTTTTTGTGTCATATTGTGGCATTCTAAGAATGACGTGGCTCTTAAAATCTCTATTAGGTCCATGATTGATCGTTATTAGATTTTGATCAAACTATAATTTTAAAAGCCACCTCATTTTTTTGAGGGATACGACATGGACTTCTAGAATTATTCCTTCCAGTAGCCTCCGGTGGAAGTTCAGATATTTGAGAAGGATAGACTTGTTAAATCACCATTTACCATAGTAGGAAAATGTAAATTTAATTATTTAATCAATATTTTAACACTCTTTCTCATATGTAGGCTCAAATTTCATTTTAATATGTGAGATTCAAGACGTAAAATATTTAATTGAAATAAAGATGAATTGACAAAGTCATGATTGGAACTCAAGACCTTTGGCTTTGATACCATATTAAGTCACTAATTATCCCAAAAGTTTAAGCTTATAGGAATAAGTAAATTTGATTATTGAATAAATACTTTAACAAGACTCAAGCTCAAAACAAGGTTTAAGAATTTTAAAAATGGAAACTATTTTTCGAAACTAAAGAAGTTTTTTTGGTCAAACCGAAATATTTTCTGCTTGATTATCAATTTCGCACAAAATACCGAAAAATATAGAAAATATTTTTTCATCAAATATTTTAAGCAGAGCATAATACCACCAACTGAAGTAACTTGTTTAAATTCTTTTTTTTTTTTAAGTAACTGACATAAAAAAATACTTAAAACAATCAAATCTATACGCGTTTGACGCACCAAGTTGCACATTTTTCTTTCAAAAGAAAGTTGCAATTCAACAAACATTATATATATATAGAACAATAAAATCTTGTTTGTCAAACAACACTCCACTCCCTCCCACACTACTCACTTCATTTTTTTCAAAAAAATTAACATCACAACATTCTTACTTTTATATCACATTATTTACTTTTTATATCACATCATTTACTTTTTCCTACTATTTAAATAAAAAATCACTACAATTTTTTCACTTTTCAATACCACTTTACTACAACAAAATGGATCTTTTTGACATTTTTTAACCTGCCAAGTTTTCTAAATTTTGGTGACATTTTTTTTTTTAAACGCCAAAAAGAAATTATGGCATATATCTAAATACCAAGATAAAATATCTTTTTGCCGTTAATTTTTTAACGCCAAAACACTACCTAGCGTTTACACATATAAGCCAGAAAAAAAAAATGATTAATGTAAAAAAATTAAAAAAAAACTTTTTATTTTTCTATACCAATCAGTATTTTTTTTTTTTAAAATGTCTTTTATTTGTGAATAGTGTCTTAAACTCCTTGCAACCTCATCAAAATCATTTTTTGGTTATTTTGGTAAGGTAATTTAACTAAAATTGCTTAAATGGCCACTTTTCAACCTCACCACTGTAACAAAAAAAAGTACTAAGATGAATAGTATTCTCTAAACTTAAAATTTACTATTCACTGATCACATATTCATTAAACAAATATAATTTCTCTATCTTTCCTTTTACTTTTCATTTCTCTCAATTTTTTTTTTTTTTTTTCATTTCTTTGTAGCTTCTCTCCCTCTTCAATGAAATCAAAGTATATATTATGCCATATAATTGCATTAAATATTATTACCACTGAATGTGATAGTAAAGACGAAAATCTTTTTATTATTTTTTTAACAAAAAAGATTGATATGGGTGAAATAAGCTAACGAGACTAACAATCTAAAATCAATCATGAAAAACATTATCTTCTTTAAATTAGAAATTAAAACTAAGAAAATGAAAAACAAAACAAAACAAAGAAAATGAAAGAAATATTACAATTTTTTAAAAATATTAAGGTTAGAATAAGACAAATATTCTTAAAATAAATCATTAACAAATATTAAAAAATATAAAAATTAAAGAAAGAATAAACAAATTTTAAAAAAATAGTATTTAAATGAAATAGTAAAAATAGATTTTTAAAGTAGTAAAGTTACTGTCGATACTTTAAAAGAGTGAGTTGTTAAAAGTAAACTTTTAATTATTTTAATAAATAAAATTTGGTGAAACTCCTAAAATCCTCTTAGTGCTGGATTTCATTTTCTTGTCCAATGGGCAATGATTTTTAGGTCACAACTTTCAACAGAGAAGTTGAAATGACTGCGAGAAAACGAGGAGGGGAAGGTGCATGACTGAACCCCCATCAGTTGATATGACCAAGTAGCATTTTTATCATGTTGTTGCTATACACGTAGAAATGCAAGGTCAAGTGGTCCACATATATTATAATATATTATCATATTCCAAGATAAATCCCAGTTTATATTTTAGAAAGAAAAAAAATTAAACTACTTGATCATATAATTTAGTTAATTAATTTACAATTAATTTCACGTGGTATTAAAATGAATTTTAAATTTCCATGAGATATACCAATACATTATTCCTTACAATCAAATGATGTCTACGGACTTAATTACCATATTCTAAAAGTTTGACACTAACTTAAATAAGACACGATCACAATTTTATTAATTATGACATACCACACTAACAGAATATGTTAAATTAGTAAGTAGAATTTGACTGTAAAAATAAATTAATATTTTGGCATATATCAATGATATATGAATTTATTCTAACATCACAAAGACCTAATTGCAAATCAAGTGAGCTACATAAGCTAATTTTCAATTTTTCCTATATTTTGATTAGACCTTCAATTCTTTAACAATTTTGAGGCTTTGAGCCAATACAATTATCTATGTCTTGTTAGAAATTTTAACACAAAATAAAAATAAGTAAATATTTTCAAGTGAGTGGGTAAGTGTGATAATGGGTATAGCTATGTGTGAACATTTACATACCAATGAAGGAATTAATGTATGCAATCGCTAATGAGCAGCCAAGATTTGATTAAAGGAACAAAAGTGTTTGGCTAACAAGAATAAAGTCCTCCCCCTTTACCCTTTTCCCGTATTTGAATAGAAAATAAGAGAAAAGAAAAGAAAAGAAGAGAAGTACAACAATTATTAACTGCAAGAAAGAATCCTTCAAAAACACTGAATTCAACTTTAAGATCTAAGGCATTCTATCTCATTAGTTGCGTCTTAATGCCAAATTACATAAAGTTTTCCAGTAATTACTTTTTAAACCAGAAGGCATTGGATAACTCACTAATCCTCTCCACTTTGTTTATAATGGAGATAATGTTTTCGTATGTAAATGATGGTATGTTGTTTGAATTGTTTGAATGTCATACCAACATATTTATCATGTAGCATCATCTACACCATTAAATATTATAACAACATTAAACAATTTCGATTGGAATTGGGAGGATCTTATTCCATTAATTACATATCATCACATTGTGGTTAAAACAACATTAAAAGTAAGAGGGAAAGGGAAACTTATGAGAAAAACTTATTAAATCTTCTTAATTAGAATGGGCATGCACCTAGGGATGGAACCAAGATTTTTCATGATGAAAGAGGCAAATCATGAATGAGTAATCAAGCCTAATTTTGATAGGGGTAAGCTTACTTTTTAAGTCCAAATATATATAAATATTTTAAAGAACAACTTCAAATTAGGGGAAGGGCATCTCCTTCCCGGGTTCCATCGCACTATGACTAACGAATCTACTTCCTCCACTTTTTAGTTAAGTGAGTTTTTCCTTTTGTGAGTATCCTTTCTAATTGTTACTCTTGAAACCAAACAAAGATTAATTTAATATACTATATTTTTATTTTACAATTATCTCACAATGTTGACATTGTAGTATTAATCAACAATTTTGATTTTCTTTTCATTTCAATAAGAGCTGATTTAAGGGTTTGTTGATCACATAAACATTTTTGATAATTATGAAATAAAAATATACTTTATAGCATTAGTCAAACAAAAAAGAAAAAACTTAGGTATTTAATAACTAAACTTATTACATCCCAATCCCATATTGGGAAAATGAAGAGTAGCTTACATAGAATATGTAGTTTATAAAGATAGTTATGAGTGATAAGTCTTGCATTACCTAGTTATTATATAAAATTATGCTTTATAAGAAATTCTATAGAATGTTCAAATTAACTAGTGATTTTAAATGATAATGAATATGTGTTTTTCCTAAGTCGTCACAAAATTATTAGGAAAACTTTTGTTTGAACAAATGGAACCTTAGTCGTGGTAGTGTTGAAGGATTTTCAAAATTAATATATATAGATATTTATTTTGTTTCTTGAGAATATTTTAAATGGAATGTTTTAAAGATCATTGCTTGTAGGGCACTAGTGGCACTTTTTGAGAGATTTGATCATAACCATTCATTTTTGGATGGTTAGGATCATTCTTCTGATTGTGATTAAATTATTGTTACTCATTATTACGATCTAACAATAATTAAGTATCTATTAAATTAGCAATTTATTATTGTTGAATTAGCAATTTAATAATATTGATGATTGTTATTGTTAGAATAGGAGTTAGCCAATGTTGGGTTAACAATTGATTTTGAAACAATATGATTGTTGGTGTATGTACGAACATTATTTTATTTTCAGTATTATGAATAGACTATACTACAGTCTAATTTCACATATACAAAAAAATTATCTCTTCTTCTATTCTCGCTAAAATACTTTATGTACTTAAAAGAAAATTAGAGCTTTTGTCTCTTGTAAGAATAGAAATTTTGAGGGTGTTCGGTTTTAGTTTCGTTGATGTTACCCTTTGCAAACTAATTCTGGTGGAGGAAAATAATTTGTTAAGAAAATTGACATTGTAACACACTTTAAGAGCAATTTCAATTTTCTAAAAAATAAAGTTTGCCAATGATCTCTCATAGTTTGTGATAACTAAGTTTTTAAAAAATGGTAAGGATTGGACAAATTTATTGGTAAGTGGAGAGTCCACTAAATCAAGCAATTTCTGCAGCCGCTACCAAAGAAAATGGCATGATCAAATCATTGGCATATGGCCACTCACACAAAAATGCTATTATCATTTTGGCTTAAGTTAGGTAATTGTCTCAATTGGCACTTACTTTTATTGCTCAAAACAGGAGTTTGAGTATTCTTTGCCCTTTATTAGAAAAAACCATGTAATTCTCCATGCGCATAATCATACACTCACGAAAATTGTTGCACCCTTCACTTTGTGCAAATTTTGCAAATATTTATTATTTTCTGAAGCAATAAATTTTGGTCGGTGCTCGAAGTTCAAGCGGGTAACGGGTCGGGATTTATTTGGAGTAGGTTCTTGAGAGGAACGTGGCCACACGACTAGGAACTTGTTAATTATAAATTTTCAGCATATTTTAACTAATGAGTTGTTTGGGATTGCGTTTTTAAAAAATCGAGATGCTTAATTGCATTTTTAAAAATCAAAATCGCACATTTTAAAATCATTATTTTTAAAATCACAAACTCAAACAAACTCTAAATCTATAAATAGAATTAGGAGGGAGGAGAGATAGCAATCATCCTACTAGCAAATCCTATCAAGATAAGATAAGTAACCATATTTAAAAGATAATTGTCCCCAATATTAATCCTACAAACAAATTCTATCAAGATAAACTAATTAATTGTAGGGTTAAATACTTAATTAGTCCCTAGGGTTTAGAAATTTTATTTTTTTCCTCCTTAGGGTTTGAAAAGTAACTAAATTAGTCATTGTGGTTTTAAAAAGTGACTAAGTTAGTCCATCCGTCAGTTGACCGTTAGTTGACTTAATGGACTAACATGTGACCAATTAGAAGTTGACATATGGCTACTTAATTAAATTTTTTATTTTTTAAAAAAATTAAAAAAAAAATATTTTCTAAAAAAGAAAAAAAAGAAAAAAAAAAGGAAAAACACGCCTCCCCCAATCCACCATTGGGGGTGGCCCCATTCCTCGTCAGCTTTGGTCGATCAAATCTGTGTGCCACAAGGCTAGGTAAGTGTTACCCAAACCATCTAATTCCGATCTGTCATCGTGAGACATGATTGTTGTAAGGATGAGTGGGTCTAGAGGAACAAGTGAGAAGGGTAGAGCTTGCGGAAAAAGGAATGGAATTTAGAGAGAAAGAGTTTGACAATAAAAGCAAAAATGCCAGTTTTTTTCTCTTCTTTTTTTGGAAAATATTTTTTAAAAAAAATTAATTAGGTAGCCACGTGTCAACTTCTAATTTGGTATGCATGTCGATCTTTTAAGTCAACTGACTAACTTAATCACTTTTCAAAACCACAATGACTAATTTGGTCACTTTCAAATCATAGGAAAGAAAAATAAAGTTTCTAAACCCTAGGACCAATTAATGTTAACCCTTAATTGTATTTAAAAGATAAAATTGAATTATTTCTCATAATCCTAATCTTATCACCAAAGGAGGCTAATAGCATGTTTTGAATTATGATTGACAAATAGAGTTTTTAAGTCAAAAAATATTTTTTTGGCAAAATCTTCTTTTCTAAGTTTTTGTCAAAAGTATGTTGAGTACTTTTTTTTTCAAACTAACTTTTTGAATGTTAAATTCATTTTTAGGCTCCTTAAGCATATACTCAAACAAGTCCTAATAGCTCCACCAAGATCATCACTTCATTGAGCTAGTTTGTAAACAACCGACTAGTCAAATCAATAAAATAAGATAAAAGTGTGATGTATACACTACCTACACACACACAAAAGGGTCAATTAGTGACTCCTTAGAAACGTCACTAATTTACAGTGTTTTACTATTCAAAGGTCCTATTCATAAAATATGGACGTTTGAATAGTGGTACTATTCACGTGTCCATATTCACGTGTGAACATGTAAAACAACAAGAAAAAAAAAAAGGTGTAGATACAAAGTACTTGTACTTCAATTTATTTTCTTAATATTTTTTGCTTTTGAAGTAAATGAATCATGGCTTGGGCCAGAAGCTGGGGCCTAGAATTAAGCCTTCGAAAGATTGAGAGCTCTAAATGAGCCGTGGTCGAGGCCAGCATGGAGCCACTAATCTCAATGGCGGATTAGGGCTGAGCCCTGCCTTTTGGGCCCATAAATGGACCGCTCCAATAAATCCTGTCAGCCCCACCAGAAAATCTAAGTCAAAGTTAAATACGGGAGAATGGCCGGTGGGAATGTTAGAGAGGAATTTATAATAGCTTTTAGGAAAATGTTAAAAGGCCCAATTTTTTTGCCAATTTTTGTCCAATTTTTGCCTTTTTTATTTTTATTTTTTATAAAAAGTAAAAAATGAAAAAGTGTCTAAAACAATAATATATTTTTTTGTTCTTCGTTTATTGGTGTTTTTAAAACTGAAATTCCATTTTCTTCATAAAAATGGTCATTTTTCAGAAAAATGACCATTTTTCTTCAGAAAAATGCAATTTTCATTTTTAAAAAAACACCAATAAAAAGAAGGACAAAAAATATATATTATTGCTTTAGACATTTTTTCATTTTTTACTTTTTTAAAAAAATAAAAAAATAAAAAAAGCAAAAGTTGGGCAAAAGTTAGGCAAAAAAGTTGAATCTTTATCATCTCTTTTTATTTTAACCATTATATATATATATATATATATATATATATATATATATACCCATATAAGGTAAAGTCTACATTTTCCCCTCAAACTACCACTCAATTGATAATGTCTTCCCCAATCTTTCAATTGTGTCAATGTTCCCTCCAAACTATCAAAACATTGTTAATGTCTTCCCTAAGACTAACAAAAAGATAAAAATGCTTCTATATATTTCTCAATAAGACAAAAATACTCCTATAAAATAAATATATATATTTTTAATTTTTTTTAAAGGAAAAAAATTGTAATTTAAAAAGAACAATTTTTTTAACGAATTTTTTTTAAAACAAAAATTTTTATTTTATTACATGAAATTTGTTAATTTTTTTTAAAACATAAATTTTTATTTTAAAAAAATTGAAAATTGAATTTTTTTTTCTTATACAAATGATTTAAAAAAAATATATTATTAATTTTCCACCCTTTGGATTTTTTAATTTTTTTTTTTTTAGTTTTATGTTTTTTTTTAGAAGTTTTACAATTTTTTTATTTTACTAAGTAATTTTTATCATTGGGAGAACATTGTGATTTTTGATAGTTTGGGACATTATCACAATTGAAAGTTTGGGGATATTGTACTCAACTACCACCAAATTAACAATGTCCCCCTAAACTATCAAAATTGTCAATGTTCCCCAATGACAAAACTACCCTTAGTAAAATAATATATATATATATACACACACACACTAAAACTTCTAGAAAAAAACATAAAACTAAAATATATATATATATATATAAATCCAAAGTGTGGAAAATTAAAAAATAAAAAAATCATTTGTATAAGAAAAAAATTTTCAATTTTCAATTTTTTTATAAAATTGATTTTTTTTGGTTTTATAAATTTTTAAATAAAATGTATTTTTAAAAAATTAACAATTTTCGTGAAAGAGAATAAAATTTTCATTTTCTAAAAAAAAATCATTTAAATAAAATTTCTGTTTTAAAAAATTCATTTAAAAAATATATTTTTTAAAAAATAATACCGATAAGCTTATCAATGATTAAAAATTGTTATCGAAAAACCGATATGACCAATAAAGATTTTTAATTTTTAATTTTTTATAATTTTATACTTTACTCCTTTTATTTTTATTTTATAATATATAAAAGATATAGTGGATCAATATTATAAAATTAAAAAAAAAAAAAAAGAAGGCTTCAATAAGCTATTTTAGCCATATATATAGGAAAATTCTAATGGTTTTCCCTAGTGTTCTCTTAACGCTTCTCGCCTTTATAGAACATGATTTAAAAAAATAAAATTGTAATGGCCTCCACCACCTGTTTTTTTAGGCATTGACACCAAATTTGAGGCATTAGTACCAAAATCGAGGCATTAGCACTAAATTTAGGATGATCAAATCCATTTTAGATGATATCATCCCTAAATGGTTAACCTTCAACCCCTAGGTTTTAGTTTTGAATCAAAAAACAAGTTTTAAATCATTAAAACCTAAATATTAACTCATAAAAATTAATTTGTTGGCCAAAAAACGGTACTACAATTTTATTTTTTCTTAAATCATGTTCTACGTAAGATTGGGAGAATGCTAGACAGAGAACCCCTAGCAAACCCCTATATATATATATATATATATATATATATATATATATTTGGGCACCAAAATGGCCAAAACAACTAATTTTTAATAAGTTATTTTAGACTTTAACCCAACAAAAAGTATTTCGGCCTACAAAACAACTAATTTTTTGTCCAATTAGCAACCAATAAAAAGCTCATGAAAATCGGTTTAACTGATTATCGATATGACCGATATCCGATTAACCGATAGCTTATCATTCGGTAATCGGTCAAGAACCGGTTAACCGATAACTTATCGGTCAGTAATCGATAACCCTATTAATCAAATCGATATGACCGATATCTAGCACTAAGTGGACCTTCATATATCACGTCAAATTACCATGTGGCTATTACCAATTAAATTCATCACATGTTCAATATCTTTTTATTTTATTTTTATTGAAATAGGGAGAATCTATTTTGTGGTATAGATTAAATTTTATAAATTTAATAGTGTATATATTTTCATATGATGAATATGTTGCAACGTCTTCTAAAATCTTTAAATGATGTAACACATGTACACTGTGGATCGGGATCTTCTCTCAATTTCATATGGAATGAAAATTATTTATTTTATGGTTAAGTTAAATTTTACGGATCTAATGGTATATATGGTACCACATAATGTATCTATTGTCACCTCATCTAAAATAAAATGATGTGCAAAATTTAACCAAGATTTTCTCCACTTCAAATGAAATAGAAATAATTCTGTTTAAAGTCAAATTAGATTTTACGGGTCTTTTTTTTTTTTTTTTTTTGAGATAGTGTATATGTTGTTATATAATGAATGTGTTGCCACGTCATTTAAATTTTTTATATGGTATTGCTATATACACATTTAAATACAACAAAATAAAATAACAAGTGTAAAATTTTAATTAAAAAGTCAAATGAAAAAGATGCTAATTCTGCAGTAGTTTTTGTCGTTCCCCTTTGCCCTTTTTTTCTCGACCATCCCTTTTGCAGCAATTTTCCCTCGTTGGGTCGGGTCTTGTGTAGGATCAGTCTCCGTCCTCTGCATGGATCCGCCACCGTCGTCTAAGCCGAGTTGTGATCGATTGTTTCCTCTGGCTTTTTCCTTGTTTTTTCGTTTGTTTTTGGGTTTCCCTGTTTGGGTCTTCCGACGTCTAGCAATTTGATGTCCTCCGCCTGCTGTAGGTCCGTCACGCTCCCCCACCACGTCAAGCATCCATCGCCTCCTCCAGTTGCGGTGTTTCAGCCAAATCACATCCGAGCTTCCCTCCAATTGATCCTTTGTTTTTTGGGTTTCCTTGTTTTTGCTTAGGTTTCTCTGTTTTCGCTTTGGTTTTCCTGTATTTGCTTTGGTTTCCTTGTATTTGTTTTGGTGTTTTGTTGCATTACTTTTCTATCTGTTTCTATGTCTTTTGGGTTTTTTGCAATTTCTGCAGATCTTCTTCGCGTCAGTTTTGCTACCCTCAGTCCACTACTGGGCTTTTTTCGTGCCTTCACTGTAGCGAGCTTCCATCGTGCTCTTCTTTGTACGAGGTCAGCATACACCCGATCGGTTTCTTTCCTTGTATTTCTTTTTGCTTGTATTAAGTTCTACTGCTTTTCTTTTCCCTATAATTCATTTGTTATTTGCTTGTAATAATGCTCGAGCCTCGATGGTTCATTTAGATCCCCTTTGATCTTGACCTGTGTGTTGTAGATGTGTATGTTATCCTAGCTTTTGGGTCGAGGAGGAAAATGGTCCAGACTTTTATGTCTTGGATGAATGTATATCCTGGGGGAGGATGAGTAGCGGCATAAGAGGGTCTACCTCTTAGGGTCGTGAAATAAATGCTTCCTGTGTAGCTGATGACGTCTGCTTGGTTCAACAATCTTTGAACTTGCCAAGCAGATTTGAATGTTTATCCTGTTGTTTTAGTCATAGAGTAGAGGATGTGTTTTTGAATTTGGTTGATTGGTTGGCCTTTGTTGCCTAATTTGTATAAGATTATGCATGTAACTTTATAGCTTAGGCTCCGGTTACTTCATGGCTTAACACTTTGTGATTGTAAGAGATTTCTGCACTTGACTTCTATGGAATAAGATTGAGTTCTTTTAAAAAATAATAATAATAATTCTAACCGACAAAGGTATTGTTAGAGTTATTTTATTTGTGGTATTAAATTCCTTGAAGATTTATCAGGCATCGATGGAGGTAGATGTCCACCAATTTGGGATTTTCCTTTTAAAAAACAAAGATTTATAAAGATTTGAACAGATCATATGATCCAATGGCTGCAAAAAGTATCATAAAACAACAATTATTGACTTGAGTCATTAAAGAAATTGTGAGCCCTTTCTCTTGATATCCGTCCACATTTCACACTAAAAAAAATAAAAATTGTTTTAGTGACTTGCATTGCATTTGCATTTGGTGACGTGTCAAGGTCCAATCACGCGTCGTTAATGGGATGGTAACGTGTTATTAGTGACATGGGTCATAGGGGTCTAAAATTGAGATGGTGATCGTCATTAGTGACATGAGTTACGGGCCATCTTCATGAGTTGTATGTATTGAAAATAATGATGAAATTGATATTTTATGATATCATGATTTAAAGTTTGTGTATTCAATAATGTATATGATTCTATATTTTTAAAATTTCTAAAAAAATGAACTAACCTTAACTTCCATACACCAAGAGATGGAGTCAAACAATTCGTATTGAGGGTGCCACTAAAATTTTTTTTTAGAGCGCCTAGTGGTAGCTTGCTTAAGTAAGAGAGAAGATTTTTTTTTTTTTTTCCTTTTTTTTGGGGTGCCATGCGGAACTTGAAAAAGGATCGTTTCTATTTCAATGGCTCCGCCATTGCTAATACACAGTTAAAAGTACGCTTAACTTTAAATCAAGAGATCAAAATAAATCCTACCCATTTTAAATAAAAATGGAAAGATCCAATTTCATGCTTTGGGCTCATGGGTTTAGGTATGATTGGGATTCAAATTCTCTAGATTTTCCAAAATATAAGATTTTGATATTTCAAACTATGAACCTTCTATTACATCTAACAGTCTAAATAAATGCAAAAAAATTTATGATATCAAACCAAATAAGTTTGAATGGCTAAATGTAATGAAATGCTAAAATTTTTAAAATCTAAGAATCACATTTATTTAAAAACCCAGCTCAATAAAGGCCAAACTCAGCTCAAAGATGAAGAAATTTTAAAAGGGTGGCTCATGATCCTCTAAGTTATAGTTATAGAGTGTACGACCATTAAGGGTAGTTAATGATGTGGGTAGCAAAGAGAAGGGTAGTTGAAGCATACCACTACCCATTAGAATCAACAGAAGAAATGTCATGAATAGATCATGTACTAGCTAGGACCAGTTACATCCCATTATTTCAACAACTTGGCTCTGCTTGTTTCCATGCCAGTGTATGAACTTGTTTGCCAGAGAACTGGACCGAAAGAGACCCAAAACCCCCAAAAAAAAGTCTTATACTATTTATCTTAAAATTAATCTCAAATTTTTTACTCTTTACATCACATTTATCATTTTCATTACTATTACTATTTAAATAAAAAATGATTACAAAACATTTTTTTTTTTTACTTTTTTATACAAAACTTTGGTACCTTTTTTCTTTACATCAATCAAATATATTAAGTTCTAATTTACTCATTTTTCAAGTCCTTTTTAAAATACAGTACAATGTACTGCAATCTTTATATGAACCACAAAACATTAAAAGTGCAGCTGTGGTAGGTTGCATCAATGTATCAATACTTTTTAAAATCCTACTTGAGACATGGCCACCATCATGCAATAAGTGATACAATGATTATTGTCATAAAAACTATGTGTGTATAAATGTATATCAAGAAAAGAATGAACATATATATATATATATATATATACATTTACATATATACATATATATATGGGAAAATATATAATTAACATCTTGAGTCAGCCCTTAGAATTTTAATGCTTAAGTTTTTTTGAATATTTACTTGGTCATTTAAAATTACAATTTTTGCCATCAATTTTTTGTTAGCTGTAAACGAACCGTTTTACCTTATTAAAATATTAATTTTTTAAAATTTTAAATCTAAAAAAAAAAAGGAACAAGGGTAGCCGAACCACTCCCAAGGCCACCCCTTAGGGCCAAACCCTCAATTTTTTTTTTGGGTTTGGCCCTAGAGAAGGGGTGGTCTGCCATCTGTTCCTTTTAAATTTTTTTAAATTTTAGATTTAAAATTTTAAAATTAAATTTTAAAAAATTAATATTTTAATGAGGTAAAACGGTTCGTTTTAACCCAATTAACGGAAGGTAACAAAAACTTGACGACATAGATTTTATTGTAATTTTAAATGACCCAAGGAGTAAATATTTGGAAAAAAAAATTAAGCATTTTAAAATTCTAGAGGGCTGACCTAAGGTGTTATTATATATTTTTCCTATATATATATATATATATATATATATCTCGTTTCAACATAGCCATTTCATGACATTTAAACTTTTTTTAAATAAGGAAAAACTTTACAAAACTCTTAAAACTTTCACGTGTTTTGAAAAGATCTCTTAAAATTAAAGTTCAAAAACACTCAATTTAGCCATGCCATGGCATACAAGATACAGTAACCTTTAATACAATTTCAGCATTACATTAGGGTTGATTTGTTTAAGTAAATGGATTAGATTAAAATTGATCTGTAAAGTATTATATTCATGTTTCAACACGAATCAAACTTGACACGTGAACACAATGGTCACTCCTAATGCTAAGGACCATGGTGAAAAGTGGTAATATTATACCCTCATGGGCAGTGGCAAAGCCATGTACAGCACCCCAAAATATTTAAAATAAAATAAAATAAAACCTTTTTTCCTACCCATGGCACCCCTAAGAAATTTTTTAAAAAATCTTTTCTCCTACCCACAACCCATAGCCTCTCTCTCTCTCTCTCGGACGCTCTAGCGTCCATCCTCCAACCTCCATCTCTCATTCTCTCCCTCTGAGCACTCTCCATAACTGGTGTTTGGTAACCACAGTTGTTTTGGCCCTTTTGGGTCCAACAAAGTTCTTTGAAAATCAAAATCAAGAAGTCTCAACCCTTTTGTGTCCGGCGGGGTTCTATCATTGAAGTTGCTAGAAGATAGAATTTAGGAAAAGTAGAATGGCAACAGAAGCCTTGAAGAGAAACTTCTATTTCATGGTCATGTGTC
>CP054669.1:38722321-39015762 GCA_013348765.1 Carpinus viminea
CGCTTAATATAATTTTTTTTTTTGAATTTTATCTATACAAAAGCACGAAATAAATAAAATAAATGCATAAATTAAAATAACTAGTAGAAAATAAAATTAATCTAAGCACAAAAATCAATTTAAACAAAACCCCGATTCCCTGGCAACGGTGCCTAAATCATTGAATAGAAATATATAGCCGCACTCTCCTGTGGACGTAGGAAAATTGCCGAACCACGTTAAATCTGTGTGTCCCTCTCTCTTGATCTCTCTCTTCGGATCTCATATACTTCATCATATTATTGTGGTTACAACAATTGGTATCAGAGCCACGGTTACTTTCCTGGGACAGGTGTCTGGACGCGTCAGGTTTGGAGTTGTGTCCCTTTCCGCAACTCTTGACGTGAGACACTCTTGGAATGTAGAAAGACTCACAAGCGAGGGGGAATTTAGTCAATGTGAAGAGACTCACAAGTGAGGGGGAGATTGTTGTGAGTACACTTGTGAGTGTTGTATCCCACATTGAGAAAATATAAAAGAAGAGAGTGCTTAATATATCTAAGTGGACCTTAGCCCATTAGTTTAGGCTTTTGGGCTAGAGTTGTGTTTAATTATGTATATTAATGTACTCTTGGTATAAACTCCATATCGCTTTATCTCCCAACACTATCATATATAGATCAAAGATAGTGTACTTACCTTGATTCATGTAATCCATTATTCTTGATGATTAATCTGCAACGAAAAAGAACAGATTATCCTTTTAGAGAGAGAGAATTTTGTACGCATGAATAAGAGATGGGGTCTCACAGACATATGTATACAGGCCAATCGTTATAACTTTTCATGAAAAGTCACTTTCATGATACCCTTTTAATTAAACAAAAAAAAAAAAAAAGAAAAGAAAAAAGAACTCCGATTAAGACCCATTTAATTAGACTCTATATATCTCTTTAGCTCAAGTCCGAGTGTATTCTTGTCAAATATTGTTGTAAGAAAATGGTGCCCAAGACTTAGATATACACAGGCTAATATTATAGTCAAACCACGTGGAATACCTAAGAGTAATTGGGCATGATAAAAGGGAAGCAATTTTGAGCATAGGTATATATATATATATATATATATATATATATATGGATAAAATAATTAGAGTGTGCATGCATGTATCATGTATGTGACATAAAAGATGCACAATTAAAGAAACCATGGTTACACTGCAGTCACGGGCATGAGGCTGTATTATCCAATAGGACATATCCAGAGAGGGACAACTAATTAAGACAGGCATGCGCAAGGATTTCCTCTTATCTGACTATGTTGTTTAATTAATTGACCAAACCATTTGATGATGAATATGAATGGGATCTTGTTTGAAACATGTTTGTCTCTTACCATTCCAATAATGCATGGACGACACATATAATATGAATGAATATAATAATTGATGAGGATAAGGCTACCAAATTATAGAAGATCGAGGAACTGAAGAGTTGGATTAAATAATTAAGTTTTCCCGAGAAAAATAATGGTGAGGTTTTGAATATAAAACTATTAAGTAATAAATAATGATGTTGTTAAAGCTTTGATCACATTCTCAAACGAGCATGCATGCTTGTTTGAGAATGTGTCAAGAATCATGTCGAGTCAAAAATATCAGCTTGTTATATGTTATAATTACGTTAACTTCACTAAACAACAAAGCCAGCGCGCTACTCGTCCTTTGTATCTATTCACCGGTATGAAAGTGCATGCTAATATTTTATGAAAGAAGCCAGGAAGAAAGAAAAGTTTTCAATTCGTAAAGCAAATATATAAATATATTGCAAATTCGTCTGCCACGTGCCACCACATTTGACACCTCAAGCGCACGGTGTCAATGCCACGTCAACATGCTTGTCATATTTGTCAGGTGTCTCGTCATCCAAAAAAAAAAAAAAGAAAAAATGTTGCCAACAGTACCATGCGTGGAACTCCATTGAAGCCTCAACCATTTCACCAAGCTTCCGTTACTATTGCAATTTCCCGGTCTTAGCCCTAGTTAAGAGACGAACTATTTTGGACCTTAGCATTAATTAGTTGAAATTAAGTTTGGATGATTCGAGGTTAGTTTTCAGGCTCAAAAGAACCTCATAATGAAATGAAACTAGTGGCGGAGCCATGTAACCCCCCTTCAACCCCTAAAAATGCTCTCTATCAACAACTGATATGCCCCCATCTCGACAACTCTTGAGAAAAAATAGTCATGATTATGTCTCTGGACCAACCATGAAATCAAAGGATTTCAGGGAAATGAAATGATTTCAGAGAAATGCAGAGAAATGAAAGGTTGAAGAAGATGAATAACTTTACTAAACCAAACGCACCATTTCATTAACATAAAATTTCACATGATTTCGTCCAGACTTCAAATGTACAACCTAAGTAGTAAATAATTAAAATAATATAACTACCAACACAAGCAAACAAGTTAAGGCATAAGACAAAAGAAAAGAAAAGAAAAAAACAAAGTGGGACACAAGCGTCAAGCGTGCAACCATGTCCAGCCTTTTGTTGGACTTGCTGCACTTCTAAAGCCAAAAAGTAGAAAAATAATTAATTTTTTTATATTTAATTATTTTCTAAATTTTTTAATTAATTTTATTTTTTTATTCATTAAAAAAAAAAAAAAAAAAACCACCCCCCAAAGCCAATTTTCTGGCTCCGCCACTAAATGGAACTCTTGTCTCTTGTCCGATTGTTAAGTAGTACATCTTTCTTTCGGTAAGCTTTCTGGTCTCCTCTTATAAAACCCCTATAACATATTGCAAACATGATTAGCGGTCGTCCTCGAATCCATCCACACAATAACAACTTGTGGGATTCATCACTAAACATGATTCAAGTAAGAAGGAAGATTTAATACTTGGACGTTTGGTGCTAGAAACTTTATGCACTTTTTTTCCGATGTCCTTCACTAAAATCACTACAATGGAAACGTTTTCCGCTTGCCTTTACCTTTGATCTCTCACTATCTTTATTCACTCCCTTTCCAATAACCTTGATAACATGCTTGGTGTGCTACTGTGCTTCTTCTTTTTCCAACCTTTCTACTTAATTAGAGAAGAAGCTCGAGTCATGTTCACTGAAGCTTTGGCCTTCAGATGCGAGCAATGAGCTCATTCGTTAACTAAAGACAAAGTGTAGTCCTTTTTGTTCAAGCAGCAGGGATATTAGAGAATCACATCCACATGAGATTCACCGTCAATCTCATGTGGATATGATTCGCCGTAATGATTTCTTTATCTGCATTATTGGTTGACTTACATGGAATAATTTCAGGCATTTGGACGACAGTATGAGTGACCAATGGTCTAATCCAAAACATTATTATACGTGATGAATAGGATCAAATTCCTGTTGTTGTTGGAACATTTCCACTGTTTGGACAACCCATTATCGCTATAATTGAGTTAGAAGGACATCTGAAACATGAACACCCATTCATATGTGGGAACACTGTTATTGCATCACAAGCTGACTAATTAATGATTATTGTACTTGTTAGCGCTTTGAAACTAATTCTATTGAACCTTTCTTTTGTTTGCGCCAGGTATATAGATGAAAGGGAGAGACAGAGCCACAAAAAAAGATTGCCATTGAAATGGAAAGAACCATGAAGTTAAGGGAGATGAAGGTGGTGGTGTGACCACATATGATGTTTGAGGTCCAAATTATTGTGGGGGCGTATGGTGCGAATGCCATACTTATAGGCCTCGTTTGGTTCGCAGATTATTTAATCCATTGGAAAAGAATTAGTTACCACTGGGAATAGAAGAGTGTGGAATAAATTAGCTATTCATATTCCTTTGTTTAGTTGTAACGCTGAAATAGACTAGCTAATTCTATTATTTCGTTTGATATAATGCAATATGTTGGTGAATTGAATCATAATGTGATATTATTTCCTAAAATACCCATTTAGTTTTTCTCAAAAACAAAAAAAAAATGTAGATGGAGAAAACAGAATCAAACTTAATTTTGAATTCTGATGTCAATCGAACTCAATCAAGAAAAATGAATGGTACCTAAATTTTTTTTAAAAAAAATAGAGAGACGTAGAAACATAATCAAAGAGAAACATTACAGAGGAAAAAAAAAAAAAACTGAGCACCAGTATAGAAAAAGAGAGACGGAGAAATAGAATCAAGAAAAATAAATGGTATAGAAATAGATTAAAAAAAAAAAAAAAGGAAACGGAGAAATATAATCAAAGAAACGTTGTAGAGAATAAAAAATAAAAAACTGAATTAAAAAAATTGAGAAAGAACCAAAAAAAAACTAAGTGAGAATAAATTTAAAAAAATTGAGAAAAAAAAACTGAGAGAGAAGGTGGGGTTTTTGTGTGGCAATTTACACATTAATTTTAATCTCATAGTAATGGATTAGCTCGCCACTCATTTATGAGTGACTTAGTTAATCTTGCTTGTATGAGATTAGTAGTCCCATGGAATAGACTATTCTCAAAAATAAAATGTTATCAAACAAAGGATTAGCTATACTTTGTGTTAGCTAGTCCAATCTAAGGGTCTAATCTATGAACCAAACGAGGCCACATAATAGCAGAAATAGGGAAAGAGGGAGACATGGAGTCATAAGCTTAATTGAAATGCCAACTATTGAGTTAGGTGTTTTCCTGTTTTAGGTCAACATTATTTTATAAAAACAAAGTAAAAGAAGTATTTAGGGGTGACAAAATGGGTTGGCGCGTCAACTTCAACATGACCTGGGTGACTCGTCACCTGATTAGCCTCAACCCGTTTAGATAAACGAGTGAAAATCTCAAACATCGGACGCGACACGGAAATAACCAGGTAACCCGACATGCCCCATTTGACCCATTTAAAATAACGGGTAGTATCGGGTTCACACAACCTAGCCTGTTCAACTTACAAGGCATAACAACCCAGTTGACCCAATCCAACCGACACATTTGAAGGAAAAGTGATGTAATTATAATATCATTGGTTTAATTATTTATTGGATTAGTAAATTAGCAAATTTTCAAAATAAAAACATTCACAATGTAATAAAAACAGAATATGTTTAATTATCTATTAGAGTAACAAATTGGCATTTAATAAAAAATTCACCAAGATTAGCAATTTTCAATTCTATCATAGCAAATAGCAAATTTTAAACCATAAAGTTTACATGATAAATGATTTGGGAATTTTTTCTAATAGGTTTAATTGTCTATCCAAATAATAACTCCATCATTTGGAATCAAACCCATTACACCAAATCATTTACCAATTAAGGTAAAACCATATTAAAAAAAAAAAAAAAAAGATAGTCAAAAAGAGTTAGCAAAAACAAAGTAATAAAGGAAAAAAGAAACAAAATTAATTTCATCATATCATCATTGTTACTGCTTTAGATTTAGGATTAGTATTTTTTTTGTAAACGGGTGAGGCGGGTGAAGCAAGTTGACCCGCCAAAAACAAAAATTAACAAGTCATAAACAGGTTGACCTGTTTAGGGTAAACCCAAACCCTGTAATTTCGTGTTGTGTTCGTGGGTTGTATCAAAATTGCCAGCCCTAGAAATAAGAGACCAATTGGGCTAGTTTATTTTATTTTATTTTATATATAAAATAATATTCACAAAGAGAACATATGAGAACAATCGAAAAACACCTACCATTCCCCTTCAAAAATTAGTGGAAAAAGTTCAATCACAATTTACCATAATTTATCATTTTTAAGTAAATACCTGAGATAATATCTAAGTAATAAGAGTATTTTACAAATAATAATGGTAAGGGAAACTTTAATTAACCTTTCTGAATTATTTATCCTTTTGATTACCTCATTAAAAATTCTCAATTTATTAATGTATCAATCTTTCAATTTAAAAAATGCACCAAACAATAAGTTGACATGTTTGGTAAAAAATTTCAAAAGTACTTCTTTGATTTTTATTTTTATTTTTCACTCTAAAAATAACTAAAATGTAATTTTCGAAAAAGACGCTTAAAAATAAAGCTTTTTTTTTTTGCTAAGTTCTTTTTTACTTTAAAAACTCTATATACCAACATGCTCTGAGTCTAATTCTCAAAATTTAATTATTTTGCTTCGGCTACCTCAAAGCATCTTGAGTTGAACTTTAAACCCATAAAATAAAATCATGTTGTTTATGCATTCGGGTTTTAAATTTCTCTGCAAAACACCAATACTGGTGGTTTCATTTCCTGAAATAACATATGCCAAAGTTATGAGTATATATGATATGATTGAAAATCTACAACATTTATGGAACAAACGCATGCCTTCGAGAGTTGTTAGCTTAGTATTATAATTAAACTTACTCTTTAACATAATCTTATAGGCATACAAAAGTTTGTAAGTATATAGAATTGAATCAACATGAATATATATATATATATATATATATATATATATATCGTAAAAGAGAAGAATCTTCAAAAAGAAATATTATGTAATTGCAAAAGGCAAGACAGGACAAAGTGAAAGAAAATAGCACTTGTTCTAACCCTTCACATTTTCCAGCAATCCTTTTCCCCATTATGAAAAGTATTGTCAACTACTATCTTTCCCCTCCCCTTGTCTTGCCTGCTAGAAATTAATATGCTTTCTCTCCTTGTCCTTAATTCTGTGTAAACCTTTTCCAGCTGCTTTTCTTGAAGCCTCTTTTCACAATATCCCCTCTTCAGCTCAATTCCTTCAACTCTTTAACTTGTTTGTGTCAGATTCTGGATAACCCTCCTTTCGTGACAATAAATATTAGATCGAGCATCACAAGAGGACATGTCTACAAAACCATTGAAATTGTGGTTATGATCTTTCACCTCCTATCCTTTTAAGTTTTTCCATAACTTAAAATGGCTAGTATGTGAAAATGCCCATTTTACCCCCATAAAATTTCTAAAAAAAAAAAAAAATGTAATTATGCATTTATAAAGGGGTATATATCTTAATCATTTTCACCTCCATTTAAGATTTAACAAAAAAAAAATCCTAAAGGAGAGGGCAATTCAAAGAGTTTGAAATAATAGAACACACATTACTAATTTTTAAAGTTTAGGGAGGAAATTGAAAAATGCTTACTAGTTGAGTAATACTATTAATTAGTAGATTGCTATACGTTTTCCATACCCATGGCATAGCGTGGTTATAAAAATCAATTTTTTTTTTACAAGTACTTATCTGAGGACTGATTCTCACAACCTCATTATCAAGTTATATGTGTTGAGGTGTAAAAAAAGATAAAGTCTCATGTTAGAAAGATGTAAAAAGTGTGAGTGATTAATATAGCATTGTTGGGCCTAAACTCATAGGCTTAAGGACTGCTTTGGTAAAGGCCTTAGGGCTTTTCTTGCTATAACAAAATTGATTGATGTGGAAAAAATGTAAAAATATTTTGTATGGAAAGTGAAAAATTTTGTTTTGTAGTGATTTTTTATTTGAATAGTAATCAAAAGTGATTGATATAATATAAATAGTAAGAATATTGGAAGTTGAATTTTTGAGAAATAGTGTTTGGCCTTTTCCAAACAGAGCTACGCTTTTGGGTCATGTGGTGTCTTAACATGTTATGTTATAGGCTTACTAAAAGACTTCCCAAAGTATCAATTTCCCTAACAAATGGTATCAAAGCTAGGTTGTGATGTGTGGTATGGTGGAATGGCGCAATCACATACGAAAATGTCCCCTGAGTACAGACAAAAAGGTGTAAGGTGCGAGTATGGATGAGTGACCTTTGAGTGAAGGGCAATGGCTCTTGGCATGAGCTTGACAATGATTCATGGAGTTAGAACAAAGGTGTAAGCTATGAGCATAAGTAAAGGGTCCCTAGAGAATGAGGAAACGTGTTCATGGCATAAGGCACAACAAGAGGTCATGAAGTATAGACAAGGGTGTGTGGCGCAGGCAAAAACTCACATGGTCCACGCACAAGAGATTTTGAAGAGGACTCATAAGATTTATAAAATGCTTCTGTTTAAAGGGGAGTATATCAATGTGGTGATAGACTCACATATAAGGGAGAGATTGTTGAGTATATATGTGTGAGTATAAAAAAAATAAAGTCCCACATTAGAAAGATGTAAGTATGAGTGGTTAATATAGCATTGTTAGGCCAAAACCTATAAGCTTAAGCTTTTGAGTTATGTAGTGTTTTAACATGCTATCTTATAAGCGATCACTAAAAACTTTTCAAAATATCAATCTCCCGAGCACAATATAATTGTCCTGTAATAGTTTACTAAATATCATTGCAAGTAAAGTTAGGCCTCCAGAATATGAGGCGGATATACACCTGCAGTGGTCCAATGAAAATATACGAGTGGATCTACCACCAATGCCGACTTTTTAGATTTAGAGATTATATTGGCCCTACCCCATGAACCATATGAATATTACTTCTCATAATAAAGTATTTGAGTACGATACCATACCACGCCCTAAATATGTCAACGTCCCTGGTGCCTGCTGTCTGGTGTACGTAACCTTCTTTTTAATCTCTATGGCCAGCCTAGCTACCAACTTGGCACTCGATCTTTAAAAAGACCTAAATCCATTCTTTACCACTTTTTACAAGTTCGCTGCTAAGAATATTGGTTCCGAAAGGCCAAGTAGTCTAAACTTTTGTCATATGGATTGACATTAGAGAGTCTATATGAGGCCTGCTTCAAAAAGTGGTCGATCGGACTTAAATTCCGCCACATGATCATCTCTCTCACAGATCACCATCCATGCCTTGTATGCCACTTCTAGTGGCTCCTATAGGTCGATGTGCATAACCTCCTTATCAAAATATGTACATTAATATCGAAGAAAGAGAGAAGGAAAGCAAAGGGTAAAGAGAGTTTAGGGCTATGTTTTCACTATATCGAATTGTATTAAACTATGTTATATAGCTTTTTTATAGATAGAGATCATGAGTAATGGACAAGAAACCCTAGACTAAACCCTAAAATACATTAAAATAAATAAATTAACTTAGAATAATATCAAAGTTTATTCTAATATCCTGAAGCACCCTACTCCTAAAGAGGGAAAATAAAAGGTAAAGGAATCTTGGAAAGATAGTGAATGAGAAAGGACGAAAAGGGAGCAAAAAGAAGGAGGTGGAGGTCGACAAGGAGGGTGGTTGAACTTGAAAGGTACATTTATTTGATTGACTTATTATAATTGAAGAGTGTTCTCGTTACTCTAAGTATGGAAGGGACAGAATTTGCTTGGCTTATTACATGTGTAGTCCATGCTGTTTCGCCAATAAATGTGGAAGAAATAATATGCAAGCTTTAAGAACTTCTTGGAAGCCCCAGCTCCAAAAAGAAGGAATACGAAAATGCCAGAGAATCTTTGGAAGATAATGGATGAGGAGGGAAGGGAGAAAGAGAAGAAACAAGGAAATGGATGGTGGTTGAAAGGGACATTAATTTGCTTGGTTCTTATAATTGAAGAGATTTATTAAATAATGGATTTGTTTTTTCTATGCATTATTAAATACTATGATTGATTTTTGCATTAAAAAAAATAATTGTAGCCACGCTACAAAAATATGCCCACTTGGTAACGTCTAACGAAGCGACATTATGTGGTCATAAAACGACATGAAGTTGGTTGACGTCACTTCGAACTAAACAGAAGATAAGTTGACGTTATCTAGCTGTACCTAAACGACATCAACTCATAGAATACGCGTTGTTTTCTCGAACAAGAAGATAAAACCGACGCTAAACTCCTTTTTTGTAGTGTCCACTTGATATAATTTCTAGGACAATGCCCTCATAATCTCAAATGTAGGAGTAACGTTTTTTTTGGGAGGAAAAATTCACTTTACCTCCTTAAAGTTTTTAGAGTTTTCAATTTAAATCCTAAAGTTTCAAAATTGGCAATTTACCTCTTAAAGTTTCAAATTAAACCCTATGTTAATATTTTCCATCTAAATGGACAGAAAAAAAAGCTCGAGGGTAATTACGTAATTTCATAGATTACTATCCAATTTGGCAAAAATTAGTATGAAAATTTAAATTGAAAATTTTTGAAACATTAGGGAGGTACATTGCCAATTTTTAAACTGTCGAGTTCATATTGAAAAAATCCTAAAACTTTAGGGGAGTAAAGTGGATTCCCCTCCCCCATTTTTTTTAATAAGTCGTACACTTATCCTTTTGATGAACTGCACATCCAATTTACAATCAAACCTATAGACACAATATGAGGCTATATGTTCGGTTTACTTGGAAATAGTTTGTCGATCCCCTGAAGTTTGAACAACACCTTTGTTGACAATGTTTGCATTTGTGTGCTTTTTTTTTTTTTATATGTCCATACAAGAGGAGGGAGGGGGATTCGAATTAGTGATCTCTATTTCATTAGGCGTGATCTTAGCTGATTGAACTATCTCTTGTGAAAAAATAGAGTTTTTAAGTCAAAAAAATATTTTTTTGGCAAAACCTTTATTTTTAAGTTCTTATCAAAAGAGCGTTTTTGACATTTTTAAGCTTTTTAGACTTTTAAAAACGCTTTCAATTATTTTTACCAAATATATATTTTTTTTCTTCAAATATAATTTTTTAAATGTTAAACATACGTTTAAACTCCCGAAACGTACACTCAAACAAATCTTTACTCGGAAGATTGAAGCGCATGCTCAAGCTAATTTCTTTTGCGGATCTTGTTTGTTGCATGTTAAATTTGATACATAAATGGGCTTAACTACGTAGGCCTAGAACCAATATAATCCAACCGCATTTGAAAAACGTTCTAAGTGGATCACAAATTGGGTCCGAACTTCAAACCAAAAATCACTCAGGCACGTCTGTCGAAAGGTCAAAACTTTTTAAGTCAAATTTTATAAATCTTAAATTGGCTCGTTTTGCAAATCGGTTTTTTTTTTTTGATAACTGTTTCTGAGAGAGAAGAAAAAAAAAAAAAATCATTTGGCAAACTGACATCAACCGCAAATGTTTGTACACTCTTACATCAAAGCAGTTTGTTCGCAAATATAAAGAATACAAATATATTAGCGTAAAATTGGCAAAACTGTTGAGTTCATGTATATAAAATTATGAGGTTTGCTAGGGGTTCTCCGTAGTATTTTTATGGCGTTCTCCCAGTTTTACGTAGAACATAATTTAAGAAAAAATAAAATTGTAATACCGTTTTTTTGCTAACCGATTAATTTTTATGAGTTAATAGTTAGGTTTTAATACTTTAAAACTTGTTTTTTGATTCAAAACTAAAACCTAAAGATGAAAGGTTAATCTTTTAGAGATGGTATCACCCAAATGGATTTGATCATCTTAAATTTGGTGCTAATGCTTCACAAATTTGGTGTTAATGCCCCAAATTTAGTGCTAATGCTTAAAAAAATTGGTGGTAGAGGTCACTATAATTTTATTTTTTTCTTAAATCATGTTTTACGTAAGGCTGGAAGAACGCCATGAGAACCTATGGGAGAACCCTAGCATTTTCCTAAAATTATAAGCGTGAAAACAATCCCAAATATCTTTTGTTTCAAGATAAGCAAGGCTAGATTTAAAAATAAATACACAAATTAGGGTTAGTTACATGAAAATTTGGCCTTTCCTAGGCATGTTGGACTATATAATTCAGCTTGAAATTCTTGTATGTTTGATGATGAATATGCTGGCTTCTTGTATTTGAAGATTGATTTAAACTTCAAATTTTCTTTTTGATGGCTGAATATGATTGTAAGCTGAGCTCACAACTTATTCTCTTTAATGGCTGAATATGATTGTAAGTGTGAGCTCTCTCTCTCTCTAGAATCCTAGGACTAGTTTTTTAACCCTAGCCCTTTTCCTTGAAGCCAATTCTTGGGCTTAGGTTTTTTCACTTTATAGCCCAATGCTCTTTTATTTCTGCCTTAGTCGATCTTTAGGAATTAAATTTCTATGCCCAATGAACCCCAAATAACAAGTCATGTAGAAATTAAATTTCTTGGCCTAGGTTTTATAAAAGAAAACAAGTCTCAATAAATAATTGAGGCCTAGGACCAAATAGTCAATTTACATCCACTCAAAGAGAGACAAAGAAAAAAAAAAAAAAAATTTGCTCCAATAGACATGTGACACTTGTCATTAATAACTTGTCTCAAGTCACTATTAATCATTATTTAATCCATTAAACAAATGTGATTGCATTCTAATTCGTATTTTTGAATTAACCAATTAATCTTTGTGATGTATGTATTTAATATATATTAACCATCCATAGAATAATCCATAGTTGAATCGAAGTCAATATACTGTCACTTTATTCACTACTTTCTATCTTTGGGTACTTGATTTAATTATATGATTATTATTTGTAATATATGAAACTCTCATCTCATTATGTACGCAAAATTTTCAATATCTCACATTGAAACACCTGGGCCCGAGCTTTAGAAGTTCCCATAAACCTACATAAAAAGGAAACATTCCTTATCACTTTGTTTTATACGCAAGACGTGGGATTCTTTCTTAAAGATGGTTATCCCACAATGTTACATACGATTGTCTAATGCACCGAGATTTTGACTGTAGGAAAGTCTCACTCCTTAATACATCAAAGTAATTTACACTTTATATCTAAGTTCACAATCTTCTTAGGATTTAAAGTAATTGTTATAAGTAGTCGTGCATGTACATCATTCTTATGACAATGTAAAAAGAATGATGACTCACATGGTATAGATGTTCGGTGCATAGCATCTCCTTGCTCCTGCACCAACATATCAACCTAAAGCCTACTAGCTTCACTTGATCAAGAAAAATCATTAAGGTTGACATGTTGTAGTTTATATTAAATTTTCAGTTCCATTTAAGATTACAAACAATGATTTATAAGTTACAATGACTTATAACTATAATAATATTTTATGTGGTAATCTCTTTACTCGCACCACAATCAAATAAAATGCAATTTAAGGATCTTACATCTATATGATAGAACAATATACAATCATAGATATATACAAGTAAACATCAAATGTATATCCCTAACCTAATGTTAATAAATAAACAATATTATTCAATTATAACCAAAATATCATTCAATAAATTGGAGTTTTGGACATTAATCTCAACAATCTCCCACTTATCCTTAATTTCAATTGAACCCCTATTTGCAATCCATATTTTCGAATGAAACGTCCACAGTTTTACCAAGGCAAATAAATTGTAAAAAATATTTGACAGAACTTTTGTCTAATTAGATTCCTTGCCACTTTATCATCTCCCTATGAGACTCTCCCTAAGAGACATCTCTCTCTCTCTCTCTGTATCTTCTAGAGTCGCAAAACACTTTCGATCCGATAAAGAGTTAACAACACTATGTTGTTACACTTCTCCAACTGAGCACTATTTCACCCATTAAAGGAAGGTACTTTTACTTTTAGGTAAACCGTTATGACAACTTTTTAACATAATATTTTATTTATTAAGCCATGAATTTATGTAATTACTTATTTTTCACGTGTGAAACACCTTGGTGTTTTGGAGAGTAGTAGGTTGCCAAACTGTAGAGTGAGAAATTCTTTAGGATGAAAATATTCGGTGAATGGCTTGCATTGTCATGTTTGGATCGATAAATGTTAATGTTAAAAAAATTAGGGATAATTACGTTTTTTTCCCATGAACTACAACATTATATTAATATTTCCCATGAACTGCTAATCTTACTGTTTGACCCCATCAAATTACCATTTTCTTGTCAAACCTCCCTTTTTGTCCGTGAATCACATTTAAAAAAACTTGAAATGACCTAAATACTCTAATTTTATATACAAAAATTATATATAATACTCTTAAAATTAAACTAATTTAAAAAAAAATATATTATTAATGTATTAGTACCAGTTTCAAAAAATATATATATTAAAATTGAAAAACACTTATAATTTAAAACAAAAATATATTTATATTTTTTGTTTTAATTCTTTATTTTAGAGGGTATTTTTGTCTTTTAATGATATTTAACATATAAAAAAGAATATTTCGTCCGATTTAACGAGGTCAACTGATGGAATGGAAGAGTTTTGGAAAAAAAATGGTATTCTAATAGGATTAGACAATACAATTGGCAATTCATAAATATATTAACATAGCTCCGTAGTTCATAAGAAAAGAAAAAGAAAAGTAATCACCCCAAGTAATAATATATACCTTGAGTGCATTTTCCCAAAAGTGCATGAGAACACAGGATATGGATAATGTACCCGGATGTAGAGAATCTGATCCTCCGTTCCTTCGTCCGTGCGCTGCTTTCGCTTTCAGGCCCCCTCCGGAATAAAAAACGACGCCCAAATAAAAAAAAATTAAATGCCTCGGGACCACACTATCTCTCTCAGTCCGCTAGCATTTTGAATTGAACTCACGCGTGGGGTAGAGTGGTAGCAGCATCACTTTGCCTTCTTTTCAATTCTTTTTTGCCGCTCTTCCCCTCCCTAACAAATAAAATAATATACAAATATGATAATGAGTAGGTAAAGAGCTTTTCGGGTTCCTGTTTTTGTCTTTCAACTATCTCCCAGTCTCCCCAAACTCTAATGCTACTGAAGAGCTTCCCATTTTCTCTCAACCAATAACTGGGGGATCTACTCCACCCAGTTCTTTTTCTTTTATTTTGTGGATAAGGTAAGGTAAGAATTATTATATTTCACAGAGTCATCTTTACGATTTTTCATCTTTTTTTTTTTTTTTTTTGAAGTTTACTTTGTAAATTTCCTGTTTTCTCGAGCTTTCCGTTGGGGGTTTCTTGTCCTTACTTTTTTTTTGGTGGGTGGGTGTTGAATCTTTGATATTATTTTTTTCCCATTTTCCCTGGGTGCGAAGATTTGTGAACTACAAATAGTGGGTTGTGCTTTAGTTAGGACTTACTTGAATGTTTTGGCCCTGAATCAGTTCGTACACGTAACCCAAAGATAATTTCTTTATAGCTTTTGTTGTTTTTGTTTTCACTTATTTCATATTTGTTCAAAATGGTAGTGTTAGGGCTTTAATGAGCTCACTTTTTTAGGTTGCATTTCTAGGCACAAGTAGGTAGTTAATGATGGAGGCACATACACCATTCTTGTTAATGTTGAGTAGAAAGGTGGCATTTTGCTTTAGGTTCAATAATATGTACGCCCTTTTTCTTACTTTTAAGTGTGTTTTGTTTTTTTTTTTTTTGTTTAAAGTTACTTTAATGCTCTAGTAAGAGCAATGAGTTCGTTTCTAAATTTTCTGGAATGTAAATGTACCTGTTATATTTCCACTAATGTCAAATTATGATTATTGTGTCCGTATTCGCTACAGTTTGGTTAGAGTTTGATATTAACTTTTCTTTTCTGGCGTTCTTCATTTACAAAACTGAATTTCAGTCCGATAATCCGTGAGTTACCATAAAGAGTTTCTTCTGGATGGATAAGATCTTTGTGCACTTAGAGTTATGTTTTGATGCATTTATAGGGTTTGGACTGAGTGATGCACTTGACAATCTTATTATTATTTCTCTTCATAAAGATGTAAGAAATTTCTTATAGTTCGTACCAGTCTGCAAGCATGAAAATCTCTGGGTTTTACAACTAAATACCAAGAGTCTCTCTTGCTATGCACACAGTGAGTAAACACCACTCAGAGTGATGCCAATGGTCTTTTGACCAAATGGTGCATCTTATGGAGGTCTGTAGCACTACCACACCTATGCTTGTAGAACTCCAAAGTAAAATACTTAATGTAGTGCTTTTAGTGTCTTTGTGGCTCTTTTGGGTTGTATAAATGTTTGCAATTCCTTTGGCCACTATTGGACGGGTTATGACAATTTAAAGCCCTTTACAACAGCTATATTTTGATGGCATCCATCTCAATCTGGCATGTAGAAGTCTGTATCGTATGTTTTGCTGACCAAAACCCCATTCAATTGTTCTTTGTATACCCCTTCCTGCTTGCATATAACCACTAACTCATGGGACACATACTTCATAGTTTTGCTGTGATCCTCAAATCATGGGCTGTTATGGGTCTGCTACATTCTCATGTATATGCCTTCTTATGGCATGCCTTTGTTTCATATGGCGTCCAGAGTACCTTTTTAGGTAGTTCATCATGTGGTGTGGGGTTCAGATACTTTTTTTGCAAGTTTGCAGATGTCTCTGCATTATTTCATTAGTATGTCCATAGCTGATAAGTGTCTAGCTAGGATCCTTTAATCAACCACTGAAGAAGATAGCAGTCATCTCACTATTCCTTTTATGATGTTTGTGTGTGTAACTGTGTATGATCCTTCATACTAAATTTTGCTTTGTGAATCCTTTCTAGGATTGAAAACTCTTTCACACGCTAAGTGGGGGGAGTGGTAAGGCTTAAAATGGAGCAGTATGAAATTCTCGAGCAGATTGGGAAAGGTTCTTTTGGTTCTGCACTTCTTGTGAGGCATAAACATGAAAACAAGAAGTGAGGACAATTCCTGTTTATGTTTAACATGTAATTTAAGAGTTGAACCATGTCTGATGGGAGAATTTTTGTTTCCTATATTTAGGTATGTGTTGAAGAAGATCCGTCTTGCTCGCCAAACTGATAGGACTCGTAGATCTGCCCACCAGGAGGTTAGTGTTTTTATATTTTTCTCCATGTTCTGAAAATGCAAACCATAAAATATGGTCTAGTTCTGAATTTATTGTATATAAAGATATGGAAACTGTCAGGATGACTTAAGCTTTGTTTGTTAGTGGTTTGTGGGGTATTTTTTGTTTTCAATTTGAAAAAGTGTTTTGATATGACATAAATGTGTTATTTTTTTTTCTAGGAGTGTTTTGTGTTTGATTGTTTATTAATGTTTTTGTTTAGACTTTAGAGAAGAAAACAAAAATTTTAACAAACAGAGCCTAATTTTTGAGAAGCTATAGTTTCTTATTTTTTTATTTTTTTGATAAGTAAATGTAAATTTGTTAAAGTGCATAGGAGTGCAACCCTAGTACGTAGGAAGTATACAAGAGAACCCCTAAAATATACACCGCAACATCTCCAACCAACTCATCCCAAAGACATCTTTCCACATCAGCATTTGGCCTATAAATACCTGCAAATGCCCATTCGAAATTCTCAGTAACACATTTGAAAGAACATGCTCCCACAAACCTACCCATGTGAATATCAATCTTCTCCACTACCTGCCTATTCCACATTAACATAATACCTCCTGGTACCCCTCTCGACCCCAAATACAACTAATTCACATGATTACAACCCCGTAAACTACGAACCACCTCCCTAGTAATAACCTCTATTTTTGTCTCTTGTTAACACACAATCCATCCTTTTGAGAAGCTATAGTTGCTTATATCCGTGTGTTGGCTTCTTTATGAGGTGCTTTTGGGTTAAGTATTAAGTCTTAGGTTTGGTTGATAGACATAGTTCTCATGATAGACATAGTTCTTAATTACCAGAATTTAAATGCCATTGTCAAAATAGATGTATTAAAATATATTATGCTCCGAATGGTTGGCATTTTAAAGAATGATGCTGTTGTTGTACCTCTATCTATAACTTCAGCCTGTAAGATGCTCTCTTGGTTCTTAATTCTGCAGATGGAGCTTATTTCTAAAGTGCGGAATCCATTCATTGTGGAGTACAAAGACTCCTGGGTGGAAAAGGTCAGCATTGTGTGTGTATTTGTGTGTTTAACTTCTAATGAGGCATTATAAATTTTCTTTTCTGACCCCAAGCATTTTAAGGAACTTATGTCCCCAATTACTATTAGTTCTACAATTGACATTTTGGTGTTTTCACTTCCAGGGTTGCTTTGTATGCATTGTAATAGGATATTGTGAAGGAGGAGACATGTAAGTTATATTTCTTGCTCAAGTCAGTTATTTGATTAATGTTTCTCAATTTGCTTGGACATGAGTTCTTCTATTTTTTCTGACCTTTACATAATTGCCACTTCTTGTTATACAGGGCAGAAGCTATTAAAAGGGCCAATGGTGTTCATTTTTCTGAAGAGGTTGTCACTCTAGCTGCCAAGATTCTACTTTCCTTTCTGAAATATAGACTGTTCTTTTTTTTGAGAAGAAAATATATATATATATATACTGTGTTAGAAACTTGGGTGAAAACTATGGAACTCAATTCTGTTTCATACTTGAAATTGTGGTAAACGCAGAAACTTTGTAAATGGCTAGTTCAACTCCTCATGGCACTTGAATACTTGCATGCCAACCATATTCTTCACCGTGATGTCAAGGTTAGTGGCAAACTAATAGAGAAAAAGCATGTTGGATTTTATATGTGAAATGCCAAAAGCTAATTTGCACTGATTGTGTTCCAAAATCAGTGCTCAAATATATTTCTGACAAAAGATCAAGACACACGTCTAGGTGAGTGATTTTTCTCTTTGTCCCCTTTATTGATGTACATTGTAATTTTTGTTTGCATCGTCCAATTATGCATTGGTCTATAGTCCTATATTTTAATTAGTTTTACCATATTAAATATTTCACATTGGTTGCAGGTGATTTTGGTCTTGCTAAGATGTTGACTTCTGATGATCTTGCTTCTTCTGTAAGTTAGCATGATCAATGGTATGACTGCCTTTTTCCCACCCTCTGTTCTGTATAGTTACCATCAATTTTCTTCTCTGTATGCAGGTTGTGGGAACTCCAAGTTACATGTGCCCTGAGCTTCTTGCTGATATACCTTATGGTTCGAAATCGGACATATGGTCTTTAGGTAGAATATATCTGTTTTGAATTTTTATTATCACTCTAGACTTGAGCATTGTTCATTTTTGCTTGATTTTTATGTGTATATAATGTGATTTGTATTCCAGGATGCTGCATATATGAAATGGCTGCTCACAAGCCTGCATTTAAAGCTTTTGTAAGTTTCTGACTTGCAGTTCCTAAATGTGTTTGTTCATTTTTGTATTGTGTCTTTGCCTTTTTCCCCCAGCTAGTAACATTGTTTAGTAACGCGGCATGATCACTTATTATTATTATTTTTTTCTTTTCTTCAATTGAGTAGGCTTCAGGAACCATTTGATGATGACAGGAACTCTATTTTTGGATCATATGGGAATGGGACTATGTAGAAAAGTTCATTATGATGTGATTTGTGCTAATGCTGTTTGGAAAGCATTGATTTGCTCTGTAGTCTCAGTACTGTTTTAACTGACATCATTGGTTTCTTTGGAATATCATGTTTTTTGAGCTTGGAGCAATCGATGCTGCAAATTTGATGACTCTCTTCATTTGGGACTCTAAGCTAGAATTTTGTTTGGGAGGGGGGGAATCATGTAAAACTGTGGCATGCAAATGCATTTCTATTTATATGAGCAATTGGCATTTTGATTGATTACTTAAGGTCCATCTGGGTTTGTGATTTCAAAAAGTCTGATTTTAAAATGTGCGATTTGAAAACGGAATTTTTAATAATGCAGTTAAGCATTTGGCAAAATTATAGTTAGGCCTTTGAAATCTCTATTTAGCATTTAAAAAATAATGCATTTTCAAAAAAAAAAAAAAAAACCCTTGCAATTAAAATACTGATTTTCTACCTTTTAAAATTGCAATTTTTTAAAAAACACAATCCCAAAAAATCTATTTTTTACGATTTGGTTTAAAATCGCACTTTTTGTTGATGAAATTGCAATGACAAACACAACCTTAATTACAAAGAAATGTTAATTTAATTAAAACAATCTTTTAGTCTCCAGTAATTAATGTCTTTCTTTGAGACCTAATATTGAGTTTAAGCCTTAGATAATTTCTGTTAGATGTGATTGTAATCAATATGGACTCACTGAAGTTGCGTTAAGTAAAAGGAATGGTTCCCTTTCCCTTGTTATTTCTGTGTGTGATTATAATGGTTTCTTTCCCTTTTGCATTGAGCTCCTGTTTATTGGCTCACTTTTCGATAAATATTTTATGTTTCTGTCTTGTTTTACTGAGCAGGATATGCAAGCTCTGATTAACAAAATAAATAAGTCTATTGTGGCTCCCCTTCCGACCATGTACTCTGGTGCATTGTGAGTCTGCTTGCTCTCCATGCGAATCTTGATCTTAAGTTCCTCTGAAATTATTATCCTTCTATATTGTTTATTTTCTGTTATGTAATGTCTTGAGATTTTATATCTCAATAGATAATAATGATATTTTTAAAATGACGTTCTCTTTTTTTCATAAATGATGTGGGCAGCCGTGATCACTGCTGTGGTTTTTCTAACCTGTTTTCTGGGTTTTCTTTCTTTTCTCAGTCGAGGGCTCATTAAAACCATGCTGCGGAAAAATCCAGAGCTTAGACCAAGTGTATGCTCTATTTTTTTTTTCCTTTTATTTTAAGATATATAAATTTTTTTCTTTATCAACACATGCATGTAGATCTGGAAACAAAGACACAGTTCAATAATATCATCATTTGAAACAAGAGATACACCTAGATTTGGCATTGAAATATGAGTCTCTGTACTGTAGATATAGTGCCTGAGTGACTTCCATGCTTGTCATTGAATTATTGAATAGAGTATGAGGTGCTGTGTGTTGGATTTATATGATAATGAAACCTATGGGTATGATACTTGGGATAGCATTACAAAAAATGAGATTGTTTATGCACATGAAACTTTTATATACATTCTGTAAAGTTTTGCAGGCATGGAAACTTTCTGCCGTTCTAGAAAGGAATATTTAACTAGAAAGCAGATTGTTTGATTAAGACACATCGAGAAGTATGGGCACAATTTTTTAGCATTGGACTGATGTCCCATAAGATCCTTATCCAAGTTCATGTTATGTCATGTTGGGGTTTGGTACCCGATCGCTCTTTGGCTGCCTTAGCTTGTCAATATGTGTGGTTATTCAAATGTATATGCTTCTGCTTTCTTTCTTCAGACTTACTCACCACAAGTGTAACTTGGTTTTGCCAGGCTGCCGACTTGCTCACTCATCCACATCTTCAACCGCTCATAATTAGGATTCATCTAAAACTGAATAGCCCCAGACGGAATACTTTCCCCATTCAGTGGTCTGATTCTAACTACATAAAGAGAACTAGATTTGTAGAGCCAGAAACAATTTCCATTCATTCTGTCAAAGAGAAGAGGAGGTCGTTTAGCAATGACAGGACCTTGAATCCTAGTATATCTGGAACTGAACAGGACTCACTGTGTTCTTCTCAAAGAGCACAGGACTTCCCAAGCTTGAATCAAAAGTTCACAGAGTTATATGTTGGGGTCCTCCACAAAGAATATGATATTGATAAGTCAATAACCACTAAGTTTTCAAGTGTTGCTAAGACTCCAAGATTGACACCAAGAAAGGTTTCTGCTACACCGAGGAGACAGACAACACCATTGAAGATATCCCACAATGGTTCAAAACGTGACTTAGTAAGTATATATATGCCTATTGTGAATGCAGCATCTCAAGTTCTTTATTTTTCTTACTAGTGGTGGGTGATGGAACAACATCTTCCTGGACTTTTAATGCTTTATACTCTTTCTTAAAATGTTCCAACTGGAAAAATTATTGCGTTTGGTACCTTATCAACCACATGGCTTGCAAATGGAAGGTTAGGACCCCGTACCTTACCTTTGACATATATGCAGTTAAAAGTTTTTGTCCCTGATTGTGAACTGCCGGACTGTATACTGTTAATTCAATGCCTTAATACAAAATTGTTTCGAGTGTCAAAGATAATCTAGAATCATATAGTTGAAGTCATTGAGATAATGGATTTTTGTTATTGTTGATCATCTATTAAAGATGGGTGATTTGGGGTTCTGCTCTACATCTATAGAGGATTCAAGGATCATGATCAAGATATGCCAAGTCTTTTGTCTTTGAATTATAAGTCAGTGGTTGATTATTTTAAAGCAAATGCTTTTATTTTCAGCTTCCGATGTCACAAACTCCAGAGAGAAGATTTTCTTTGCCAGCAAGAGCATCTCTTCCATATTCAACAAGAGCTGCAGCATCGGGAACCCCTTACAGAGCCAATGTTGGTCTCCTTCATAGGATGGAGTCTCCAGATGTCTCTGTCAATGCCCCACGGATTGACAAGATGGCTGAATTCCCCTTGGCTTCTTTGGAAGACCCACTCTTTCCAATCCGTAGAACTTCATCAACATCTGCACAATGCTCTTCCAACTCACCAGCCAGTGCTGACCTCTCAATCACAAAGGACAAATGTACGGTCCAAGTTATTGACAGAACCTTTTCCAGGCCCAATTTCAATGATGCCGGCTGTGGAGCTACAGGAAGTGGCAGTGAATGCTCTGATCACAATCCAACAACTGGTGTTTCAAGCCATTCATCTTCTGAGTCACGGCAGCCTCGGTTTGACACCTCGTCATACCAGCAACGTGCAGAGGCATTGGAAGGGTTGCTCGAGTTCAGCGCACGGCTCTTACAACAAGAAAGGTTTGAGGAGCTCGGCGTGTTGTTGAAGCCATTTGGGCCTGAGAAAGTTTCTCCCAGGGAAACTGCAATATGGTTGACTAAGAGCTTCAAGGAGACAGCAGTTTAGATGGAATACTGATGATGACATGTGATAGTTGCAAATGTACATTATTTCAACCTTTTAACATTTGAAACTTAAAGAGTAGGCAGCTCTGTAAGTCTTCATCTTGAAGGCAGCATAGACTGGATAGAAACTGAGTGCTTTTCTTATTCCCCCAAAAGAGAGAATGTGACTGATCTTTCAAGTTTTATGTACTCAATAGGGTGTTTTTCAGCTCCAAAAAGAGAGTGCTTTATACAAGTTGAAAGAAGTCATGGAGATGAATTTCGTGAATCTCTTGAGCAATGGGGCTATGTCAATTTCCACAACTCCTTTCAGGTTTGATTTGAAAATGGTGGTGGGTAAGGAGGGATCTCTTATGCTATGGGCTTCTTTTTTCTTCTACTATGAATTATTTCACAAGGACTGGAACAAGCAAACTTGGAATACATGTCATTTTTCACCTTCCTTGGAAGGTTGACATGCAGATTATCAATTATAAAATCTATTTAATAGATATATTTTTGTGACGCCATCAGTAGCGATTAATTTTTCCTCCTCTTCTTAGGGTTTGCTTGGGTTTGTGATTTCAAAACATATAATTTGAAAATGTGATTTTAAAAAATGTAGTTAGGAGTTTGGCAAAATTACAATTTAGCCTTTTCAAATTATGTGTTTTCAAAAAGCAGCCTTGCCTTATATTTTAAAAAGACGAAGTTTTCTTCCAAACTAATATGTAAAAGTGACATGTGTATTTTTTTTTTAATAACATGTGAGATGCACATGAGTTTTTATTATTTATTCTAACTTTGTCCTTATTATTAAAAAACATGTGAAAAACATATTTAAAGGACACATGTCATTTTTACATATTAGATTGGAAGAGATTTATCTAACCCAATTTGAAAGAAAATTCTGTCAATTTTAATTTTAATTTTTTTTTTTCATTTTTAAAATCGCAATTTTTTTAAAACGTAATTCCTAATGATTAGAGGAGGAACTACACGAGGGCTTGATGTTTTCCCAAAAATTTTAAAAAATGCCCTTATAATTTTTTAAAATTAGAAGCTTACCCCCGCCCCCTCCCCCAAAAAAAATTTTAATGTTTTAGTTTTTCCCCCCAAACTCTAAATGCTAGTTCCTCCCCTTCAAATGATTCATTTTTTGTAATTTGGTTTAAAATCATACTTTTTATATACAAAATTGTAATGCTAAATGCACCTTAAGACAAAAATGAATTTTTCCTCTTAAATCTAGAAAACTTTATCAAAATTGGACCAAATTTTTTTTTTTAAATTGGGTCGGAGAAAATTTATCTTAGTTAGTCAAACGAAATGACAAATGTCTTTTAAGCATATACTTTTCACATGCATTTTTTATTCTTACATATATTTTTTACATGTGTGAAGTAATTTTTTCAAGTCGATTTTAAAGAAAACTTTGTTAGAACGTTATTAATATAGTGAGCCCAATTGGAATTTGGGCTTGCAAGCGGCGAAAGGCCCATATCTCTACCCTTAAAATGTAAGGCCCATTGTTGTCTCCTCCTTCGTGGTGCCCGCAGAGACATGGAAGAAGCAGAGGTCTTGGAGTTGTACGAACTCCAGTATTCGGATCTCATGCTTCTGTCTTCGACAATTACCCCATCGTCATTAGCAGAAGAAGAAAGGGAAAGCCTGAAATTAATATGCAGAGACGTAATGGAAGCCCTAGGGCCCACGGGCCCGGGCCTGCTTTCGATCAGTGGGGTCCCCGACGCCTCCACTCTCCGCCGAGACCTCCTCCCTCTCGCTCGCCGGCTTGCCCTTCTCAATCCCGAAGACCGTAAACGCATTCTCAAGGTCCTTTCGGCATTTGATTATATTCTCTCTTCTTCTCCTTTTTTTTTTAATGTGCATTTAAGGCTAATATTTAACACTTTATTAATTCTGGGATTTTTTTTTTTCTTTTTTGAATAGTTTTGGTCTGAGTGTGTTTGGTTCCTGAGAAAACAGGTTTAGTTTTGGTGCTGTTTATTTGTTTGGGCTGAGTTAAGCGAGTGCCTCCTTTGTAGAAGGAAAAGCACAAGAGATTATAAAATGTGGAATCTTATTTTCTTAGCTGACTTGTAAAAACTTCGAGTAGGACTTACCTTTAAAAATCGACTTGCAAGGAAAAATGCGGAAGAGCTTATATACATATAGATTAGATTATATTTAACTCATATGAGACACAAGAATCGTAATATAATACCGAGCTCTGCAGTCGATGTCCATGACAGGCTACTCTACTCAATGATAGTCTTTTCTCTTTTGGCGGCTCCACTTATTTGCTCCACTTATATATTAATATTCAGTGACTTAATACTATGTTCAAACATAATATCAAAATATTTAATTTGGCCTATAAGTTGCCACCTCCAAGACTCAAACACAAAGCCACAACCCATTCAATTCCATACTTGAACTGGGTCCGATCTCATCATATTATGGTGACTGGCTTTGATACAAAATAAAACAAAACTTGAGTATAACTTACCCTTAAAAATTGGTTTGCAAGGAGAGGGCACTAAAAAACGTATATACACATGATTAAGATTAGACTTAACTGATATGTGACACAAAGATCGTAACAGCAACCAAACAGAAAATATAGTGTAGGAGACTCCATAATGGTACTGTCCACTATGAGAATGATGCGCAAATATTCAGATGGTGAGAAATGGGCTGCTTCTCGATCAATCATGGGAGTATGTGATATGTTGGTGAGTGGCTGGTGATTGCTGGGAAGTTTTGTAGTGCCTCATATGTTCCAACTTTTGGTTTGCTTGCTTTTGGCTATAAGGTCGTATCATGTACGTATTGTATAAATGTAGTTAGGTATTTGTATAGATTGTTGATATGGTAGGTTGGCTGGTGTTGTTGCAGGAAGAAAATTGGTGTCTTGAACATTATATTCTTTACTTTTGGTTTTGAATAATAAATTTGGGTGTGTGATTGGGAGTCAGTTTATGTATGTTTCTGTGGTTCGTTTGGTTGGTTGTTTTTATGAGCTTGCACTAGATTGTGTTAAAAGCCTTGATGAGATACATCATTTACCTTCTTCCTTGTTGCAGTCATTTCTGTGTGCAATTTCTTCTCATCTCTCAATAGAAATACAAAATTCTAGTTCAAAAGTAATTGTTCTTTAGAAGTGTTTTATTGCTCTGAAATTCTATTTGTACTTTCTTCAGGAGCATAACTTGGGGAGTGATGTTCCTTTGAAGAATCCAGATAGAAGTGTCTCCTCTTTTGCAATGCAACTCAGATATGCACAAGGTCCGGAATCCATTCAAAATAAACCAAGTCATAGAGGTGACATATTGAATTCGGAACAAGATCATCTAGAAGATGGTATGATGAGAGAAATTCAGGATAGTGAATTTAAAAATCTTGGAAACACTTTTAGAAAGATTGGATTTTGCATGATGGATCTAGGGCTCTGCATTGCACGAATATGTGATAAGGCCATTGGTGGACAAGAGCTTGAGCAGAGCTTATTGGAGTCCTCTGCAGCAAAAGGGCGTCTTATTCACTATCACTCGGCTCTAGACAACATTGTCCTAAAAGAAGCTGGGAGGAGCAAGGCAACTGAAAAGGACAGGCAAATGGTAGAAGGGAAAAAACATTTCCATAAGGAATAAGCAAGGCCTATCAGAAGGCCCTAACTTGGATTCAAATGGTAAAGAAGTTGGATCATATGGACTTCATTCCAATCTGTGGCAGCAATGGCATTATGACTATGGTATATTCACTGTTCTGACAGCTCCTTATTTCTTTCCCCCTTTTCCACAAGCAACAGAACCAAAGATCTGTTTTCAGAGTTCTGTGATGAGGAATGTCCATCCTTAGTGACCACACATATTTGCAAATTTTAATCCCTACAAGAATAACGTCTGTATGGTGAAGGCCTCTCCTGAAAGTTTTATCATTCAGGTGGGTGAATCGGCTGATATCTTATCAAAAGGAAAGCTTGCTCAACCCTTCACTCTGTCTCTAGACCTGCTAAGTTAGGAAATTTGAGCAGAGAAACCTTTGTCGTGTTCTTGCAGCCTGCATGGAATAAAACTTTCTCTATCTCAGATTATCCTATGAAACACGTAATGTCATGTGATCAAGACTTGCAGGTTTCTAATGGGAAACAAATCTTGCTGAGCCAGGCCAAAATAAACTAACTCAAGAAATTCAAAAATACTTCCACCACTATCACGGTTAAAGGATGGGATGACATTTGGAATTCTCACTGAAACCACCAAGCAATACTACGGTGGTAGTGGTTTGCAATCTAACGGATAAGTAGTTCCTTGGATTTTGTCAAGCCCTCTTTCAATATCTATTCTGCCATTGTATTGCTGATTTTTTTTCCCCATCCTAACATGGATTCTGATTGTATGCTATCTACATCCGACTGTTTTTTACTCAAGTATGCTATAGTTTAGTTGCCTCATTTTTACTTGGAGAGAACCATTTTTATTTGTTTCCAATGATTTCGATAAAGAGGGAGTAAAAAACACAGAAAAAGAAAAAAATCTTAACTAGTGCTTTCTTGTTGAGAAATCTTTTCTTGTTTCATACATGGTGAGTAATCTTAATCCATCTTTTTAGTAACTACTAATTTGAACGATTAGTTGCATATGGATGTCATTCTTGTACTTGAATTGGCATCCCGATTGGAGTATTTGTAAGATATGAATTGTCTGTTGCTGTTTTCAAGAGACTGCAATTAAATATATATATATATATATATATATATATTTTTAAAAAAGGTGAAAGCTGCAGCAACGCATTTTGCAGGAGATTTCCTGCAATCAATCTGAATTGATTTCAACAGTTTGAACCTTGAAGATCTAGTCAGGTGAGCTCCTACCAATGGCAACAATTCTAGATATATTTATTACTTCCTACCACAATGGTATTTGGAAGGAGTGATAGTTGTAAAGGCTTGGTTTTGTGTTAAAATTTTAGATGTAAAACCTACAGGAAGATTACTGAAGCAGAGTGCATAACCAGTTTCATGGGATATCAATTTCAGAACTGTAGTGTTATATCTGTAGATACAGTGAGCCGCTTATCAGTAATAGCTGTTGGAGTAAATGAAATATGCAATCATATAAGTTCTCCTGTTGATCTCTGTGAATTGCTGGTTTTTTAGCATCACATTGCATTTAGGGCAATTTAAGCTACATCTTGTTGGTTATGTGATTTTTCGTCCATCATGGTTTTAAATTGAATGGTTTTGAAGAGGGATTCCTCCAATTGCTCGACTGTCACCAGCCAGTTGAAATCGCCATCCCGCTGTCTTGGGCTCTTGCCCTGGTCCAATGCTATGGTGGCTCGGTCTTGCTTCGCAGCTGTCGAGCATGGCTCCGAGTGAGCTGGCTAAGACAACGGCTCAATGAATAAAAGGAAAATGAAAGAGAAATAACAAGGGCTGCAAGAATGAGGAGGCAAAGCTTATCACAAGCCTCCGGTCCCCTTGGGAATGAAAGCTCCAGCTTCGGAGAGTAGGGAGAAAAGGAAATCCCTCAAAGACAATTGGATATGTAGGTAGGACCTATACCTTTCACCCATGAGGGGCACACAGATCCAATAATTGATTTTAACAACGATGAATGGGAGAATACAAAATGACATTTAACTAATCACCCTCATTGAATACACATCTTATTTGGTCATAGCACAAGCTCAAGCATTGTTCAATAGTGACCATCTCTTTTCGCAATGAATGTGGTCACGACTATTTCTGTAGGGACAAGTTGAGCACAAATTTGACACAGTAAAATACATTCCTTTTGGAATATGATCTTTGTTTTCTTGTTCACTTTTTTTTTGGGATCTTTGATAAAGTGTCTTTAAACATTTGGTGCTTAAAACAATTACAGGAATGCTGCAATTTTTAGATCCTAGGTTCAACTAGCATATAGTCAATCTTCTTCATATAGTTGCCTAATAAAACTCACCATTAAAATAAAAAACAAACTCAATATAAGCTTAAATGTGCACGAGAGTTCAAACATAGGTAAAATGACCACATAAGCTAGCTTAGATAATAACAAAACGAGTCCATTATAATAGAAGATTGCTAAGAAATAAGAAATTAATGAACTATCAAGGTGCATATGACATAAATGTGGAGGTAACCAAAAAAAAAAATTGTCTTTTGAATTTGTCAAAAATAAAATGCACAAAATAATGCAATGCATGATATGCATAACTCGAAATATGCACACAAAAAAAAAAAAATGCAATGCAAGAAACACTATCATGCTCTAGGATATATATGCAGAAATATGCAAAACAACTAATCTTAGCTAGGCATGTTATGGGACCACCTAACTCTAGGTGAGTCTACTACCACTCCCCTCAAAGGGTGAATGGTATTATCATTCCTAACCCAAACCTTTTCAATTCCAGGTATAGATTTGTGACTCTTGTCCAACTCATCTAACCTAAATAACACTCATCTCATCATTGTGCATAGCCCCTCAAAATCTTCCATAAAATATGAATTCTTACTCTTATGCTCGTAGGATTTCAACTTAAAATAATTAGGTCGAGTGTGACCAATTTTGCTACAGTGATGACAAGTAGGAACAAACCTTTGAGAAGGTTGTCTCCTATGTGGAGAGATATACTTAGATTTAGATATAGACAAATAAAGACTCTCACGCCACCTTTTCCTTCTTAGGAATAGCCTTCTTATTCCAGGGTCTTTGGATTTCAATTAAGAACAATTTGGTCTAATGTGACCAACAACCCCACAATGGTGGTGTAAGAACAAACTTAGCTTGAGTTTGTTTCCTTGAAGGAGCCTTAGATTTGAGCTTCACACAGTTTATTCATGGAGGAAGTTTTGGCCTTATCTAAGTAGACTATATTAGCCATGACTTTCAACTTTCAGGCTTAACAAAGTATTTCTTTCAATTAGAAGCATGTGAAGTAGATGCACCCAAGTTATCAATAATCATACTAGGCTTGTTAGAAACAGGTTTTGAACACAAAATAAGCTTTTCAGATTATCACTAAAGAGTATATGTGAGATTCAGAGTCTTTCAAATCATTCTCAAGAGATATATTCATTTCAACAAGCATAGCATTTTCATATTTCAACTAGTCAATTAAGGCATGTGATTAAGACATTTTAGTAACCAAAGAGTACTCTTTTTCATGCTCAACATCATTAACCTTCTTTGAAATCTTTTTGTGCATTTTATCAATTTATAATAATCATCATAGAGACTATATATTGTAAACATCTTGAAGATTATCCTCTTCATCAGAATCAATGGTAAGAGACTGAAAAGTATTCATAGAAAAATGAGTTAAGGATGTTACTTAGGAATTTATTCCAAATAGAGTAAACTTGCTTTGATACCAATTGAAAATATAAACTAAACTCCAAAATACACTTAGAAGGAGTGAATAGATGTTTTATCATAAATAATTAAATTAAAATTAAGAAGTATGCAACAATCAATAACCAAAATATGTAAAACAGATATCAAAGAGACATATATTTTGGTGATAGAAACCTTTTAAAAGTAAAATCATTTGGGATAGCCAAATCTAGAAATTACTAAAAGAAAATCTACATCACGACATAATTAGGACACTTACAACCATTTACAACTTACAACTCTAAGACTCAGAAGATCAACAAGCTTTCCGCTTGTCCCTAACTCAATAATCTTCTTGAAGTGATTCTCCTTTATCAGATCCTTCAATAGACTTCTTATTGTTGATGAACAAAATAGCTTCTCAAATACGGTAACACTATTAGAGAAAATAGCTCTAAAGCTCTATAGTGATAATCCTCTCTTAGTATTGATAATCCTCTCTTAGCACAATATGAAATTTGACTCTTAGTTGCTTAGAAAAATCATGCTCTATAGTGTCCTATATATAGGCAACTGAGAATTAGGTTTCCTTTCTGAAGTAGAAAACCTTATTATGAAAAATTTGCGGTAGCATTCGAACGACTGACGGCCACCGTTCAAATGGAATTAGGGTTTTATAAAAGTCCAAGCCGAAGTTGGAAAACCCTAATGTGGCAACAACATTATTCTGTTCAGAAGGTATTGACTTCTGTTTGGACAAGGCTTCATTCGTTCATACGAAATTGTGAACGTGCAACGAACGAAGTTTTTGGGTTTTACTATGTACTTCATTCGTTTGGATGGTCTAGCGAACGTGCATTGAACGGAGTTCTCAAATTTTACTTTGTACTTCACCCGTTTGGACGCTTTAGCAAACGACAACAAAAGAGCAAACTAAGCTTCAATCCAGAATAAGTTACACTTTTGAATTGCCCAATTAGTCAACCTAAAAACTTACATACTTGTGGCACAAGTACTCCAAGGTTTATTCTCTATAATATCAGGGCATCCCCGATTAAGGGATACGGCATGGTACAATGGTTATGCTAGAAGAATCTCCAACCCCTATAAATGAAACAGCTATTATAGCAAGTAACCCTAACTCGCCCTCACCGTTTTATGCTTTGTTTTCTAGTTTTATTCTTTTCAAAGCCATTTAGTTTAATGACTTAAGGATCTGAGATGTTCCTTGCCAAAACACCCGACAAGCATCGTTACTCTCATTCCTTGTCGGATTTGTCGGCACTCTCAACCAACCTTTTGGTTTGCCGTCAACTGTACTAACACTTGGCCTGGAAAAACAAAATTAAAATTTTGAACTCACAAATAGAAATTACGCTTGATGATTAGCATATAATTACTGCCATGCCCATATGAAATGGTTAAGCACAAAGGAGGAGTAAAAATCCCAAAATGGCTCTTTGTCTGTCTATTGTTATAAAACGGAAAAACCTAAATGGATTTTAAAGGCACAAATTGAAACACACATGCATTTGAAATGGAATGGAAAACGAAAGGTGGTAATGATCATCCAGAAAATAAGGCAAACGGAATAAAGGGTGTCGATTTTGTCAGTAATTAATCATCACCTTTAGAAAAATAAAGCTGACAAGAAAGAAAAAAGAAGAAAAGAAAAAGAAAATATATTGGGTACTAAAGGATGATGACGTAGCAGGCACGCGCATTTTAGCATAAGTCCCTCTCTGGTGCGCAGCTTTGTGGCAAGAGGAGCATGGGCATGGAGTCGAAGCTACAGTTTTGTTTGGACGTCGAAGATTGTCGGGGCTGGACGTTGCCAAGACGGTGGACAGGTTAAGAAACACAATCAATTTGGTCACCTCGTAGGGTTTCTGTACTGTTTCTCTGTGGCATGTCAGAGGTGGTATGGCAGAGGCTACGGCGTCGTTGGAGCCAAAATGACCCGTGGCCTGAAAGCCACCACTCGAGCATGCATGCAAATTCAAAGATTCTTCTGAAACCAACGTTAATTTCATTTCTCATGAGTAAAGTGTTTGAGGCATCCAGTAATCTGTTTCTACAAAAGTTTAATCTGTAATTATCAACATATAAGATTTCTAAGATTAAAGTTTTTTTTTTTAATTTCTTTTAGAAAGAAAAAGAATTTCTTGTTTCTTTCATAAAAGGTGGTGTGCATTAAATTCAACCTTTATAAGGAAATGATACTTATTTTTAAGTGCTACAAGAAAAAGAATTTCTTGGGCATCATTTAAAAAAAAAAAATTGAATTGGAAAAAATGATACAAGGAATGGTCTTTTTTACTCACTCTTGGTTAGAAAGAAAAAGAAAGTAGGAGACCTTAAAAGAGGAGTGAACTTCTTAACAATAGATTCAAAGTAAAAATTACTGTGCAAAAAACACAACAAAAAAGTAATAAAATTGATCAAAAAATGACCCAATTCGCTCTGTAGTGGTCACATAAAGTGACACTAACACCAAAACAAAAGACACAAGTAAAAACATGACCGTTGCAGGACTCTTCAACTATATTTGAACCTTTAATGCAAGGGAATGTAAACATGGGCATGACCCTCGCAATGCTCTTCATGCCTTATTAGTCTAAAAAAAAAAAAAAAAAAAAAAAGTCTAAACTACCATAAGTTTTAAGTTTTGATGGGTTGAATTAGACTATGGTTTAATTAGATTTTATGAAGCGTTTGTAATTTTTACTGTCTAAAGCCTTTTTGTACGATTTACCGTGAGTAGATGTTATCATGGTACCTTGATAGCTCCTTCCCTTTTTTTTGTTTAGAAAAAAAGAAAACGAAAAACAAGTAAAGTTAAATTCTTAATAAACTTCCAATTATCTTTGTAATATTTGAAACTAATTTTATATTTAGAAATACTTTTTTACAATACTATACAACCGTCCACGGATTTCTTATATGCATGGCTCATAAATCTTAAGATGAAAACAATTTTATCTTTAATTTTAACTTTGATTTCACACATAATATATACGATGGATGGGATTAATAATCACACTATTTTATTTTATTTTATTTTATTTTACATTCTCTTGGCGTCCAAATACAATAATAACAATAAAGTAATTAATCTTAAAAAGAGGATTATAGTCATTCTTATGTCTTGTTAAATGTGATGTGACTTTTAATATATCAAAATTCAATAAAAACTATCTTAAGTTTAATAATAAATTTAAAAACTATGTCACATTTAAAAAAAAAAAAACCATTAGTCATCTTTCTAATTACTACTCCTAACAACAACATTAACTGGACCTACTTATAATTCGCATCTTCCATGTGAAGAGCTAGAATGCCAAACCAAAAGAGCAGCCACATGGTTAACAATTAACTTTTTCTTTTCTCTTTTGCCGATTCTTCCAAGCCATGAAAGTGTCACTCTTATGGTGGAAGGAGTGGTTCGACTACATGCAAATGAGCCATTAAAAATGGTCGGACAACTTCTTTCGCTTACATGTGTGATCATTCCTAATAATCAAATTTGAGGTAGCTCAATCACCTAAAAAATAGTCAAAGTATTTTTGTGACTATTAGGGTGCATGGTTTAGCTAACTCTAAAACAATCTAAGGAGATGGCCAACATATTTAAATGACGGTGAATCGGTGATGGTGAGAGATTGATAATGGTTGTGCAGTGGTGAAGGTGACGAGAATGTTGATGATGGTTTCAATAAAGTGGACATGGAAACGAAACCAAATTTTTTTTTTGCATAAAGTGTTAAAACGCCTACATAAATAGAATCATAAATATATATAGTCCATCTATATATAGCATAATAGAAAGTTAAATCATCTAAACGTCTAAAATATTGAAAAAAGTCATCATTATGTAAAAATAATATTTTTGTAAAGAATTTAAAAATTTATATAAATTTCTTTTAAAGGGTTTTAATAGGATGACGTGTTAAAATCTAAACCATTCATTTAAAATGAAGTGTTTAGATTAAAACTACATAACACAGTGACAGAGTAGCAGGCCTCGATCACAATACTTGTGGCATCCCAAAGTACACCAATATATATATATTTTCAAAAAATATATATATATATATATATATATATATATGCCATTTGACCATATTCTGATCAACTTTAGTCGCTGTTGACCAGACCTTTGCCCTATTATATAACACTGCCGAAACCCTTCCACCTCTCTCCAAAACCCCAAAGGCCACTCTCATGGAACAAACGCTTCCACCAATTAAGAACTCTCGACGTGCTGGGTCCACCACTCGCGGCGGGACCCAGCTGCCGGAGAGCCCAAGATTGCCTATGGAGTTTCTGTCCAGGTCATGGAGTGCTTCGGCTCTTGAAGTCTCCAAAGCTCTGGCTCCTCCTACTCCTCCTCCTCACCATCATCATCATCATCACCACCATCATTCTTCTTCATCTTCTTATTCGTGCATGGCTTCCAAGTCAGCCAGTGGCTCTTATTCTTGCGCCACCAATTCTATACCCGAATATATCTCCGGCGAGTCAGAGGAGCTTCCACCGACTTCACATTCAGCTGGGAACCAGTTCTCTTCCTCTGCTACTTCCCAGCTTGTTCTTGAACGCATTATGTCACAGTCTGTTAGAGAGGTGCTTGTTTAGATTCGTGTTTCAGAAAGTTTAACACTCTGTTTGGCTCTCACGAAAGAGTGAGAAAAACGAAAAAAAAGCCTAGAGATTTTAAAGTCATTTATTTCACTTCTTTTCTTCCTGAGACCACCACACTTAGCATAAAGAACAGAGGATCCCTTTCCATCACTCTCTGTTCCTTTTTCCGATTTTCAATTGTGTACGATACGTTTTGCACCAAGTACGAAAAAAACTATTGCATGTGCGTACTTCGAAAAAGAACAAAACTTTTAGCGTTTTTCTTTTCCTCTTAATTCTTCTTCTTCTTCTCATTCTTTCATGGGAACCAAACAGAGGATAGAAATGCTTGCAAAAAAAGAAAAAAAAAAAGAAAAAGAAAAAAAAACGGAGGATTAAAAAGCAGAGGAGCACCCACTTTACGATGCTTTTTTTTTTTTTTTTCCTGTTCTTTTATCTGGGTTTTGAAGTGCTTAATGGGTTTTTTACAGGAAGTGTCGCCATTGACGTCAGGGAGGCTATCTCACAGTAGCGAACCTTTGAACGGCCTCGGTTCTTTAACAGGAACAGATAGCCCACCAGTTTCTCCCTCTGAGGAATTTGATGACGTCGTTAAGGTTTATGCTCTTATTCAAGACTCCTATATATTATTTGATTTTTTTTTTTTTTAATGAATGTTATATTAGTCTGATGATCTACATAGAACATCTAAACTTTCTGCCGTTTCTCTCTGCCACATAATCGTTGCTCGTACTCTTTCTTTTGTTATCTCCTGGGTTTTGTTATTCAATTTTTTTCCCAACAAAATAGGCTAGCTCTACTCTACTCTGGTATGCGGTCTTGTCACGTTGTCACTTTTGTCAACAATTTTGCCTGTTTTGGTTGAAGAGCAACCGTCACTGATGTCTGCATAGATATCTGCTCCCCCTCCTTCTCCTTCTGACAAGTAAACAGTAATATCTTTTGCTTCTGATGGAAGCTGTTGCATTTCCAATTTTCCATAATCGATTTGGATCTCTCACCCCAACGACGTACGGCCAGTAGGCACTTTTGGGAACACTCTGTTTTATTATTTACACGGCTAACGCAAATCAGTCCCTTCACTTGACTAAAAAACCGTGAAAATTGAAGGCAATTCTGCCAGCAGATTGCGTGAGGAAGGCATCATTGTGACGAAAGCCCTTCCATTTTCTGTTCTTCAATGGATTTTCCCTCTAACACCCGTTTAAAGTGATGGATTTGTTTCCATAATTACTTGCGTAAAAGCATGTGAAAAGTTGATACAAATACACCCTTTTGCCTTTTTTAGATAATAATCATGTTGTATTAATTGTTTGTGCGTGCAGTTTTTCCATGCCAACAACACCATACATCCCATGTTCAATGGTGGCCGTGCCAGCGCCGGCAATGCCAATGGCAACCCCGTCGGTGGATCCAAAACAGTCGGGAGGTGGTTGAAGGACAGGCGAGAGAAGAAGAAAGAGGAAAGCAGAACCCACAATGCCCAGCTCCACGCAGCTATTTCTTGCAGCAGTGGCGGCGGCCATAGCAGCCATTACGGCAGCCACAGCAGCCTCTTCGGCGTCGGGAAAGAATGAGCAGTCGGCCAAGACTGACATGGCCGTGGCATCAGCCGCAACATTAGTAGCCGCGCAGTGTGTGGAGGCTGCAGAAGCCATGGGAGCTGAGCGTGATCACCTTGCTTCGGTTGTTAGCTCTGCTGTTAATGTCCGTTCTCCTGACGATATCGTTACTCTTACAGCTGCAGCAGCTACGGGTAAGATACATACACTAATCAATCGACAAAATTCAAATTTTCAAAGTAATGTTACATTGTTGTTATCTAAAATCATTATCACCAAAGACTATCTTGAAACTCTGTTTCTGTGGGTTGAATTCAAATGATTTTTGGTGCAAACTTCAATTGCTTCGGATGTGTTTGATGATAAGCAGTATATACTGCTGTGGATCATCAACTGCCTTCTTCTTTATCTTTACATTTATCCTTTTAACAGATTAGACTAGAGATTGTTAAAACAGTTTTCTCACCAGGGTGAAAATTAATTAGTGCCCGCCAAAGATAAAAAAAGAAATTAGGAAAAAATTGTTGGAGTGAGCCGACGGGATATAAATCCAATGCTTAACTAAACAAAGGGAGTATTGAGAAGACTAAAACAGTTGAGGTCAGAGGGTTTGGGCGGGTTTAGCATTGAGATTTCATAGATAGAAAGTGTGATTTTAAACCAATAGTAGAAAATACATGGTTTGGGATTGTTTTTTTTTTTTTAAATTGTGATTTGAAAACTTAGAAAATCTGCATTTTCATATCATAGGTAAGTGAGTGATTTTTTGAAAGCGCACAATTTTGAAAGCTGAGCTGCAATTTTAAAGGCCAAACTACGATTTTGTTAAACACTTTACTGCGTTTTAAAAGTAAGGTTTCAAATTGCACATTTAAAATCACTATTTTAAATTGTACTCTTTAAAATCACAAACTCAAACCACCACCATGGAGATGAACAGTTCCCCTTTTACAAGATGTTTGTCGCTTCTTATGGTGAATTTCCCTGTAACTGTTTGCCATCATCTCACTCCGTTGGTGACGCTTCTTGTAGCGAATATTTCATGTCCCATGTCCTTCTTGAGACCTATTGTCTCATACGGGGAAACATGGGCCAATTATTGATGTGACATGAGAATGGTTTGGTGGGTGTAGGGTTTAAGGAACGAGTAATCTTGGGGTTTAATACAATTCAAAGCTTAAATTCATATATTATTTGTTAATCACGTCAATTTATAATATTTCTGCAATATAATCTATAGTATTGAAGAACTAGAGAATAAGGGTATGACACATATAGGTATGGGAGACATAGAATTGCTTCCTATTGAACCCTGTACTTTGTATATATGCAGCTCTACGTGGGGCAGCAACCTTGAAGGCAAGAGCATTGAAGGAAGTGTTGAATGTTGCAGCAGTCACACCTCTGGAGAAAGGAATGGGAATTGGATTTTGTGGCAAAGGAAACAATGGTCATCCTAGTAGTAGCTCAAGTGGAGAGCTTGCTCCCCTTGAGAATTTTCTAGGCAACTATGGCCTAGACCTTCTTGCTAGGGGCAGTGAACTCCTTAAACGCACCCGCAAAGGTAATCATTAGAAATGAATTCTATGATATCAAACTCTTATTGCCATTTTCTGAACTAACAACAAGTCCTTCACATGATATATAAATTGACGTCGGATTTGTCGTGCAGGCGATCTTCACTGGAAGATTGTCTGTGTTTATATTCATCGGACGGGCCAGGTTAGCTAGCTTCCTTATTCAAAACTACTAATGACAATGATCGGTAAATGGTATTATTCTAGCTATGTGATTTATCACCAGCCCTGCTTTTACTTTTTGCAGGTAATGCTAAAGATGAAGAGCAAACATGTTGCGGGGACCATCACCAAAAAGAAAAAGAGTAAATCACTCTTATCTTTATCGGCTTTTCTACTTTTTAAAATTTTTTTTTTTCATCTTCAATACAAATGGGTTTACTTTTTGATAACAAAGTAAAAAAAAAAAAGGCTTATAGCTTGTAATTTTGGGGTCACAGATGTGGTAATGGAGTTGTACAAGGATGTGCCGGCATGGCCGGGAAGACACTTGTTTGATGGGGGAGAGCAGCGTCGTTACTTTGGATTGAAGACAGAAACAAGAGGTATTGTGGAGTTTGAGTGCAAGAACCAGAGAGAATATGATATCTGGACTCAAGGAGTTTCAAGGCTTCTCTATGTTGTGGCAGAAAGAAAGAACTCTCATCCTGCATAAAGTTTTTGTCTGCTGGGACGGAATAAGCATCGGGACAATCGATTTGATCTAGCTAGGGAGATAGGTAAAGGCCCTAAGCAAAAGCAAAAGATAGTAGATATAGCTTTCAATGCTTTAGAAGGAAAAGAGAAACGAGTAGGAAAGGGATCAAGGCTGCTTTGAGTTGAAGTAAGTGCAATATTCGATTAGTTGCCCTGCTTTTTGACTATGATTTCTCATATGGATCGTGTTAATTACTTATTCTATGAATATTTGCTGTTTGTCATAACATTTTCAATCAAACAGTTGCTTGTAAATCCCTGTTTTTATATGCTATTTGTCATAATATTCTCAATCAAACAATTGCTTGTAAATCCTGTTGTTGTTATATGCTATTTGTACATCACATTTTCAATCAAAAGGTGCTTGTAAGTCCAGTTGGCATTGCTTAGTCCTCTTGCCCAACTTGATATGTCCTTTAAGATAAAACTATATAACTTTAGCAAGTCACAAGAAAGTAAAGTGGATGATAGGGGTTCATGGCTATCTCCAATCTCCATGTGGTTAAATAAATAGAAACACAAATAAATCCTAGTGCATGGTTTCAACTCCGTAATGAAAATAAGCAATGAAATGTTTATGTTTATGTAGCGCAAATCATATTAAGAGTATGTAAGATTATGTTTGAAAAATAGAATTTTAAGTTAAAAATACTTTTTTAGTACAGTTTTAAGCTGTTATTGAAGTGCTGTCGATAATTTGGACTTTTGAATTCTTAAAAGCGCTTTTATTTTTTAAAACAAGTATTTTTCTTGAAACAAACTTTTAAGGTATTAAACACACTTTTGGTCCTTTAATTATACACTTAAATTGGCCCTAAGAGCATATTTGAGATTGCATTTGAAAATACAACTTCTAAGTTTAAAAAAAAAAAAATTGATAAAACTTCATTTGTAAGTCTTTATTAAAAGTACATTTTGTACAAACAAACTGTAAGTCTCACTCATGCCTTGATGAAACCGAGCTGAATTATGACTTATCTAGGCTGTAAGTCTCACTCATATCTTGATAAAACTGAGCCAAATTATGACTTATTTAAACCTAAAAAATATATGCAATTCTTACCATCTAAACCCGATTCTTAAATAGTCAAGACATCAAAAGAAACCCTTAGAAGCAAGCAAAAGACTCTGCAAAAACAAACAGAAAACATGATACTTGAATTCCAAAAGAAAATTCACTCGACCGTTAAGCTCTCCCTCTTGCCCAAATGAAGGCAATAATAACAATTGCAAAAGCAGTACACTAATGTTCAAATTGCTCCCTTCCATTTTCGACGAAACGGTTAACAGAAGCATCATATACAAATATGCAACTGAACAAAGTACAACTCAACTATCTATCATCAGTACAATCACTGAAATGGTTTACAACGTTGAAGCTCGGTGACAGAAAGAAAAAAAGTAGAACATTTACTTTGTTGACAAGAATTTTGTCTTTTATCCAAATTATTACTTCAAGAATCGGCAGCCCTGAAAATGGTTAAAAGCGACAGGAAGAGGTTTATGATGTCCAAATACAAGGCAACCGCAGCCCAGATGTACTCATCATAGGAATAGCGTTTGATCAAGTTGTCAGTGTCGTAAATTATGTAACCACAGAATATGAGCGACGCCAAGCACCCGTAGATCATCACAGAAATCCTGCCGAGCGGAAACAGAATCTGCAGAGCCAGATATAAGAAGAATACCAACCCATTATTAGCATACTCGATGCAACATATTCAAATGGTGATGTCATAGAGATTCAGGGAGGGAACCGCCGATGTGGTATAATCAGCGTACCTGAATCATGGCGAATACTATGAGAACCATCACAGCGCCAAACAAGAAGGGCCCAAGGAAGTTGAAATCATGGCCTCTAGCCGCCCAAAATGTGTACAGAGTGAGGCTCAGGACAACCACAGCCGTCAGAATGACGGATTCCAATATAACCTTCCCTGTTTCCAGAAGAAATACCAGAGATTTCAAAAGGTCAGACAAAACTCCTCACAGAAAACATGCCAAGCAACATCCAAATATGAATGTGATCACCATTAAACAAACATAATTCTGTCATAAAAAGAAGGAACATGACATTATAGAGCCTTTTATATTTAAAGCCTAATAAGGGAAGTAATTGCCCTTTAATTTAAGAACACTAACTCATGGAGTCTCCACCGTTTTAGATCTCTAACCTGAAAATTAAAGTTTCAAGCTTCTGGGCCATTAAGAAATGAAAATTGGATTTCGAAAAACATCTCAAAAATAGTCCCTGAAATTGCACCATTTCCCAGAGAACTTGTTTGTAAAACTTCTCTTCCTCCCCTTCTAGCCATAAAATCCGCTAGGACCAAGACAACCCAAATGAGAAACTTTCTAATTGCAAACTTAATTAGGATTCTAACCCAAAATTTCCTTCTTTACTACACCCAAATACCACAACTAAGCATCTTAATCCTGAACTAGGGTTTCAATTCCAATTACAAAAGGACATTCCAAAATACATAACGACCACAAATCTCACTTGCTCAAACCGGCAAAACCAAGGTATTTACAATTCCCAACCAAAATAAAGCAATATGAGCCAAATCAAGCAATATACATAAACATGGAGAATGAATTCGAAATCGAAATCGAAATCGAAATCACAATTACTTACCACTGGTAAATGCACAAGTCAATCCAACCACAAACGCAAGAGAAATTGTAAAAATCCCAAGAAGAAAGTAATTCAGCGGGTGCTTCTGGTGGTAATAGTACAAGGGGCATAACACTGCCAAATTTCCCACAAAAAAAAAAAAAAAAATCAAACATCAAAGTTTACGAAACAGAAAAACAAAAGCACAAAAACATTACTTCCAAAACTTGATTTTGCAGAGCATAAAGGTGACATACCGAGAAAGGGCACGAATATCAGCACGATGTAGAGGGCGAGCCCTCCCCCGGTGCTGACGAAGAAGGTTGCGATTGGAGGAACCGAAACGACTACGCCGGCGACAGCAATGGTAACGAGCAACTGCACGGCCAGGATTGAATAGATTTTGCGAATGAAGGACCACCGGAGTTCTGGGCTCTCTAGCATCATCGGGTAGAGAGGCGTCGCTCCGGCCTCCAGGTCACTTCTTCCGGTAAGGCTGGGCCCACATCTTCGACGTAAATCCGAAGAACAAAACCAAAATTATCAATTAAGCCGCTGAACAGTGAATGACAAAGACGGTTCAGGTTATGGTTCTGCGAGTAGGTGGGCTGAGAAGAGCGGTTATAGAGGGAGATGAGAAAGTTCTTGATGCATCGCGTGCACGTGTGGGTCTGATGGGGGTGAAGGGGATGCTTACACGTGGTACAAGCTTTGGATAGAAGTGGAAGAACCGGAAAAATTCTAGAGACTTTTGGTAATTGGCATATACTTGTATTCCTTTGCAGCTAAGACACTTCGATCTGTTTCAACTTTCCCGTAACGTCGGGATGTTTCTCTCTGAACGGACGGCGAATTGGCATCAGGAATGATGTTATATGTCGGCCTTGTTTTTATTTTTTTTGTTTTTCTAAGGATGGTGTGACTCTTAAAATCATATAAAAGTGATACAAAAGTGACTTCTAAAATTACTAAAAATTTAGGCTACATTTTGTTGCCACATAAAATATTTTTAGCAAAATTTAATTTCAACTGAAAATATTTTTAGGCATTTAAAAATCAGCAAAAGAAATGTGGTAGTGACGATGGTTATTTTACGCGGAGAATAAACTGCAAGAGAAAATACTTACGAAAAGAAAGTTGGATACTATATATAGGTTGAGAAAGAGAAGCTCAAACAGAAAAACCACGTGAAGGAGGTTTTTCAAGTCAACCGAGTTGTTTTCGGTTTGATCAAAATTTTCGATCATACCAAATATCGAAAAATGGAAAAAATGTTTTATAAAATAAAAAAAATTTACGTCCAAATAAATAGAGCCTTAGGGCTCGTTTGGCAATGAACCGGATTGGACCAATCCAAAATCTCAAAAAAAATTTCTTAAAATCAACCCTAATATTCTTACATTTTATATTACATTAATCACTTTTTATTACTATTCAAATAAAAAAATCACTACAAAATAAAAAATTTTGTTTTTTATACAAAATATTCATATTTTTTTTCATCACATCAATCAAATTTGTTATAGTACTAATCCACTTCCTAAAGTTTAGTCCATTGCCAAACACAGCCTTATTGTCTACCCTTCATTCATGAGTAAATAAATATAAACCGAAATAACCCAAGGAAGCAAGAAGGGACAATAATGTATTAATAGAAATCAATCAAATCAAACCACTCACAGAATTTTGGTTACCAAGCGGAAAAACACGTTGAACATATTAAAGATCTGAAAACTACTTTGGGACAATCAACCCCAAAAAATTCAGATTGCAAGATAAAAGGAAACTTATCTTGCAATCTATAAGTCTTTGAACTCTCCAATCTTCTTATAATACATTTTTCTACCGACCATTCGGTAGACTTTTAAAAAAGAACAGTTGTGTATGTTAGTTGGCTAAACTCTCGAGAACACTTCAGGTGTGGAATGTGTGGGTAAAGTTCAAAACTTTAAGAAAATCCACACCTGGTCATATTGTTTTAGTGATGGAAAATGAATCTAGAAATCATCTAGGATCATTCTACACACTCTCACCAAGTACCCCTCTAGAGCTTATGAAAAAATCTATAGGAAAAATGGCTCTCATTTTTATCAACTATTCTGCAAGTTGCCGTTAGAATGGAAAGCACTCGACTTTCTGACACTAGCGAGTTCCCAAGTGTTTTGTTAGAACGGACTTCTTATGGGAACTTACAAAAAATCTAGGAAAGTCAATATAAAGATTGAAGTTCTAACTCGCTTCTGATCCTCTTCTAATGGAGAATGGTAGAGAGGTTGAAACGTCTTCTCCAGTGATCCACCATTAGAATGACTCTAAATTATTTAACGTCTTCTCACCCCAAATTCACACTCTGAAACCATTGCTAATTCTCCAAATCAAGCCATCTTTGACTAAATTACGGGCTCTGTGAATACTTCTCCATGCAAAAGAGGTTTTTGTTCCTAGGTTTGTCTCAAGGATTGAACTCTTTGGGTAGTATTTAGCCTTCATAATCCTTGAGATTAAGCTATCCATAGATTGAAACAACCTTTAACGTTGCTTTGCCAATAAAGTCTTATTGAAACACGTGAGATCCCTTAAACCCATTCCACCCCTATCCTTTGGCACACTTATTCGGCTCCAACTCAGCCAATGAATTCCTGATTCATTTTCTTGGGCATATTAAAAGGGAAGCAAATGCAACAACCCATTGTCTTGCAAGGGTAGCGGTCCACCAATTCTTACACCAAGTTTGGATTGAAGAACTTTGTAGTTTAAATAGAGATGATGTATGTGTGGAACAAGCTATTTATTCCTAATTATTAATGAAAGTATTAGATTTATCTGAAAAAAAAAAAAAGTCTTTTGCTATTAATTGTCATGCATACACAATCAGAAGATAAACACTTCCGTATAAACTTTTTCAATATAGTACTAGTGGAAGAGTATGTTACACTTCATTAGTGGTGGAGCTCACAAGGGGCAAAATATATTATTTGAATTTGGTAATAAAAAAAATCTTCTTAATAAGGATTTACTCATAAATTTGATAAAGAGAAATGATAAAGGTATAACTTTGGCCTAACTTTTCTCTTATGTGGTTATTTTTCTGTAAAAACAAAATAAAATAAAAAAAATTCTGAAACAATAACATCCTATGTGCTCATTAATTTTTTTTTATTTAGTATTTAAAAAAACAAAAATGATATTTTTTCTTCGTAATAATGACCATTTTTATGAAGAAAAATTCAATTTTTTTTTTAAAAAAATACCAAATAAAAAATAAGAGAAAAGTTGGGCTAAAGTTGTGGCTTTATCATGCCTCTTTAACAAATCTACTTCGATATAAGTTCATTTATAATTTGATTGGGAATTAATAATTTTTTTTTCTTCATAATTTCAGGTAACTACAATTATATATTTCTTATAATTAAAATATGTAAAAAAAGATATATATTTAGCAAAAATTAATTTAAAAGAGCAATCTAAATATAAAATTTTATATATAAAATTTTATTACTAATAGTAAATTTAAAAATAAATTAATGTTAAATAACCACTGTTTTCTTAAATTTCTTTATTCATTTGTCTTTCACACTTAACTTTTATAGTCTGGATGTCTTTAGATTAAAATCTAGCTGCCAAAAGAATTTAATTTATGACCTTAGCTCTCACGCTTTGGGTTTCAAACTTTTCTCTCTTGCGGTCAAAAAGAGGGAACTGGATACCCTGAAATTCCTAGGAGAATTTTAGATTCTGAAATTTCATATCTTAACCCTTTAATTTTATTTAAAGGCTAGTGTTTTGTCATGTGCCTTACTAATAATAAAATAATATTTAAATTTTAAAAAGAAAATATAAAAGAAAATCATTTAAAATTTAAATATTATTTATTATTTTATTATTAGTGGGACATGAGGCGGAACGTTAACCTTTGGAATTCTAGAACCTGGAATTCCGGGGATCTGGATCCCAAAAGGAGACCTCCTCGTGCTCCCCTCATTTATCCCTCTTCCTTTCTTACCATGTTTCTTCTCACCGGAGATATTTTTTCTTCAGTTATTTCCACCTCTTATGAGGCATTATCCAGCCCTTTCTCTGACGCTCCACTGTCTCCCCCAAGCCAAGGTGACGGCATTTTCGTTTGGATTTAGCCAATCTCCTCCAAGCATTACCCATGCTTTTCATACCAATTTTTAGGTGGTTTTCGCTTCTTCTTTTTTTTTTTTTTTTTTTTTTTTTCGACTAATAAAAAGTCATTTAAAACACACTACACCAATGTGTGCGACATAAATTTGATAAATGAGTGTAAAAAAAATAGAATTAATCACATGAAAATGCCATAAAGCACGTACCAAGATCTACAAAATCCAAAATCGATCAAATTTGCATCTATATATGTCTCTTATTACTTCTTTTTATTTATTCTTCGTTGAGTGCACCTTTTGTTGCATTTTTTTTCCTTTTACTTTTGCTTTACACACAATATTGCGTAAGAAGATACCACAGTTCAACTAGACTCAAGATACTACTTTTCTTTTTCAAGAGGAAGGCATCGCTCTGCTCAATGTATATATAACACACTGGCCCAAGCTTCCTATAGTTTTTTTTTTTTTTTTTTTTTTATCTCAAAAAAATCATTTAGAATAATTAAGAACTACCCCAAAAAAGATAAAAAGTAAATAAATAAATAAACAAAAAGAACTGTTCTGTAAATTAGTTAAAGAAATAATTAGCCACCCTTTTGCTTTATTATCCTTTTTCTTCTTTCTCTTTCAAAGAATTCTTATCTCTTTTTAAAGTCATGAGATTGGAGTTCTTTTGTTCAAAAAGAGAAGAGTAATTAAATTATGTTGTAAAAAAAGATGGGGAAAATTCATCCTCAATACTGATGTGGAACATACTTTGCTTGAGTCCCAAGTCTTGTGCGTTGAATGATCCATTCTAGACTTGTCGGTTGTCATGACTCATCATTTATATAACCTATTTCAGCTGAGAAATTCAATCTTCTTTAGCAATATTAGCTGGTGTACTCCAATAAACTGAATTAGTTCATACATTTTTCCGAAAATATATTATCATAACCCAAATGTTGAATCAATTAGTTTCACTGTTCTTGATCTCGATCGCTTTCTTTATTATGTTTCTGATTGGCTGGAGATAAATGTGTGGCATTAATTAATAGCACAGGACTCCAGTTTCTAGTATAAATCCATACACTAATCCCAGTTCCACCAGCTGCTACACAACTGCAACCCTACTTATTTTCTCTTCCTTTTTATCCTAGCAATGGCTGCAATTGATCATCAACGGGAAGACGAGAGAAAGATGAAGAATGAGTTGTTTCACATGGCCATGAAAGGCGAGTGGGATGAAGTTGTCAAGATATATAGAAGCGACAAAAGGGCTCACAAGGCCAAGATCACCAAGTCAGGAGACACCGCATTACACATAGCTGTCTCCGATGACAAAGAAGAGACAGTCGAACAACTTGTAGGTGCAATTTTCCCTCAAGAAGAAGGCAAAGAGGATCTTGGAATTGACAAAGAAGAGAGAGCCGAAGAAAATAAAGAAATAATTTCCAAAGGATCAGAAGGCAAGGAGGCTCTTAAAGTGCAGAACGAGCAAGGGAATACATCTCTTCATGTTGCTGCATCAATGGGGAGTGTGGGAATGTGTGAATGCATTGCAAAAGTTGATCCATTATTGGTGGGCGTTCGTAATGAAGACGGCGAGACTCCATTTTTCGTGGCAGCGGTCCATGGTAAAAAAGAAGCCTTCCTTTGTCTTCTTGGAGCCAGTGAGAGAAAGGATATTTGTGAAGGTACCAGGAGGAATGATGGTGAGACTATTCTTCATGTTGCCGTAGCTGGAGACTATTTTGGTGAGCATTATTATTATATTTAAATAAAATGTGTAAATTCGATAAATATTGTATGCTAAAAACAGGCTTCATTTTGCTTTGACAGATTTGGCATTTCAAATAATACACTTGTTTGGGAACCTCGTAGACTCTGTCAATCAGCATGGATTCACCCCTCTCCATCTACTAGCGGCCAAGCCTTCTGCTTTCAGAAGTGGTAGCCACTTTGGACGATTCCACACAATCATTTATCACTGTAATTACCTCTAAACTATTGTGTGTACTTCATTTAGTTTTTATTTTTTTTGGATGAATACGTATTGGATATTTGGATATGCTTAATACTCAAGATAGATTACTTGTCGAAGGCATTATATATTCAGGTTAACTTTTCTCAAGATCTCACCTTGGACAATTATATAATTATGCTAAAAACTTGAACATAAAAGTTCTAGCTATAATTTGCAGAATTTTAGGAAGAGTTGCATAAAGAATCTTTGTCATTTAGTTGAGTCATGTACGCTATGAAAATAATTGTTCCCACCCAGATCATTCTTTCTTAGTATTCATTTCTTTAGGTAACATTCAATTGGGATAAACTAACATAGCGGGAGACGAAAGTAACTAATCAAAGAGCAGTGTCTTTGATTATGCAAAAAAACGCATCTACGTTTTCTATTCAAAGATAAGCTCAAACCCACAGTTCAAAAAAAGAACACAAACTCCACTGAGTTTTGAGAGAAATTTGATTTTATAATAATTCAATGAGTGAGTTTCTTTTTTTTAATCACATAATTTATATTCAATGGTGTCGTCTATATATCACCATTATGTATTCTCCTTTGCTGTTATTTGGGAGGCATATTTGTTGATGAGCTCAAGGTGGAAGTATCGAATAGTCAACCAATTGTATCAAGAAAGAATCCCAATTATGACCCAAAGGATCCATGCTATCCGGATAACTACAAGACATGCGCCAACTTCTTCGGATTGGTACGGAAAGCGATTCCAGTTGGTACGTGAATTACGAACTTGTATTTTAATTTTAACAATTAAAATATCTCACAAATAATAAGGCAATAACATGTATATATTCATGGTTTTGAAAATATATTCAAGATTGATTTATAAGTTTGCGTTCAAAAGTAACGATTGAGGCTCCGTTTGTTTCGACATGAAATGTTTTTCATTGAACAAAATCATTTTGTTTGGTGCCTACGAAAAATCACACATATTTTTTATATTTTCATTTAATTATATCAATTTATAAAATCAATTTTTATTTACATCATAAATATATATGTGTGTATATATATATTTTGTTTTTTTTTTAAAAAAAGATCTAAAATGAAAATTAAAGTTCTAGTGAAGTTTCGACAATGGTCCGACAATTTAAGAAGGAGAAACTTAGACTCGAAAAATGGTTTACTATTTTAAAATAGGAAAACCATTTTACGAAAATTAAAGAAGTTTTTTTGGTTAAACCAAAAATATTTTCCGTTGACTATTATTTTTTGTCGCACATACCAAATATTGAAAAGTATGAAAAATATTTTTTCAGAAATTATTTTACACCGAAACAAAAAGATATAGGGGAGCCCAAATTTTCTTGAAGCTTTCAAGATGCATTTTTCAACTTAATGGTAAAATGGCATGCATATACAAAATCAAACGGACATAGTGCAAATTTTTGTTGGTATTATTCATTTGCTATGTGCTGATGACCGAAGTATTATTTCTTAATTACCAGAACTCGGTTTGAAAGGAAAGACTCCAACATCTACAGACCTTGAAGGACAAAAGACACGGCATTCAGGTGAGTAATGCTTAATTAAGTGTTATCTCATCACCTAGTATATACACAATTGATACGAGGTTTGATACGCACATGCACTTTCAAAATCTACCACAACTAATTAACTTTCACCATCCGCATATCAAGGCATTTGAAACAAAAGGTTTATCAATGAATACCATGCCAATGCAGGCTAATTTTTACCAAAAAAAAAAAAAAAAGTATATGTCTGAATTAATCTTATAGATGCTGATTTCGGAAAAAAGGGAGAAAAGCTTAACATGTCGGTGTAAGCCAATTTTTTGGACGGATAAAATTGTTGAACCAATGAGGTTGTAATACCTTGGTCCTATACATGGGAAGATGAGTTGTGAACATAAAGTAATGGTGGTTTATATATAAAGAGACACTCTTAACGATTCAAGAAAAAACGCTAGCTATATCTGTACTATCAACTCAAAAAAACTAGTAATTTGAAGATTTTCTAAAATGATTTATAAAGCATGATTTCACAAAGTAAGTAAGTGATTGAATATAGGGCCTAGCGTACCAGTGAATATCTTTCTATAAACCATGCAGACGCGAATGCAATTCCTTGTATGGAATAGGGGTATACAGAAGTCCTAATGCATTATTATTAATTCTTGATTCGTTTTTATTTGCGCATTGACAGAAGATTACCAGCCACCAAAAGCGGAGACATCAACGGAATCAACAAATAACAAAAACAGTGAAGTGGTTAAAGATGGTATGTGAATGATTTTTTTTTTCTTTATCTACTAAAAATATTAAAATTAAAGGTATCAACCAATGGCAATTAAGAACACCCTATCGTGGCAGATTTATGCCGCGGGATGAGAATTATGTATGCATATATCGTTCCAATTCATTTTAGGATCCCTTAATAATATTCTTGGTCTTAGATGCATGTGTGAAATTTGTCATATGGTGTTGAGGAAATCACATCCCGCCATTAGGTTGGGCATCAAAATGATTTTTGAAAAATATTTTTCGTATTTTTTGGTGTTTTGTATGACAGAAAATAATAGTCAATATAAAACATTCTCATTCTTAAATTAAATCACCAAGATTTCCTCGGTACCCAACCAAGACTTTGCTTAGATACTGCTGGGACCTCATTGGGACCCACATAGAACATTGTGTGAACCTCGTCAGGACACTGTTGGTACTTGTTAGGACACTGTTGAGACCAGGCTAGGACACTACTTGGACTCCATCGGGATCCGGCCCACAGTTGCATCGTCGGGACTTTGTTGGGACATCATCGATATCCGGCCTAAGCCGGGACATGTACTTGCCTATTTTTATGGTGTGCCCTGGCAATGTGTTGACAGCAATATCACCACTGCAAGATCTCAAATTTTTAGATTATCTTTTCTTTTCTTTTCTTTTTTTTTTTTAAACAAAAATTTATACTAATATTTTTATGTTTTGAAGAAATATTGATTTTTATAGATTATTATGATTGAATTAAATATAACAAATATTTGTGATTTTCCATATGCATCCCAAAAAATGTTTTTAATTTTTAAGAAAATATATGCATCCGAGAAAGCATTTTCTGATGAAACCCATTTTACACTTAAGCAAACGGAGCATAAAGACATTTTAAGGAAACTGGTTTGGTTTAAATGTAATGCATGATTTTGCTTGCTGTTTTCAAGCTGCATTTTACAGCTAAATAGTACAAATAATTTTTTGGTAATTACCAGGCACAATCACTGGAGAGAATGGAGCTCAAACAATTCCAGTTGAAGGAGATGAAGGTCATGAGCTCCATCAACATGCAACAATTTGAGGGAATTGAAACCCCACAATAATTTTTTAGAGCCGCCATATATGAAGAGCTTCTGAAACTTGTTATTCTGTGTCGTACGTGCAGAGGTTTGGAGGGATCAATTATTCCCACCTAATTACGTCACCTGTTTTGAATTTGTCAAGCTTGCATACAAGGCACTCCTGGTCGTTCTTGGACAAGGTATATAACCAAGTATTATTGACAATACTTGTAACTGTTGTTTCTTAAAAAAAAAAGTGGTGTTTTAAAACTAAAAATAATAGTACAATCTTTTTTATGACTGACAAACTAACAAAATAATTGAATTAATGGATTAGCTATATTATCTATTAAGAGAAATATAATGGCAATTAACTGATTATAAATATCAAATTAGTAATTTTGCATCTGAAAAAGTGAAAAGAATTGTTTTAAATAAATTTGTTAAATATTTTATATTTAATATCAAAAAGTTATATATTAATATTAAGAAGACCTTTTAACCTTTTTTTTTTTTTTTCCAAGTTGCTAACACAATATATTATGGCATGGAACATGATCATTCTGTTAATTATATTAGAGAAATATTTTTTTCTTTTAAGTTTTTTGAGTGAATAAAAATACTCTTCTAATATACTAACTGGCTGAATATTATCTAGTTAAAATGAAATGGAGACGATTATAATTCAACAAATATATATACTTGTGTACAATATGCAATTATTGGTTTCTTATTTGTACTAGCTACTTTGTATATTATGTTAAAAAGGATATAGCCAGATAAAAAGGATACAGGAGAAGAAAGAGAAGCACACGTGGTCCGTTCAGATCATGAACGAACTTCTTCAACGTGTTTCCGAACACTCGTACGAAGATGTTAACACTGGGACGACCCCTAGGCCAGAAGCGACATCGCCAATAGAGGGTGAGACACTGCCTTATACTATTGCTGAAGGCAGCGTCACCAACAGCCCCACTTTCCCGGAAGAGCAGGAGCCAAATACACGGAAAGACAAGAGCAAGGCAAGTGAGGGTGAAGAGAAGACTGGAGAAGGTAAATACCCTATCCTCTCTAGTCCTTTCTGATTTGCTTACAATACTCCCAAGAGACTTTAATTAACAGGGTGGGAGTTTGAATATATATATTGTTTTTGGGGTTTTTAAACTTCCATGCGTTTTTTGTTTTTAAACTTTTAGTGTAAAATTAAGGGTAAATATGAAATTTTGTAAAATTTTTAGGGGTATAAAGGTTATTTCATCAATTTTAATGTTCATTTAATGCCAAACCCTAATGAAAGGGGTAAATTACATCAAATTAAAAATTCGATAGGTGAAATTGAGATTTTTTGAACTTCGGAGACTTGAATAGACAATCTTTCCTACTAGGCTCAAAGAAGAAAAACTTAGAGCCCTGAGTCGGTAAAATTCTTAAAATGATAGGGCTCTTTTAGTTAAGGAGCCCTTCATATTAGTAGATAGATGTGTTGTGTGTTGGCAGGACTTTACCTTCCTTCTTATATCTCCGTTTACTTGGCCGAGGGGACAAGTGGGCATGTACTTAGTTGCTCTGTGTCATCTCGTGGTTGGGTTGCTTGTGGTGGCCATATGAAAGTTGCTTATTGACTTGGCAAAAGAGTTGTCCCTACTCCGCTTTATCGCGGGTTAGTCGGCATTAAATGCCCAGCATGCTCCTCCAACGAGGGGGGACAGGATCTTGCTAGTTCAAATGAACTTGAAAATATTTAGTTAGTTATAACAAGGGAGGTAATGGTTGCCATTAATTTGATGATCCCAGCTCTCAAGGATCCTAGGGAGTGTTTGGCAAACCCCTTCGTCCCCTTGTTACTGTTTATGCAGAATTTTCCAAAAAAAAAAAAAAAATACTACAAAATAAATTTTTTTTTTTCAATTTTTAATACAAAAAATTCAAAACTTTATACACATTAATCATTTTCAGCTACAGTAGTAAGGGGAAAATGGGCGTAGCCGCTAGAATAGATTGAAGAGCCTAGTTGGGTAAACACTTATCTCTGAAGCTGGAGATGAAACTCTTGAGGCAGCCACTCTTCTGTTGAGCGGTTGTAGCTCTTTCACATTTTGTGCACGGTTGTATCTCTAGCACTGCTGCAATTTTCTCTAAATTTGCTTCGATTCTTCTTCTGAACATCATGAATCCTACGAATTTTCTATATGCTGCTCCGAATGCGCATGTTGCCAGATTGAACTTCATCTCATACTTCCCTCAAGATGCTAAAAGTTTCCTCCATATCAGACAGGTGATGTTGTGCCTTGATGCTTTTAATAAACATGTCATCAACGTAGACTTTTACATTTTTTTTGCTGATCTGGTGTTTGAACAATAGTGTTCACAAGCCTCTAATATGTTGCTCCAGTATTTTTCAATTCAAACGGCATAACCTTGTAGCAATATAACTCTTGATCCATGACAAAAGAAGTTTTCTCCTGCTATATGTCATATGCTCAAATAATTTAACCTGTGAATAACAACTTACATTTATTACAAACTTTGAATGTCAACATAAAACATTGTTGTAAAATCTTTGAAAGGCCAAACATTTCTTTACTTGCACAATGTTGTTTACAGGTATGAACAAACCCCCTGGAAGGGCAAAGAACGAGACTACCATATTAATTGCTGCTAAAAATGGTGTCAGCAAAATTGCAGAGAGAGCATCTGGAATGTAGACAAGAAGAGTCTAATGTTGTTGACGGTGCAGAACAAGCAACCACATGAACTTTTGAACGGTAAAGGAAAAACAAATTTGTTTGCTTTAATCAATGAATGTTGTAAACAGTTTAATCAAAGCCCATTACACATTGTGTCATTGGCTGCAGGGATGGGAAAAAACCATGAAATGGAAAAGAGGGAGACTCCCATATTAATTGCTGCTAAAAATGGTATAACTGAAATTGTGGAGAAAATCCTGGAACATTTTCCGGTTGCCATACACGACAGGAATGTAGAGAATAAGAATATAGTGTTGTTGGCGGTGGAGAACAGGCAACCACATGTATATCAACTCTTGCTCAAAAGAAATATCTTGAAAGACAGTGTGTTTCGGGTGGTGGACAACGAAGGAAACAGTGCCTTGCATCTGGCAGCAAAGCTTGGAGAATACAAGCCATGGCTAATTCCTGGTGCAGCATTGCAAATGCAGTGGGAAATCAAGTGGTACGAGGTATGATCCCAAATTTCATTTACCTACTTTTTTCAGATTATTTATTTAATATTTTACCCTAGGTTCTCGAGACATATAAAATTGTTATTAATTTTTTCATGTGTTAATTTTTCTTATTAAATTGTGCCACGCCAATAGATTATTGACATGTGGTTTTTTACTACATCAAAAAAGTTATTGATGTGGCATATTCTTGACATGCCACTTATTGTCATGTCACGAAATGTTGACATGGCAAGCATGGACACGTCAATAAAAATCCATTGGTGACACCCATGTTTTTAACCTTACATACACATCATAAATAAGGCCATGTCAAAAAATGTTGGTCAAGAGCAAATAATTTTTTTGCAGTGATGTCACATTTGTGGCTTTTTTTTTTAAACCATAAACTGGATACTCTCTAGTTTAAAATGAACGGTAAAAGGTTCAGATCCACCTAATACACCTATTAGTTAAGTCAGCATTGTAAGTGACATGGTAATATATTGTCCCTTGGATTCATTTTCACGTGCTTGTATCCAGACATAATTTTTCCCTAAATTGGGTTAGAGAAGTTCTTCTAACCTAATTTATAATAATGACATGTGTCTTTTAATATGTAAGAAATGTATTTAGATAATATGCTTACAAGAAACACATGGTTTTTTAATAACATGTGAGATGCACATGTTTTTTAATAAAAAAATTTTCAAGTTTGTCCATACTATATTAAGAAAACATGTATTTTCACATGCTTAAAGAACACATATCATTATTATAGATTAAGTTGGAAAAAATTTCTCTGACCCAATGTAGAGGAAAACCCTAGTGTATACTATCCAAATCGAAATGGGAACAAACTGTGGCCTTTTCCTAAGGGTCACTATATTATCATTGATCAAATTAAAGAAGCTCTAAATTAAAATGAGTCATAAGTGTCATAATAATTTTGAATGAATCTTTTCATGAGATTGATGAAATGTCTCACCATAATTAATGTTTTCTCCTAACTTTATGTTGCTCATTCTTTCTTTTGAATCCTTTACATCTAATTAGTTTCGCTATGGAAGGATTACAATGAATTCCCAAGCATTATTATGTTCCATAAACTGTAACTGTATATCATTCATCATAGCATTAATCCATTCTAATTCAAGAGTAATTATTTCACATGTTTTCCAATCCGACTTAACCATGTTAGATCATTTGAGCCACCAATATTTTGTAAAATTTGCGGTACTTTATGCTGGATGATTGGCTTTTTGCAGTTCGTCAAGGACTCCATGCCCCTCCACTTCTTCACCCGCTACAACAAGGAGGGCAAGACCCCAAAACAAATATTCACCGAAACCCACAAGGACCTCATTGAAAAAGGTGGCGGATGGCTAGACAAAACCTCTGAATCATGCTCTGTCGTCGCTGCACTCATTGCCACTGTGGCCTTCGCCACATCATCCACAGTACCTGGAGGAGTCAAGGAGGGGGAGGGCACTCCAACGCTCGAAAACCAGCCGGCATTCGACATTTTCGCCATCTCATCACTCGTTGCGCTCTGCTTCTCGGTCACGGCCGTGGTCATGTTCCTCGCCATCTTAACATCACGGTACCAAGAGAGAGATTTTGGGAGGGACTTGCCGACAAAGCTCTTGGTAGGCTTGACGTCGCTGTTCGTTTCCATAGCTTCAATGCTCATCTCCTTCTGTGCAGGGCATTTTTTTGTGCTAAAGGATAAGCTAAAATATGCAGCGTTCCCGTTGTATGCAGTGACGTGCCTACCGGTAACGTTTTTTGCTATGGCGCAGTTTCCGCTCTATTTTGATCTTATATGGGCTACCTTCAAGAAGGTACCACAACGTAGCTACAAGGCCGCGCCTCTCTAATATTTTATTCAATTTGTTTCCTTTTTATTTTTTTATTTTTAGTGTTTTTGTGGGGTAACTGTGTCTGCGTTTAACGGAGAAAAAAAGTGTTTTTATATGAAATTGTTGTTACTCTTTATTTTATTTAAATATTACTTTTGTGTGGGAAAGAGTGAAAGAATGGGAGGAGAGAGTAAAAGAAGAAACTGAGAAAAATAAAATTAATAAATGAAATTTATAGTGTGAATAGTGAACAGCAATGCCAAAAAAAGTTTGGCTAATTAGCCTATTTGCTGTTCACATTAGATGAAAAAAAGTTAAGTTGTCTATTCTGCTGGAGATGAAAAAATACCCATAATAGTCAGATTTGACTATTATTAAGAATTTAGCTATTATTTTGGAGATGCTCTTACTCTTGAAAATGCCAAAATTTAAAATCTTAAAAGAAATATACCCATGGCCACAAACAATGAAGAAAAAGGAGATTAAATCAGAGCATACCTCTTATGGGACAGAAGAAATTTGCTACAAATTGGTTTGTAGCTAATTCATACAAAACATTTTAATAAAGTGACATTGTCCCATGGCTATTAAAAAAGGGAAATGTTAGGCGCTCTTCGTAATGTTCTCATAGTCATATGTGGATATTATTTTATGAATAATAAGTGAGAGAAATAAGACAACTTTCTTTTTTATTTTTTAGAAAATAATATCCATTTAGGACTAGAAGAACACTAGAAGAGTACCTAACATTGCACACTAAAAAAACATGTGAGAAGCACATGTTATTAAAAAAAAAAAAATACTAGGTTTACAAACAAATTTTATAATTTTTTTTTCCTGAATGATATAGCACAATATGATTGGGTTTCCTATGTTATGTTTCAGTTTTTACTTAGATTTTAGTTCGTTTTGTTATTTCCAGTTATTTTTTAAGTGAGCGTATAAATGGGGGTTTGTCTCATCCGAATGGGTAGCACAGAAGTTTAAACCTCCTAATTAATTTCCATTTACTTCTAGGGTTAAGGTTTGGGGCTATAAATACATACTTATAGCCTCCAGAAATATAATTGTGAATTATATGTGTTTGTTTAATAATGGGTGTGAAAAAATTGTGTAAATAAATAGGAGTAAGTGTAGCATTTAAACACTTTAATATATATAATTTTCTTAAATGTTGTTATTTTAATTTGCCTCTAGTTTTCTTAGCCCACACTTTTTGGATTGTTCTTTTACTTTTGCTTTACATAAATACATTGTCTAACAAGACACTGCAGCCCAAATAGACTAGGATGATGCTTTTCATCCAAACATTTTCTTTTTCAAGGGGCCGGAAGGCATCGCACAAAGTCTGGCCTAGTGGGCCAAGATTTGTATTCTTGCATTTTTCTTTTCCTTTATATATATATATATATATATATTTAGGCTTCATTTGATATGCAGAATGACTATTCTATTAAGAAAATGAACAATACTGAGAATGAGAGAAGGTGGAATGTAATAGCTAATTATATTCCTTAGTTTGGTGACAAGTAGAAAAGTAGTATCTTGATGAGTCTATTTGGAACAAATTAAAGAAGGGAAAAATTCATTTGGGAGATGATTAAAAACTACACCAAAAAATAAAATTAATAAATAAACAAAAAGAATAAGAATTGTGAACTGTAAAGTAGCTAAATAAATAATTAGCCATCCCTTTTTGCTTCAATATCCCCTTTTTTTTTTCTTGCTTTCTCCTTTAAAGAATTCGTTTCCCTTTTTAAAGTGAGATCGGAATTCTTTGCTTGAGTCCCAGGTCTGGTGGAATCCATTCTCTTCAACACGTACGTACGGCATTCTCTTCAATTGTCGGTTGTCACAACGTGGGGTGTGGGCGTGTGTCTTAGTGTGGCAGTAGCAAGGACTCAGTTTCTAGTATAAATCAATACACCAATCCCAGTTTAAACCTAACTCACGGTCCTTTATTTTGTGTTTTGATTCTTAAAGAAAATCAGTAAAAAACACGATTTATGGGGAAAGTTTTGAAAAAATTTTCATTTGCCATTTTACTTTCAAAAGTCAAAAGTAACTACTCATGAAGCACGTTGTCTGTGGTAATTAAACCAATGCAAGTTTCATTTGCACTTGACAGATTTGGCCTACCAAATAATTCAATTGTATGTAAACTCATTGGCATTAAGAATCCGTTTCGATTGCGTAATTAAAATTACGTTCTTGAAATTGCTACTTTTTAAAATCATAAAGATATTTGATAAAACATGTTAAAAAGTATATATATTTTTTTATCAAATGTTTGTTATGCGGAATTGTAATTTTAGTTTAAATTCATGCTTTTTCAAATAAGCATACCCTAACATACTTATAGAAATCGCAATTTTTTTTTTCATTTTAAATTAAGTGCTTTTTACTTCGCAGTAGTGTGAAATGCCTCATGTTTTACAATATCTTTAGAAAACATAAATTATTCTTGTAAAATCGTAATAACGAACGCATCCTAAGAGCAAGAATTTGTATAAATTTTCAGAGATATATAAATATTGAAATGTCCAGTTAACTGGTTAAACAAATAGAAGATGAGAACCATTTATGTCTAAACGACTAATTAAGGAGAGGTTCTCCTCCAACAGCTAAAATCTGTGTTATTTTTTCTTAATAAGTTCAATCATGCACATTGCTAATGGGAGAAAATGGAAGTCAAAATCAGAAGGTAACCTGCAGAAAATATTAGCGCGCAGGAGAAAAGTCTAAGAAATTAAAGACGGTAGCAGCAATCACTAATCATGTTAATCACAAGGTGGCATTCGGTAGCGGTAGTGTGCAAACGTGGGAGAAGAGGAGTAGTAGCCTGCTAACCTCAAAGATGGGCGGTGGTGCAGGTGTTGTTCGGCCAGATTTGTGCAGGTCACATGCCAGATTTGAAATGGAGAGAATCCAAATATCCCCAATCGAGATACTTTACAGAGAAAGAAAGTGTTCTGTAGTATTACTACAAAAGAATAATGTATTTTTTCACTTAATTTTTTTTAGACTTATAAGTAACTTTTAAAATTATTATTTAATATAAAATAGATTTTTATCGGATTTTAATTAAATGATAGTTTTAAAAGTCATATGAGTGTGAAAAAATTATGTAAAGAAATGAGAGTAATTATATATATATATATATATATATATATATATATATATAAAATACTTCTATATATATATATAATTTTCTTTTAATTTGCATCTAGGTTTTTTTTTTTTTTTTTTGGTCCTTAGCGTGCACTTTTTGGATTTTTTCTTTTGCTTTTGCTTTACATAAATACATTGTGTAACAAGACAATACAATCCAAATAGACTTGGATGATGCTTTTCTCCCGAACATTTTCTTTTTGAAGGGAAGGCACCAGGACGGAACCAAAGTTAGAGATGGGGGGACCGGCCTTCTTCTTTTTCAATTGGGGGGGACCAATATAGATTTTTTTTTTTTTTTGTAATTTTTTTTTCAGGATTGGGGGAAGTCCCTAGGTCCGTCATTGGGAAGGCATCGCTCAAGTCAGCCCAGTGGGTCGAGACTCGCATACTTGCTTTTTCTTCTTCTTTCTTTTTGAGGTAAAAATCATTTTTAGAATAAGTAGAGTGACAGTTGGTTTCGTGTTGTTAAATCGTCACTTGTCTCAAACGTTTAAGTTAATAAGAAAATGTAATTTTAATCATTTAATAAATATTTTAATACTCCACCTCATGTGTGAGCTCAAATTATTTTTTAATAGGTGAGGCCAAATATGTGGAATATTTAATTTAAATAGGAGTGAATTTATGGAGTCAAGGTTCAAATCCAATAGTCAAGACAGTTAGCTCTGATACCATGTTAAATCACAACTTTTCCTAAAAGCTTTTTTCTTATTTTTTGTGACGGTGATGGTGAGATTGGGTTAAGATTGTGGCTTCAACATATGTGGAATGAACAAATACACTCCAATGTTACTTGTGGCTTGTTACTTGCAGCTAAATAATTGTCTAATTTTGGCAGCCCGCTCCTCTAATTTCTCTGTGATTTTTTGCTTGAGATCGATGGCTTTGCTTAACTGTTGACCTATGCCCGCGGTTAGTGGCGGAGCCAGCATTTTAGGTGAGAGGGGTCAATATAATCAAAAATTAATTTATCAAAAGTTAAATAAAAATATTAAAAAAAATATATAATTATTGCAATAAATAATTCAATGAAACTAAATTATTATTTAAAATATATAATGTAACTTATAATTTATTGTGTCACGCTTATCGGTTGGAAAGCTTTTTCTTTTGTAAATATGTTATTTGGATTTGGTCTCTATCATTAATATGATAATTAGAAATTTTTTTCCTTAAGCAATGATATATTGGTAAATTTGCTAAATCTACTCCGACACGAGCGGATTTAGAATTTGATTGGAGCTCAATATATAGAGTCATTGTTGTTCTCCGTATTCTCTACAATATATATTTCATACAATTAAGATATGTAACAAAAACTATATGTATAAAATAATTAATTTAAAAGATCAATTTAAATATAAAATAAAGAGACATTTTTATCATTTAATAATAAATTAATATAAAATTTTGATTACATACACGAAACAATAAAATCTTTCAAGAAAGAGAAATTGTCCAAAAAAAATAAGTGATTTTTTGTTTACTTGTACCCGCCTTTTCACCGTATTTGAATTGTTGATTGTCTTGAAGAAGAAAAAATTGATCAATTAGAGTATGAAGAAATTCAACAATTTGCAGTTCAATATAAGATAAGTAGTGAACCCCCGCAACAATTTCACTAATTCTTAATCTCTTTTTTTAAAAAAAATTATTATTATTATTATTTTTATGGTAAGGAATTAACAATCAAGACTTTGGTCAATGTGTAAACCTAGCCTAACTTAGGTTTTTTTTGTGACAGTAAAATGGCTTGGAATAGTAGTTGATTTGATTGATATAAGGAAAAAAAATAAAAATATTTTGTATAGAAAAATGAAATTTTTTGTTTTGTAATGATTTATTTATTTAAAAAGTGATAAAAATGATTGATGTGATATAAAAAAGTAAGAATATTGAAATTGATTTTAAAAAATTTCTTTTAAAACTATCAAAATCCAGGCCATTTTACTGTTGGCAAATGCAGCCTTAGTGCTTAGGACGGTGTGTGGGTGTCTTTTATTTTTTTCTTCTAATGATGAGTGTGTCAGGCTGTCAGCCGTCAGGTAAGGAAGTTTTACTAAAACACACCTTTGGTTTTTGTATTTAGTTAAACGAACCGTTTTGGGATTAAAAAAAGAAAAAAAAACGCTTAAAGTACGCATCTTCTTCTTCTTTCTTGTGAAATATTTAGATTTGAAAGTCTAGAACTGCCATGAGCCAGAAACCATGATCAAACTAAAGACACTTAGACACTCATTACTAAATGCGGTCCTCCTAGAAATCCTTTTCCGGTAAATCTGAGCGTGGGCAACTAGGAGCAAAAGAAAATTTCTACTGAATTTTTTTTTTTTTTTTTTGTTGGCTGAGAGGGGGCATTTGACCCCTTTCGGCCCCTTCCCTCCGCCCCTGCGTGCGATCAAGATATGACTCCTTCATAATTTCTGTAAATTATGAAAAACATACTATGTTAAATAATCATTTATTTTAAAAGTTTAAGGTGATAAAAATAAATAAATTTAATTAATTAATCAATACTTTAACAAAAAGAACATCAATATAGTTAAAGAAATAATTAGGAAGCCATTTGCTTTAACATGGCTTTCTCCTTTAAAGGATTCGTTTCTTTTTTTAAAGTGAGAATGGAATTCTTTTGTTTAAAAAGAAAAGGTTAAATTTTGTTGTAAAAAAGATGGGCAAAATTCATACTCAATACTGATGTGGAACATACTTTGCTTGAGTTCCAGGTATTGTACGTATGGAATCCATTCTTTTATTCAACATGATCGACATTCTCTTAATTGTCACGACCATGATTATTTATATACATATTATTACCTATTTGAACTTAGATCACTGTTGAACTAATTGACATATACCAACCTCGTACAATTCAATGTATCAAATTCAATCACTGAACTTTAACATATGTGTACAGAAAATATATTATCATGATTGCCAAATTGGATGCTATAATGTTGGGTCGATTAGTGGCACTGTTTTATTTATTTTATTTTTCTTTTTATTATATTTGAGAAAACTTCACTTACCACCTTATCTTTTATAACTTTGCAATTATACATTTAAACTTTAAAAAGTGTCAATTTATGGTTACCATCTTTTAAAAGTGTTTAATGTCAACCATTCCATCCAAATTCACTTTTGAGATTTGATAACCTTAAATCAACACTTTTTAAAGGTTTAATGGTATGATTGCAAAAGTGATAAGATAAAAGGTGATAAGTGAAATTTTCTGAAATATTTTAGATGATACTTGGCTTGGCATTATTAGATTAGGTTGAAGTAAATTTTCTTCAAATTGTGTCCATTTCTATTTGGGAGATAAAGTGGACATGTAAAAAAAAAAATTGATAATGTCTCCCCAAATTATCAAAACATTGTCAATGCCCTTAAGAGTAGCAAAAGATAAAATGTCCTCTATATTTCTAAATAAGACAAAATACCCTATCAATTCAATAAATAAACAAATAAATTTTAATTTTTTTTTAAAGCAAAATTTTAATTTAAAATGAGCAATTTTAAAAATATATATTTTTATATGATTTTTACAACGAATTTGTTTTAAACGAATTTTTTTTTTAAGCGATTTTTTTTCTAAACAGAAATTTTATTTAAAAGAAAAATTAAAAAAAAATTTTTAGAAAATAATTTTAAAAAAATCGAAAACGAAAATTGTTAATTTTTTTAAAAAAGAAATTTTATTTTAAAAGTTAATTTTATTTTAAATTTTAAATTTGCTACCCTTTGGGTTTTTTTTTATTTTTTAGGTTTTTCTAGAAGTTTGTTTTATTTTGGGTAATTTCGTCATTGGGAAAAACATTGACAATTATTGGTAATTTGGAGGAGAATATTGTTACAATTAAAAGTTTGAAAGGATTATCAATTGGGTGGTAGTTTGAGGAAGTATGTAGACTTTCTCCAAAATGTTTTTAATGTATTGTAGATGAGGTAGTTTTAGTCTCCAAACTACATACACGCTATTAAACATTTGAAAATGTGGCCATGGAATAGGGTTTCCTTTTAGAATTGAGCTCCGTCAATTGGAAAAATTGAAGATTATTCAATTGTTAATTGTGGCATTCATTTTAAATTTAATGGTCTATAAAATGTGTTTGCTTTGTATAACGAGGCATTAAATGTGACTTTTGTCTTACTGAGGTTTAAATGATTTTATAGACTATTAAATTTAAAATGAAGGTCACGATTAATATTGAAGAATCTCAATTCTCCCAATTGAAGGATCCGGATCTTTGGGAGTGCAGCATTAATTATATATAGAAGATGACTCAGTTTCTTGTATAAATCTAAACAGCAAATATCCCACTCTAAGCCTGCTAACTCTATTCACTTTGTCTTCCCTTGTTCCTATAGAGTGAGGAAATGGAGATCGTTGAGGAAATTGAGACCAAGAGTTCAATGAACGAGCTGTTTGAAATGGCCGCGAAAGGCGAATGGGATAAAGTTGTCGACATATATCGAAAATTCCCAGAGGCTCACAAGGCCAAATCCAGCAGCTCAGGGGACACCGCAGTACACATAGCTGTCTCCCAGAAGGGCAAAGAAGAGATAGTCAAACAACTTGTAGATCAAATACGTTCCCCTAAAGGAGGAGGCAAAGTGGCTCTTGAAATTGCAAACAACCAAGGGAATACTCCTCTTCATGTCGCTGTATCAATGGGGAATGTGAGTATGTGTGAATGCATTGCACAAGCTTATCCATCATTGGTGGGTGTTGGTAATGCAAATCGCCAAACCCCGATTTTCTTGGCGTTGCAGGATGGTAAACAAGATATCTTCCTTACACTTCTCAAAGCTGCCGAAGGAGACACTTCATGTGAGCATTAATTATATAATAAATTCTATTTAATAAACTGTTATACAACTGTTTCAGCCATTGATACTTTAGTATATCAAACTTCTAGTTTTTCATGTTACCCATTCATTAATTTTTTTTCTTAAATCCTAACATCAATTGCATGTTGTCCTCAAGAGGTAGTTCAATCGACTAAGATTATGTTTAATGAAGCAGAGGTCACTAGTTTGAATCCCCCTTCTTGTGCGGACATATCAAAAAAAAAAAAACATCAATTGCATATTAGCTTTAGTCAATAGAAATCCTTGGTTCCTGTCACATGTCCATTTGCCTTTTGTTACCATTTTATACGATCCTTACAAAGGACCGGGTTGTTTATGATTCCTTTGGAATCATTAATGTACTAATTTCCTAATTTATGTTTCCTTTTTTGCAATGTTTGTTTGAGCTAGGTATGCTGTTGGAGAGCTCACAGCTTGTTTAATTACACTCTTGCCCTATTGTTATGCATAGGCTGCCCACAGATCATCACATATAGTTGATAGATAAACGTTTATATATATCATAAATAATCTTTAAGGGATAATTCAATTGACTGGGAATCATGTCTCATGAAGCAAAGGTTACCGGTTCAAATTACTCTTTATTGAAAAAGGATTTCATAAATATACTTATTTTAATTTGCATCTAAGTTTCTTAATTCTTGTTACTTTTTTTTTTATCCCCTTATTTTAAGTGCGCTCTTTTCGCATTTTTCTTTTACTTTGCCTACAATATAGTGAAATTGTGTAACAAGACACCGCAGTCGTCCAAATAGACTGAAGCTGATACTTTTCTTCCGGACATTTTTATTTTTGAAGGGAATGACAAGAAAAAAATCATAGAAGAAAGCATCAGGAATGTCTTGTTTGATATGGCCTGGAAAGACAAATGGGATGAAGTTGTCAAGATATATAAATGGACCCCATTGGCTCACAAGACCAAATGCAGCAGCTCAGGGGACACCGCAGTACACATAGCTGTCTCCCAGCAGGGCAAAGAAGAGATAGTCAAACAACTTGTAGATCAAATACGTTCCCCTGGAGGAGGAGGCAGAGTGGCTCTTGAAATTAAAAACGAGCAAGGGGATACTCCTCTTCACGTTGCTGTATCAAAGGGGAATGTGCGTATGTGTCAATGCATTGCACAAGCTTATCCATCATTGGTGGGTGTTGGTAATGTAAACCGCGAAACCCCGATTTTCTTGGCGGTGCAGGATGGTAAACAAGATATCTTCCTTGAACTTCTCAAAGCTGTCGAAAGAGGCACTTCATGTGAGTATTAGTTATGTAATAAATTCTATTTAATAAAATGCCATACAAGTGTCTCAATCATTGATTTTTCTTTTTTTACAATTTCTTATTGATCTATGCTAGGCTAATTTTTAATGCCATGTTATTTCAATGAAAAATGTTAGGATTACAAACACATTTTACAAAAAAACTTTTACAAACTAATGTGGTACAACATGATTAGGTTTCTCAAAATTTGAATTTATCTCATATTCAATCATGTTATGTCACATCAACTTGTAAAAGTTTTTTTGTAAAATGTGTTTGTAAGCCTGGCATTCCTCTATTTTCAATTGTATGCTAAAATCTAAGTTGAATTTGTTATTCTATAAATAAAAAAGTTTTATTTAGAGATTAATAACATTTGGACAGCTATAATTCATGAAATAAATTGATGTCCTCATCAAGTTATATTGTATGTGCTTTAGGTGCATGTATTGAATGTGACTGACTACCTCACACAATATCTCACAAATTCTTTCTAACATATAACTTTGAGCTCATAATTGGCATTCACAAAGACTATATATCAAGGGGAAACTTCATTTAACCTTTTTGAACTCACATCACATTTAAAATTACTCATTTAAAATTTAAAAAATCTCAATTTAGTGTATCAAACTTCTAGTTTTTTTTAATGGTACCCTTTCATTAATTTTTTTCATAAATCCTAACATCAATTGCATATGAGCTTGCGTGTTAAACTTATTTCCATATTAAACTTAATTAACCATTATACATAGTGTAGATGATGTATGGTTGAGAATCGGTAAATGAGAACATCAATTGCCGGGTTGATCCCCAAAGTGATCAGTTGGTGGTTCAACCCTCACGAAGCAATCATTATCCCTTTTATTTTCTGTATTTTCTTACTTTTAGTCAATAGAAATTCTTGGGTTCCTATCATGTGTCCATTTGCCTCTTGTTACCACTTTATACGATCTTTACAAAGGACCGGGTTGTTTAAGGTTTTTGGGATCATTAATGGACCAATTTCCTATTTTATGTTTCCTTTTTGGCATTGTTTGTTTGTGTTAGGTATGTTATTGGAGAGCTCACAGCTCTATGGTTATTCAATCCTTGTAATTTATTATTATTATTATTATTATTATTATTATTATTGTGGGCATTGAGTAGATTGAAAAAAAAAAACCCATTATGGGGCGCCAACCATGTGGTGTTAAGTTAAATTAGTGACAAAGAAGAAAGCAAATTAAAGATTTTTTTTTTCTTCAAAGTGAAACGAAAACTAGCTAGTTTAATTACACTCTTGCCCTATTGTTACGCATAGGCTGCCCATGGATCATCACGGATCGTTACATATAGTCGATAGATAAACATTTATATATATATGGGAAAAAAATATAAAAAAGTTAGTCTTTCAAACTAATAGCCATTTGCGATAGAGTCTCACAATATTTAAAAGGTATTAAAGTAATACATCAAACTACCAAAGTGTGTCAAAAAGGCCATATACTTTTTTATATTTCTATAATACCCTTACTCTTTTGAAAACTAATTAAAATAATAAATAAACTAAATTAGTTTTTAAACAAAAAGAAAAAAAAAACCCAAGGGGTGAATAAATACAATTTTTTTTGAAATAAATAAAATATTAGCTACTATAGTTGACTTAAATTACAAATCGCTTGTGCAGTATATAAAAATATGGATAAATGGTTGGCTCAATTGGCAACCACCGCTTTCATTTTTTTCATTTTTCATTATATATATATTAAAAAAAATTATTATTATTATTTTAATTTTTAATTTTAGTTTTTAAAAGAATAGGGTTATCTTAGGAATATAAAAATTTGTTACCTTTTGACACATTTTAGTAGTTTGATATGCTATTTTAGTACCTTTTGAACATTGTGAGCTTTTTCGCAAATAGTTGTTAATTTGAGAGGCTTTTATATATATATATATATATATATATATATCATAAATAGTTTTTCAAGGATAACTCAATGGGACTATGCCTCATGAAATAGAAGTCACTAGTTCAAATCTATCTTTCTTGGAAAAGGATTTCATAAATATGCTTATTTTAATTTGCATCTAGGTTTCTTATTACTCTTTTATTATTATTATTTTTTTGTATATATATAAATTTTTTTTTCTTATTTTAGGTGCAGACTTTTTGCATTTTTCTTTTACTTTACCTACATTGTGAAATTGTGTAACAAGACACAGCATTCCAAATAAACTGAAGATGATTCTTTTCTTTCGGACATTTTATTTTTGAAGGGAAAGACGGGAAAGATATCGCAGAAGAAAGCATGATCAGTAATGTCTTGTTTCAAATGGCCATGAAAGGCAAATGGGAAGAAGTTGTCAACATATATAAATGGACCCCATTGGCTCACAAGTTGAAGATCACCAAGTCAGGGGACACCGCATTACACATAGCTGTCTCCGATGACAAAGAAGATATAGTCGAACGACTAATTACAGAAATAACATCCTCTGGAGGAAGAGGCAAGGAGGCTCTTAAAGTGCAGAACGAGCAAGGGAATACTGCTCTTCATGTTGCTGCATCAATGGGAAGTGTGGGAATGTGTCAATGCATTGCACAAGTTGATCCATTATTGGTGGGTGTTCGTAATGAAGACGGCGAGACCCCATTTTTCTTGGCAGCGCTCCATGGTAGAAAAGAAGCCTTCCGTTGTCTTCGTAGTGTCTGTGAGAGCAAGGATAGTACTTGTGAAGATTATTCCAGGAGGAACGATGGTGACACTATTCTTCATGTTGCCGTAGCTGGAGACTATTTTGGTGAGCATTATTATTAGATTTAAATAAAATGTGTAAATTCGATAAATATTGTATGCTAAAAACAGGCTTCATTTTGCTTTGACAGATTTGGCATTTCAAATAATACACTCGTTTGGGAACCTCGTAGACTCTGTCAATCAGCATGGATTCACCCCTCTCCATCTACTAGCGGCCAAGCCTTCCGCTTTCAGAAGTGGTAGCCACTTTGGACGATTCCACACAATCATTTATCACTGTAAGTACCTCTAAACTATTGTGTGTACTTCATTATTCCATTATTTTGTAGTTGCAATCCCGAGACTCAATCTCAAAATGCTCTACACGTGTCCTACCGGGAATCTATGTCTCGGGAGTAACTCATTGAGTATTCTTCACGTCTTCCCAGAATGTGCCAATCCCGGGAGTCTTGCTATTCGGGCCATGAGCCTGTCATTGGCCTCGAAGCCCGGGATCGATTGAGAAGGATTATTAACCCTAACAATATTAATTTTTTAATCATATAATTTATATTCAGTATTCATGTTCTATCATGATTAATTGTATATTCTCCTTTGTTGTTATTTGGAAGGCATATTTGTTGATGAGCTTAAGAAGGAAGTATCGAATCATCAGTCAATTGTATCAAGAAAGAATCCTAATGGAGCAAAGGCTCCGAGCTATCCGGAGAACTACAAGACATGCATGAACTTCTTCGGATTGGTACGGAAAGCGGTTCCAGTTGGTATGTGAATTATGAATTTGTATTTTAATTTTAATAAGTAAAATATCTTACAAATAATAATGCAATGACATGCATATCATATGGAAGATTTACCCCATGGGAATGATTTCTGTATGGTTCATTCTCAGAAAACATTTTTCTTATACATTTGTCATATACGAAAATCATAAATAAATATATATTAATATTAATATAATTTATCATTAAAAAACCTAAAATTTGAGTTCGATAAACTTAGCATGATCCAGCAGTGTTCTGGTTGTGCACTACAAAAAAATATCAAGTATAATGGCATTGGAATAGTGGCACTTTTTAATGGCATTTGATCAATTACTTGGTTGTTAGGTAGAAATCAACATATTAGGGTGGAGGTTTAGTGACATTTTATAAAAAAAATGTCACTAATCAAATGCCATTAAACTTTATTTTTTTTGTAGTGGTGGTTTGACGATTTGACAAAGAGGACATCAAGCTTGAAAAATAGTTTACAATTTTTAAAAAGGAAACACATTTTACGGAGATTAAAGAAGCTTTTTTGGTCAAACTGAAAAATATTTTCGGTTGACAATTATTTTATGCCGCACCAAACACTAAAAAATGAAGATAATATTTTTTTCAATAGTCATTCTTAGGTTCCGTTTGTTTCGATGTAAAATGTTTTCTATTACGGAAAACACTTTCTTAAAATACGGTTTCAAGAAAAATATTTTCCGGCATTTGGTGTGTAAGAAAAATTATACATTATATATATCCATTTAATCATATTAAACTTTAAATTATGAAAATATCCCATCTAGGTCCCGACGGTGACTTGGCCGGGTCTCGGCGGTGTCCTAACCCGGACCCGGTGGGGTCCCAACAGAATCTTGGCGTTGTCTCAATCAGGTTTCATTGATTATTATTTTTTGTCGAGCCAAACACCCGAAAGTACAAAAAATATTCTCCAAAAATCATTTTAGTCCGATACACCAAGCCTTAATTACTCAAAAAGATATGCATATACAAAACCACACGGACGTAGTGCAAATTTTTGTAGTTATATGCTATGTGCTGATGACCAAACCATTTTTTTCTTAATTACCAGTACTCGGTTTGAAAGGAAAGAATGAAGCTCACCGTGACCTCGAAAGACAAAAGACAGGACATTCCGGTGAGTAATGTGAACCACAATTTTATTTTAATTTTAATTTTTTATTATTTTATTTTAATTTTAATGAAAATGTTAGCTTAACTATTAGCCACGTCAATTGAAACTATAATTGGAGTTCCATAGAGTTATTTCCAGTGGCGGATCCAGGAATTTCATCTATAGGGGGCATAATTTTTTTTAATGAATACAAAAAATAAAGTTGAACAAAAATATAACTAACATAATAAGTGAATAAATTCAACAAAAATGTAATTATGTTCTAAAACATATAAATATAACTTACAATAGGATGATAATCTTTGAACCATTTATATTCTTTGAACCATGTTGAATTAAAACGATGTATTGTTTTTCCAAATTCTTTTATTGGAAAATCATGGTTAAAAGGTTGACAAGTTCTTTTTATAGAAATGCTCTTCGTATTTGGTCTCTATCACTAGGATGATAATCACAAATTTTTTTCTTAAGCTGGGATCTCCGGGCAAATTTGCTAAATCTACTTCAACACAAGGTCGTTTAGAATTTAATTCTACCTCAACAGAATTGTTGTTTTTCTTCATAATCTCAGATAACTACAAATTATATACTTATACAATTAAAATATGAAACAAAACTATATAAATTCATAAATAATTAAATATAAAACGATTATCAATAATAGGCTGAATTGATAGTAATATAAATTTAATTACATATTTACAATTTTATATATATTAATTTTTCATTGAAGTTGTTATTAAGAATAGCTGAATAAGTTGAATCCTGATTCCCGAATAGCAAATTAGTAATAGAAATATTAAAACAATTAAATTTAAAGAATAATTTAAATTTAAATCTAAAAACTTAATTACATATTTACATACCTTAATTTTTCTTTGAAGTTGAAAAGCGAAAGAAAATTGAGACTTAATTTTGTTGAAGTTGAAAAATAAGAAAGTTAAAAGCCTAAAAAAATAAAAATTTACTTTTTTTTTTAGTTGTAAGTTGGAGGCAAAAAATTGAGGCTCAAAGCTTTTTTTTTTTCCTTAGGGTTTACATGAGAATAACTGAATAACATGTTTTTAAAGTTTTTTTTTAGTTGAAAAGCAGTAGAAACCCTTCCTTTTTGTTCTTGGTTTTACTGGCAGGGCCTTTTAATTTTTTTTTTTTTTTAGTGTCACAAAAAGCTGGCGGCAGCAGCTTTGAGAAAAGCCTTTTTAGGTTTTTTTTTTTAGTTTATAAGCTGGCTGCTGCCAGTTTTTTAAAGGCTCAAGGCCTTATTTTTTGACATTTTAAGTTCTCATGGACCCCACACCAGACTTACCAGTATTATAATAAAATGCACAGTTTGCTTGAATACACTGTTCATCATCTTCTTGCTTCTTCTGAAACTAAAACTGCAAATCTAAAATTGAGGTTTTAATTTTTTTCAAATTTCAACTTATTAAAGTGCATAATATAGCTTAAGCATGAGGATAGAGGGCATAATTATGGTTAAGGGAGGGCATAATAAGGGCAAAAAAAAATTTTGACCATGGTAAGGGATTTTTAGAGTTGAGTGAGTGCCCACCGACCCCCAGATCCGGTTATTTCTATAGTTCGTTACCCAATATACAACCGATACGAGGTTTGATACACTTTCATAATCTATATACTAGAACTTAACTCTCACAATCTAGATGTCGACATTTGAAGGAAAACTTTATGATTGAATACCATGTCATGATTGCGTGCTCAAAAAGGAAACAAAAAAATTATGTGTATCGGAAAAAGGAGAGAAGCTTAATATGTCGCTGTAAGCCAAGTTTTTAACCGATAAAATTGTTGAACCAATCGAGAGACACACGAGGCGACCAGTGGCGCCCATGAAAAAAAGAAAAAATAAATAAAGTAAAAGTTTATGAAATATAGGAGGCGGCCTGGTAGAAGCATTTTCCGCCTCCAACTCCAGCTCCATTTCGTCTCAACCTCGTCTTTTAAAAAAAAAACTCCAGTCTCAGACAGACAACACCACTAAACAAAGAGGAAAAAAAAATAAATAAATAAAAATAATACCCGGTTACCCCAAATCCCTAACCCTCTTCTCTCCAAAACTTCCAAAGTTCCAGTCAGACTCCAAATTTATGACCCCAAATTCCAGTCCAGCACTTACCTCAAATTATCCTTGAGTCTTGACTTGCGGCACTTGTCGGAAGAATCATGACTTGAGATAAGATTGGGAGGAGGGAGCTAGAAAGGCGAGAAGCCTTTGCTGGCTGCAGTGGAGGCGCGCTAGTGAGTCTCCTCACTCTTTCTTGCAAAATCTCGGTGCCGTGGTCCCTTAACTAGTTAACTTGCTTTATAGGCTTTGACGCTTTGTTTTTTTTTTTGTCCGACTCTCTAAGGTTGAATCGGTTGCTTTATAGGCTTTGTGTTTTTTTTTTTGTCCGACTCTCTCCAGCCAAGGACTCACCTTACCCATCTCCCAAGCTTCTTGTGCCACCCATTCTCACTGATTCTTATAACTTGATAAAAGTGTTAATTATGTTTGTTTTATAGTATTAGAATATTAATTAAATTATTAAATTTATTTATTCTCAATACGGTGACTTAATAATGTATCAATTTAGCATATATTTATGCTTCGTTTCAATTTAGCATATATATGCTTCAATTTAGATTTGATACTTGATGATTTTGTTTTACTAGGACCGCGTAGAATACAATTTTAGTTTTGTATTTTCCTTTATTTTTGTACTTGTGCCTACATGATAACTGATATATCAATTTATGATATATTTATAAAGTGACTAAAGTTAGATAAATTTGCTTTTTGTGATACATATATTGTGATATAATTTTATTTTTTATTGTATTTATCATATTATAATAAAAATATAACATATAAAGAGAAAAAAAAATTATTTTATTATTTTATTAACGCCCCTGGTAGAAGGAATTCCTGGATCCGCCACTGGAACCAATGAGGTTATAACATCCCGGTTCTATATTGGGAAGAACGTTACTCACATGAAGTTACCTAAGTGGACCAAAGTCCATTAGCTTAAACTTTTGGGCTAGAAGTGATGTTTTAATATATATGTTAATTCACTCTTGTTTAGCTCTCTTAAGTGTTTATCTCCCCAACGTTACAGATACTATGTGTGCATTAAGGTTAGGATTGGCATTTTTGATCCTTTGTAATATTCTTGATCATCGAAGTAAATAATTTTTTGTTAATTAATTACCAGTTAATATCAAGGGAGAGAATGGGGCTCAAACAGTTCCAGTTAAAAGAGATGAAGGTGAGGAGGAGCAAGGCGCGATATCTAGCAAGCTGAGGGAGGAAAATATGAGCTCCATCAACATACACTTAGAATTTGAGAGAAACTTGTTATTGTGTCTCGTGCATGCAGGAGCTTCGAGGGATCAATTATATATATTCCCACCTAATTACGTCACCTGTTTCGAATTTGCCAAGCTTGCATACAAGGCACTGCTGGTCGTTCTTGGACAAGGTTTGTAACTTTAAAACCACCATGCATACCCTGTTTTTATTATTTATTTATTTTTAAGGAAAAAAGAAAGTAAAGTAAAGGGAATTAATTAGTGAAAGACCTAGTTATTATTCTTTTTTTTTAATAAAAGTTATTTGGCTTGAAATAACTGGCCTAGAATATATATATATATATATATATATAGACGTATTCTGATAATTTTCTAAAATATAGTACATATTTTTAACATTAATTGTATAGATTTATTTTTAGAATTAAAAGCAGTTCTTCAAATATATATATAGAAACTAATTATATATATAAAAAAAATTAGATTTGTTTTCAAAATCTTACATTGTTGTAGAATATTACTAGCAATACCTGTAACATTTTTTCTACAAAAGAAGTTTTAAAAACAAAATAAATAAAATCTTATTTATGATCATGGACAACTTAACAAAAAGATTAAATGGAATATTAGCTATATTATCTATTAATAAGAGCAATATAATGACCAAAATTGATTACAAATATTTGATTATTAATTTTGCATCTCAAAAGTTAAAATATATATTTTTTAAATATTTTATATTACTACTAAAAGACCTTGCTCCTTTTAACTCTTTTTTTTTTCCACACACATTCTGGCATTGACAAATATATATATATATATATATATATATATATATATATATATTTGTCAATGTGCAATATGCATTAATCATTTGTTTCTTGCGTACAAGATTGGTTTCGTATTTATACTACTTTGTATATATATTATGTTAAAAGGATCTAGCCAGATAAAAAGGATACAGGAGAAGAAAGAGAAGCACACGTGGTCCGTTCAGATTATGAACGAACTTCTTCAACGTGTTTCCGAACGCTCGTACGAAGATGTTAACACTGGGACGACCCCTGGGCCAGAAGCGACATCGCCAATAGAGGGCGAGACACGGCCTTATACTATTGCTGAAGGCAGCATCTCCAACAGCCCCACTTTCTCCGAAGAGCAGGAGCCAAAACACTGAAAGACAAAAGCAAGGCAAGCAAGGGTGAAGATAAGATTGAGAAGGTAAATACCCTATATATCCTTTTTAGTCCTTTCTCATTAGTTACAAAACTCCCAAGAGACTTTCAAGAGGGTAGGCGTTTGATTTTGGACGGTCACTAAATAACTAAAATTAATGTACGTAAAACAATTGGCCGATCGAATGAAACAAACCTTCGGTTGGACGGTCCTAAAATAAAACTAGAAACTAAGTACGAAATTGAAAGATAAATATAGGCGTTCAAACGGCCTTCGAACGACTATCGAACGGATGCCTTGGGTTTTAGTATGGGAACTCTCTAGATGCTGGCCCTTCGAACGGCTTTTGAGCAGTCATCAAACAGAGGCCTCGGGAATTACTTGACCTATCAAACGGTGGTCCTTGCAACAACTTTGACAGCCCTTCGATCTGCTCATGTTTGTTCTATCGCCTTGACTCCATGGGGTCCCTTCACACTTACATTTGTCCGAGTCTTCTTGATGAAGTTCCAAGCACTCCGATCTATATCACTTCCTCTACTCGGCTATTGCAACCGACTATCTTTCCTACACAGGTTAAGAGAAGAAAAGCTTAGAGCCCTGCGTCAGTAAAATTCTTAAAATGATATGGTTGGTTTAGTTAAGAAGCCCTTGGTATTAGAAGATAGATGTGTTGTGTGTTGGGTAGGAGTTTACCTTCATTCTTATATCTCCGTTTACCTGGTCGAGTGGACAAGTGGGCATGTATTTATTTGCTCCATGTCGTCTCGTGGTTGGGTTGCTTGGGCTAGCCATACGAAGATTGCGTATTGACTTGGGCAAAAGAGTTCTCCCTACTCCTCTTTATCGCGGGTTAGTCGGCATTAAATTCCTAGCATGCTCCTCCAATGAGTTGTCATTAATTTGATGATCCCAACTCCTAAGTATCTTATTTTGTTGGGGAGAAACACCAACAAAATCAAACAGAATAAATTAATGTATATATTAGGACAACACTTCTAGTTCAAAAGCCTATGCTAATGGCCTTGAGTCCACTTAGAGAAATATATTAACCACTTTTATTCTTTATACTTTTTTAATGTGGGACATAAATCTCACAAGTGCATGCATAATAAACGTGACAGTTGCTTTCCTCTTTTCTAGGTTAAAGGAGGGATCTGATGTTATGTGACTATTATCTTTGCTAGATGCAGCCGCTAGAATAGGTTGAATATCCTAATTGGGTTGGGTTAGTAGCCCTTACGAGAAGGGGTACTTATGCTGGCCTAGTGGATTAAACAGGGGAGGGCTACTCAAATATATATTATTTGAGTTCTTGGAAAGCCCTGACACATTCATCCGATAACACAAAAGCATTTTTAAGGTAAATGCTTATCTATTAATCTGAGGATGAAACGATTGTGGGCATCCACTCTTCTGTTGTAGCGGTTGTAGCTCTTTCACATTTTGTGTGTGGTTGTATCTCTATCACTTCTGTAATTTTCTCTAAATTTGCTTCGATCCTTCTTCTAAACACCATACTTCCTTAAGATGCTAACTGTTTCCTCCATATCAGACATGTGATGTTATGCCTTTATGCTTTTAATAAACATGTCATCAACGTACGTAGACTTCTACATTTTTGCCAATTTGGTGTTTAAACAATAGTATTTGAAAGATTATTAGGATCGTGTTCGATCTACCTCTAATTGCCAAATAATCAAAGTATGAAACTAAGCCATAGAACAAAATAAAACATGCACAATGGAATTAAAACAACATCACAAAACACAACATAAAGTTTGTTTACAGTGGAAAACCTTTTGAACCAATTAAAGGTACAAACCACTTTGGGGCACCCAAACCCGATAAATTACTAAAGAAAGATTCGAGTTCTGAGACTAGATAATACTCACAACCTGGAGGACCTTTAGACTTAGTAAGAACAACAAGATTCCCATCTTGTCTCCATCCTAACCATTTTCATAGAGTGCATTTCCTCACCGACCCTTTTGGTAGACTTTCTTCAAATAACTAAGACAATAGTCTTTGTGAGTAAGTGAACGAACAACAGGCAATAGGCCAAATTAAGAGTAAAGGACAACTCGAAGCTTTATCATGTCCTCTCTTGAATAAACACTATCGAGACATAGTGTCAAAGAGAACCACTGAGATTGCACAAAGAAAAATTCTACCAAAAAGTCTGCAGTGAATAGTGAGAGTAAAACCTTTTATAGACTCTTCATGTCCTAACAAGACTCATTTATCGTTAAAACGGGATAAACAAAATTATAGATTTGAAAATCCACATCTTAACGGGAAAGCAATTTTGTCATGACGGGAAAAACAAATGACACCTCCTTGTCACATGTCCCGTCCTAATGCTCCATTTGACGAGAAAACAGGGAGTTCAGCATTGGTCCCGTTACATGTCCTGTCTTGACGAGGAAACAGCAGCTTCAACCTCAATCCCATTACATCCCTGTCTTGACACAATTCTTGATGAGGAAACAGTAACTTATTAGCTCAGTCCTGTTACATGTCCTATTCTGATGGGAAACAAAAAGCTCTTCCAAAACCCCTGAAAACCTAAGTGTTACTCCCCAAAGTCTTAAACACAAAATAATTATAAGAAATATTATTGAATTAGGCTAAACTAAAACTTAACAGTGTTCAAAAACTTCTAATATGTTGCTTCAGCATTCTTCAATTCAAAGGACATGACCGTGTAGCAATATAACTCGATCTTACCATGACAAAAGAAGTTTTCTCTTGCTATATGTCATAATGCTCAAATAATTTAATATGTGAATAACAACTTATATTCATTGCAAACTTTGAATGTCAACATAAAATATTAATATAAAATAATTAGAAATTTAGGGTATATTCTCCAACATTTCAAGTGTTCTCGATCTCTTTCTCTCAATATTTGTTTTGAGTTCTTTTAGACTATGGATACTGTGGGTATTGCTCTAGTAGCTTTCTCCATTGCTGGGGGAAGAAATGCAAAAACAACATCAGTTAGATCTAATTTCAGTACAAGAGATTACCAAATTTTTTATTTTGCTGCTTATATCTTTTTAATATATTTGATTTTATGACTTGTAACTAGAGTTGGAAGTGATGACCACATAACAGATCACGAGTTAGATAAAACATTAGACTAACCTCTTGAGATTAACAAAACTAAACTTGATATCTCATATTAGAAACAAAATTATTTAAATAAGTTTTACCTCTAATCAATCAATCATGTAAGTGAAAACTTAGCAATGAATATTGCAATCTATTTAATGAAAGGCCAAACATTACTTTACTTGAATAATGCTGTTTGCAGGTATGAACAAACCCCCTGGAAGGACAAAGAACGAGACTACCATATTAATTACCGCTAAAAATGGTGTCAGCAAAATTGCGGAGAGCATCTTGGAACATTTTCCGGTTGCCATACAAGACATGAATGCAGACAAGAAGAGTCTAATGTTGTTGACAGTGCAAAACAAGCAACCACATGAACTTTTGAACGGTAAAGGAAAAACAAATTTGTTTGCTTTAATCAATGAATGTTGTAAATAATTTAATCAAAGCCCGTTACACATTGTGTTATTGGTTGTAGGGACGGGAAAGAACCATGAAATGGAAAAGAGGGAGACTCCCATATTAATTGCTGCTAAAAACGGTATCACTGAAATTGTGGAGAAAATCTTGGAACGTTTTCCGGTTGCCATACACGACAGGAATGCAGAGAATAAGAATATAGTGTTGTTGGCGGTGGAGAACAGGCAACCACATGTATATCAACTCTTGCTCAAAGAAATATCTTGAAAGACAGTGTGTTTCGGGTGGTGGACAACAGAAACAGTGCCTTGCATCTGGCAGCAAAGCTTGGAGACTATAAGCCATGGCTAATTCCTGGTGCAGCATTGCAAATGCAGTGGGAAATCAAGTGGTACGAGGTATGATCCCAAATTTCATTTACCTACTTTTTTCTGATTATTTACTTAATATTTTACCCTAGGTTCTCAAGACATATAAAATTGTTATTAATTTTTTCATGTGCCAAATTTTCTTAATAATTTTTTTTTTATGTGGCAAAAGTTGACATGACATATTTGCCATGTCAATAAAAAAATTTCTTGATGTGGCAAGCAGAGACATGTCAATAAAAACTCATTAGTGACACCCATGTTTTTAAACTTACACACACGTTAATAAGGCCACGTCAATAAAGTTTAGTGATGTGTCAATATGCCTAACATGTCAAAAAATGTTGGTCAAGAACAAACAATTTTTTTGTAGTGTACATGTCACATTTGTGGGTCTTTTCTAACTATGAACTGGATGCTCTTTAGTCCAAAATGGACTGGAGCCTAATACACCTATTGGTTGACTCAGTGTTGAAAGTGACATGGTAATATATAGTCCTTTGGATTCATTTTCATGTGCTTGTATCTGGACATAATTTTTCTCTAAATTGGGTTAGAGAAGTTCCTTTAACCTAATATATAATAATGGCATGTGTCTTCTAAAATGTGAGAAACATATGGTTTTTTAATAACATGTGAGATGCATATGTTTTTTGATAAAAAAAATTTCAAGGTTTGTCCCTACTATTAAGAAATTAAAACATGTTATTTTCACATGCTCGAAGGACACATCATTATTATAGATTAAGTTGGATAAAATTTTCCTAACCCAATTTAGAAGAAATCCCTAGTGTATCCGATCCAAATCGAAATGGGAACAAACTGTAGCCCTTTCCTAAGGGTCACTGTATTATCATTGATCTAATTAAAGAAGCTCTAAATTAAAATGAGTCATAAGTGTCATAATAATTCTGAATGAATCTTTTCATCAGATTGACGAAAAGTCTCACCATAATTAACGTTTTCTCCTAACTTTATGTTGCTAATTCTTTCTTTTGAATCCTTTACATCTAATTAGTCTTGCTATGGGAGGATTAGAATGAACTCCCAAGCATCTTTATGCTCCATAAACTGTATATCATTCATCGTAGCATTAAACCATTCTAATTCAAGAGTAATTATTTCACATGTTTTCCCATCCGACGTAACCACATTGGATCATTTGAGCCACCAATTTTTTTGTAAAATTTGCGATACTTTATACTGGATGATTGGCTTTTTGCAGTTTGTCAAGGACTCCATGCCCCTCCACTTCTTCACTCGCTACAACAAGGAGGGCAAGACCCCAAAACAAATATTCACCGAAACCCACAAGGACCTCATTGAAAAAGGCGGTGGATGGCTAGACAAAACCTCTGAATCATGCTCTGTTGTCGCTGCACTCATTGCCACCGTGGCCTTTGCCACATCATCCACAGTCCCCGGAGGAGTCAAGGAGGGGGAGGGCACTCCAACGCTTGAAAACCAGCCGGCATTCGACATCTTTGCCATCTCATCACTCGTTGCGCTCTGCTTCTCGGTAACGGCCGTGGTCATGTTCCTCGCCATCTTAACATCACGATACCAAGAGAGAGATTTTGGGAGGGACTTGCCGACAAAGCTCTTGGTAGGCTTGACGTCTTTGTTCGTTTCCATAGCTTCAATGCTCATCTCTTTTTGTGCGGGGCATTTTTATGTGCTAAAGGATAAGCTGAGATATGCGGCATTCCCGGTGTATGCAGTGACGTGCCTGCCGGTAACATTTTTTGCTATGGCGCAGTTTCCACTCTATTTTGATCTTATATGGGCTACCTTCAAGAAGGTACCACAACGTAGCTACAAGGCCGTGCCTCTCTAATGTGTTTATTCAATTTGTTTGTTTTATTCGATTTTTTATTTTTTATTTTTAGTGTTTTTGTGGGGTAAATGTGTCTGCGTTTAACAGAGAAAAAAAGTGTTTTTATATTAAATTGTTGTTACTCTTTATTTTATTTAAATATTATTTGTGTGTGGGAAAGAGTGAAAGAATGAGGAGGAGAGAGAGTAAAAGAAAGAAAGTGAGAAAAAATTTAATAAAATAGTGAATAGGTTAATTAGCCTATTTGCTGCTCACATTAGATGAAAAAAAAGTTAAGTTGCATATTCTGTTGGAGATGAAAAAACACTCATAATGGTCAGATTTGACTATAATTAAGAATTGAGCTATTCTTTTGGAGATGCTTTTGCTCTTGAAAGTGCCAAAATTTAAAATCTTAGAAGAAATGTACCCATGGCCACAAACAATGAGGAAAAAGGAGATTAAATCAGAGCATACATCTTATGGGACAAAAATTTGCTACAAATTAGTTTGTAACTAATTCATACAGTACATTTTAATAAAGGAGTAATGCTATAAGTCTTCCTAAAGTCATTACAAATGTGATGTGTCTTTTAAAATTACTATTGAATTTGAGATGTGATTTATTAAGTTTTAATCCACTGATGATCTTAAAAGCCACATCACATTTGGGATGATTTTATGAAGACTCTAAGAAGCTTTATAGCATTACTCCTAATAAAGTGACATTGTCCCATGGCTATTAAAAAAGGGAAATGCTAGGTGCTCTCATGGTGTTCTCTTAGTGTCCTCCTAGTCTTAGGTAGATATTATTTTATAAATAACAAGTGAGAGAAATAAGAGCAATTCTTTTTTATTTTTAGAAAATAATATTTACCTAAGATTAGAAAAACATCAAGAGAGCACCTAACATTGCCCACTAAAGAAACATGTGAGAAGCACATGTTACTAAAAAAAAAAAAGTTAGGTTTACAAACAAATTTTATAAAAAAACTTTTATAACATGATGTAGCATAATATGATTGGGTTTCCTATGTTATGTTTTAGTTTTTACTTAGTTTTTAGTTCTTTTCATTATTTCCAGTTATATTTTTAAGTGACTGTCTGAACGGGGGTTTGTCTCGCCCAAACGGCTAGCGTAGAAGTTTAAACTTGCTTAATTTCCTTTTACTTCTAAGGTTAGGGTTTGGAGGCGATAAATACATACTTATAGCCTTCAGAAACGTAATTGTGGATTATATATGTGTTTGTTTAATAATGGGCCGGGTGTGAAAAAATTGTGTAAATAAATGGAAGTAAGTATAGCATTTAAACACTTTAATATGTATAATTTTCTTAAATGTAGTTAATTATTTTAATTTGCCTCTAGTTTTCTTAGCGCACACTTTTTGGATTTTTCTTTTACTTTTGCTTTACATAAATACATTGTGTAACAAGACACTGCAGTCCAATTAATAGACTAGGATAATGCTTTTCATCCAAACATTTTCTTTTTCAAGGGGGAGGCATCGCTCAAAGTCTGGCCCAGTGTGCCAAGATTTGTAGTTTTTTTTTTTTTTTGTGGGTAAAGATCATTTAGTCCTTATTTGATATGGGAAATGACCATTCCATTAAGAAAATCAATAACTATTACTGGGAATGAGAGAAGGTGGATTGGAATAACTAATTATTTCTTTAGTTTGGTGACAATATATTTGCTTTTATCGGAATTGTACCAAAATTATTAAAATACCCAAAATATATATGATAAAGTAATAATTATATTTAAAAAAAAAAACTGAAAAAATTGCTTTGAACATGACTTTTTATTTTATATTTTTGGTGTTCTTTCTTTGGGTTAATTAGGAGATCGACCCCTTGTGAATGGACTCTACGTTAAAAACTAATATGTTTTAGTTTAGATATGCTATTAATTGCAAATTAATAATATTTAATTTAGACATACCATCAAGGAGTTCCAAGTATCCTATTTTTTTCGCGTTGCTACCATTGACCAATCACCCTTGCTTAGCTTCACAAAATTCCCACTCCTAATTATCTTCCCGGCCATCTGTTGAAATTTCTGTGCTTAGTCTTATAGGCTGCCATGCACTATTAAACTCGCAGATGACCTTTTCCCAAGGGGTAGGTATCCCACAAATCATGCGAGTCACGAATGTCCCACACAAAGAAATTACCGCTTGCATCTAGATTCATGTTTAACACATGAGTGAGGGGATGTGATATAGCTTGAAGTTGTCATTCTCTTGTTTGGTGTCTTAGCCTTTGGCGTGTTACCTTGCTTACTTGATGATGACAAAGTTGGAATCTTTAGTTGGTGTTTGTTGAAAAAGTTTACTAAAGGGTCGGTAAAAGAAGTTATTGTTTGAAGATGGTCATGATGGAGACAAGTTTAGAGGTACTGAAGGGTGTGGGTATTGTCGATTATGTAACTATGAATTTTCTTTTAGTAATTTCTTGTGTTTGGCTGTACCGGAGTGATTTTTACCTTGAGGTGTTCAAAGATTTTCCACTTCGTAAACAAAATTTGTGTTGTGATTTTATTTGTTTGTTTTTCCGTTGTGTATGTTTAGTGCTTAATGATATGGTTTAGTTTTTACTATTGATATTTGGTTGTTAGAGATAAAATACGATTCTTATAAACTTTCATACTTTAAGGTTCAATTTGCTAGTTAGGAAGTCACGTTCACACTGTACCAGAAACTATTCTAACAATAACTTTCATGAAAAGTTATTTAAAACATGGTACATCATTTGGTGTGACATAAATTTGATATATGCCATAAAACACACACCAAGATTTATGAAATCCAAAATCAAATTTGCATCTAGGTTTCTTAATTGTTACTTCTTTCTAATTTTTTTTTTTAATTTTTTAATTTCTAATTTTTTTAATTTAATTTTATTTTTTGTCTGAGCGCACCTTCCTTTGTTCTGCATTTTTCTTTTACTTTTGCTTTACAATGTAACATTGTGTAACAAGATACAGCTCGCAGTCCAAATAGACTCATCAATATACTACTTTTCTTTTGGACATTTTCTTTTCCAAGGGAAAGGCATTGCTCAAAGTATAGCCAACTGGCCCGAGAGGTTCCTATACTCGCATTTTTTTTTTCCTCGAAAAAATCATTTAGAATAATTAAGCAAAAACAAAATGTACTGCGTAAATTAAAGCAGCATTCAATATCCTTTTTTATACTGCATAAAATTAATAAATAAACAAAATATACTGCGTAAAATTCATCTGGGATATGATTAAAAACTAAACCAAAAAATAAAATTAATAAATAAACAAAAAGAATAAGAACTGTAAACTGTAAAGTAGCTAAATAAATAATTAGCCACCCTTTTGCTTCAATATCCTCTTATTTATTTTTTGCTTTCTCCTTTAAATAATTCGTTTCCTTTTAAAGTGAGATTGGAATTCTTTGCTTGAGTCCCAGGTCTGGTGGAATCCGTTCTCTCCAACACGTACGACATTCTCTTCACTTGTCGGACGTCACAACGTGGGATGTGGGTGTGTCTTAGTGTGGCAATAGCAGGCCGGGACTCAGTACACCAATCCCAGTTTAAACCTAACTCTATTCACTTAATTTGTCTTCCCTTCTTCCTGGTAATGGTTTCCACGCAGGAGATTAGCAGTGATGATATCAAGAATGAGTTGTTTCAAATGGCCATGAAAGGCGAATGGAAAGAAGTTGTCAACATATATAGAAGCGACAAAGGGCTCACAAGGTGAAGATCACCAAGTCAGGGGACACCGCATTACACATAGCTGTCTCCGATGACAAAGAAGATATAGTCGAATGACTAATTACAGAAATAACATCCCCCGGATCGAGGAGGAGGCAAAGAGGCTCTTGAAATTAAAAACGAGCAAGGGAATACTGCTCTTCATGTTGCTGCATCAATGGGGAGTGTGGTAATGTGTCAATGCATTGCACAGGTTGATCCATCATTGATCGGTGCTCGTAATGAGGACAGCGAGACCCCATTTTTCTTGGCAGCACTCCATGGTAAAAAAGAAGCCTTCCTTTTTCTTCTCGGAATCTGTGGTCGCAAGGCTGGCTATGAGTATTCCAAGAAGAAAAATGATGGCGAGACTATTCTTCACTGTGCCATAGCTGGAGACCATTTTGGTGAATTATTTATTTATTTGTAACGAGAAAATTAGTTTCTGTTACGATTTGTACCCAAAAAATTAAGTTGAATTTTAATATTATTTAAATAAAATTGTTTTTGTAGAAATTATTAATATTTGACAGCTATATATGTATATAATTTCATGAAATGAATTGAAGTCCTCGAGTTATATATAAATCACAAATTCTTTGCATCTTATAAATTTGAGTTCGTAATTGCTGAAACAATTATGTATTTTATGTGTGAAGACTACATATTTGTTACTATATAATACAATGATTTTCTTTTAACACTTATATTTTGGAACTAGTGTCTTATATTCACACCAGTATAAGGCCAAGTAGGCGGAATCACGGAAGTAGAGTGAACGTTGCAATAGCGACGTTTTGGGAATTCAAAATACGTAAGTCCATACAGTTAGGATTTAAGGTTTTTCCTATATATATATATATATATATATATATATATATATGTTATAGTGTAACCTTGAATTATTAATAGCAAAATACAGCTTCTCTATAGATGTAATGCACATGCATTGCGAACCACATTAAATATGTGTTTCTACTCTCTTTTAATCTTTCTATTTCCTATTATATATTAACTGTTCATCATTATTGTGCACGATAACAATAACAACCAAGAGAATATGCACGTTCTACAAATTAGTGTTACTTGAATACATTTTCATATTTACTATATTTGCAAATACTCTTAATCTTGAGAGAATAGTGGACTCAAATACAAAGTGTTAATCACTTCAATTTACTAAAGAGTGAGATCCATTACTTATTCTCAATGTATATGACATATATATCCATAGTTACAACAAGAGATACAGATAAAAAAAATATAGAACACTACTTAGTTTTGATTCTTAAAGAAAACCAGTTAAAGGATTTATCACAAAATTTCGGAAAAATAAGAAATGTCATTTTCCATTATATTTTCAAAGCTCAAAACTAAAAGTCTCCCATATAAGACATGTTGACTTGCAGCAACAAATAGGTATACTAAAACAGGTTTGGTTTTGCACTTGACAGATTTGGCATTTCAAATAATTCACTTGTATGAGAAGCTAGTAAACTTTGTCAATCCGGAAGGATTCTCACCTCTCCATCTGCTAGCGATCAAGCCTACTGCTTTCAGAAGTGGTAGCCATCTTGGACGATACCATAAAATCATTTATCACTGTATTAATATTAATATTTACTTCTTCAATATCACACTACAAGAAAATCGGTCTTTAGAATCGCTAAAGGCCTATAAGTCATCGCTATTAACATCCGGCGACAATATCATATATATCTCTACACAACTAAAAATCCTAGGAGTTTTATACGTAGAGTTATGTGTGTACGATGCCATCTTTTTTCAATTGAAATGAATGTCTGCACAATAGAAAGGCTAGAAAAGCCTCCGGCATGCCTTTGGACAGCTCATGCACATTACATGCATGCCCGCCATGTGACAATTAAACTCGGAGTGTAACATAAAAAGGACCACAATGCAAAAATATGCTCCCGCATGTTAACATGCTAAAAACTAGAATTCAACAATTCTATATTTTTTTTTCAGAAGAACTTCTTTTTGATTTGGTTGAATCTAATATGATGCAAAAATAATTATTAACAGCCGAATTTTCCTTTCATCAATCCTCTCTTTAGGTGACCCTTCAATGGGGTCGTTATAAGTCCTAAATTTTTCTCTAAGCAATATGAGAATAGGGTTTTGTTGCATGTGGAGAGGAGAAGGGATCTAGCCTTTATATAGAAAACAAATTGATGGAATCTTCCCATCTCAGACTCCTATGCTAATTAGGGTGTGATGTAGATGAATGAGCCTCGTCTGCAGCTCGTCCGAACTGTCCTCAATGTGAGAGCCTTATCTAAAGTCCCCGTCCAAAAGCCGTCCGGACGCCTATCTTTATTTACGGTTTTTACGCTTTATGTGAGTGATCGTTTGGATGGCGTTATATTCCATCCGGACAAGCATCGTAGAAGCCACATGTTTTAGGCTTTATGCTGTGGCCATCATTCAGACGGCCCTAAGTTCTATTCAAATGAGCTCAGTAGAATTGCAATCCGAGGTAGTTTCGTTTTTTTTTTTTTTAAGTTTAGGGTTTGTGAGCCTATAAATACATGCTTATAACCTCCAAAAACGTAATTGTTAATTATATATGAGTTTGTTAAATAAAAATTACTCAAAGTGGAGTTTCTTCTTGATTTTCCTTCAAAACCTAAAGATTGTATCTACTGTTTTAGAGAAGATTTCTTAGATCCTTTGATAGAACCAAAATTTAGAAATACCTATCCGTTCTTTATTATCGTTATTCATTGCAACCCAATAAGTCATGCTGCATTAATTGGTACCAAAGCTTAAATTACTTTCCATGAATGGGGTGGGGCAACTGTTATGCAAATATGAATGAAGTGCACGTGCTGGGGGCGGCACTTAAGGAGGAATCAGCGATTCGTTTGTGGCACATGGAGGAAAGGTATGGTGTTGTAGCCATGTAGAAGAAGGTGAGTGCTCCCAACATAGGGTCCCTACCGATCACTTGGCTCAAATGGGTGGTCTAAGCGTTTGTCGCTATCAACCAAGATCACGTTATGCAAGGGTGGAAGACAAATTTATCGTTGAGAGTGAGCTTAATTCTTTTGGGACGTAGTGAAAATTTCCTACGGCACAAGCTCATGCTATTTTATGGGAAGCAGGCATAAAGCTCGACACCATGGGCTTCCAAGGTTGCTTACAACCCAAAGAATCCTTGGTTGAAGAAAAGATAGAAAAGTCCAGCAAAAAAGAAGGTGCCTAGGGAGGCGGAGAGGGCGAATCAATTGGCAAAATTTTGGCAATGCATGGAGGATCGATGGAGCGAATCATCATACAATGTGGGAAAAATAACAAGTATTCATATGAGTTTGTACTCACTTAGGTCGTATAGTTCATCCACAAACTCTTCCAAGGTTTCCACACTCTCGTAATCTATGAAAAGACCTCATCATGTTCAAAATAGAGTTTTCGCTTGACCATCAAACGCTCGCGAATAACTTTCGAGCGTTTGGCGAGAATGTTTGATGCTTGGTAGAGAACCCATTTCAACCAAGAGTCCTAATCATTTCTAAGTAAGTTCCAAGGTCATAATAAGATTCCTAATAGACTCTTTGCCCAAAATAACATCCTCATGCAAAAGAGACTACGCCTAACATTGTTAAAACGTTAACCCATGCTTTTCGACCAAGATTGAAGCCAACAACATAATTACATGCTTAATATGTACAAGCTAGACTATGAAAATCACTTAAACATTATAACAACTAACTAAGGAACAACATAGGCTTAGAAGATTGCCTCTTTGAAGCAAGATCTTTAAGAAAACTCCATTCTTCTTCCAAAACTCACAAACATACTCAAATAGGGTTTTCTAGGTTGAGGTCTAAAGGTCAAGTGAGAAGGGGTATTTATAGTTGGAAAAGCTGGGGACGCTACTATGACAGTCTTACGAGTTATCTAACGTTCGTTGGTCCCTGGTCAAACATTTGGTATACTATTACATTGTGATTCTAGGGTTGGAGGACAAACGTTTGTTCATTATCTAGTAGTTATAAGTTTGGTCAACAAACGTTTAGTGGTCCCCGTTCGACGTTTTGTGTACTATTACCCAACGATTTTAGGGTTGCAAATTGAATGTTCGGTGGTCCCCTCGTTTGCAAGTTTGGTTAGAGCCAAGTGTCCAAAAATCTCTCTGCTAATGCACCATAATGAACTGCGTAAGCTCGTTAACCCTTTCACTTTGACAAAACAAAATCTAGTGGTCACTTGGGGTACTACACTTACCCGCCCCTGCGTATCTCCACCACTATTTAGTGTATCTCCACCACTATGCCCGGGATATATAATAGAAGAATCAAATGCGTATGTGCATGGCATAATAGTCGCCATTCATGGAGTAAAATAATTTTATAAAATGATAAATACCATATGCTCGGGATATATATTAAAACAACAATATTATTCTCGTATCATACAAAGGCGCTTTAACTTAATCATAATTATATCGTTCAAAAGAAAAACTGATTGAATTTCTTACAAAATATCCGTACAGAACGATGCAAAACTCTTCTACCAAAACATGTTTTACACAGCGTCCCACCCCAATGACCCCATGTATTTGAGGCGAAGATCATGTCGTCCGTCATAATTATGCATGTAAATTCATTTTCTAGATTTATTTTATTTGCATGACTGCACTATATATTTTGATAATATCACTTATATCCAGAGGTGTCTATCATGCATGCACGGATCTTGGTTGCTATTTCGAAGGCATATTGGTTGATGAGCTCCAGTTGGACCCAACAATAAAGAAGATCATTGACAAAAGTAATAATCAAAGAGATGAGCGGACAGACAAAGACAGTCCGAGTAATATGACGTCAACAAATCAAAAAAAGGGTCCCAAGTATCCGGCGAACTACAAAACATGCGTCAGCCTCTTGCTATTGTTTTGGAATGTGGTTCGAGATGGTATGTGAATGATTTTGTTCCATTTTTTCTTTATCTAGTAAAATATATAAATTGAAAAATATCAACCTATTGTAAGAACACCATATTTATCATGGCAGATTTACGCCAGGAGATGATGAGAATGAATTATATATGCATGGTTCGAATTCATTTGCTATATATATCATGAGCTGATGATTGAACTAATTTTTTCTTAATTAGCATATCATGGGAATAAATCGACCTGATGGAGACCTTGAAAGACATGCAGGTGAGCAATGCGTAATCTAGCAAGTGTGTGTTTGAAAGTTATTGAAAAATAATCTCACATTGCTTGTGAACAAGACGTTGGGCATGTTTATAAAAAATGAACAATCCTCTCTTATAGAACTGTTTTTATCGGATGAGTTATAGGCACATGAATTTTCAAGATGAATGGGGCCCAAACTACTTACCCCTAACAAAGATCATAAAAAATACTAGCCTGCCTGACCCTACACGTGAAGGGGACAAGTCCTTGGGCATTTTTATAAAGAATATTGGTCAACTCATCCTCTCTTATAGAACCGATTTTATAAGATGGGTTAGATTATGAATTTCTTTAAAAGCAAGCTCAAGGAAGAAAATATAACCTCCATCAATACAAAAGAATTGGAGAAACTGGGACAAGTTTTTAGAACCACCATTGCTGCTATATATATAAAGAATTTCTGAAACTTTTTATTCAACTATTCAAATGAATTATTTTGTCTCTTACAGGATCCGAAGACACCAATATTGAAGCTCGGAGGAAGCAATTACTTCCATCTAATTACGTCACCTGCTTCGAATTTGTCAAGTTTGCATACAAGGCAGTGCTGGTCATGCTTGGACTAGGTTTGTCAGTATATATATATATATATATAACCAACAACTGAAGTAACATTTTATTTTATGTTTAAATACCTAATACTCCATTGGGGTTTCACAATTTTTTTTTTTTCTCTTAGGGTTTGATTTTTATCATAGGAGGTTCATGTGGTTTTGATAAAAGACCAAATTGATTATTCTGTTAGTTGATTGTTAGTTGACTTAATGAATTAACACGTGGACGAATGAAAATTTGACACTTGACATAAAACTGAATTAAATTTTTTATTTTTTATTTTTTAAATATTTTTTCAAAAAAAAAAAAAAAATTTGGGGTGGCCTTCCGCCCAAGGAGCCACCCCCTTGGCACCTTGGCCACCCCCATCTGGCCGGACTCTACAGCAAAGAGAGAAAGAGAAAGAGAGAGAGATTACTTGAAGAAATGAGTCAAAATTGCTTCTTTTCTGGTCTTGCTGCACAAAAACGTTGGTTTTTTGTCCGTTGGATGCAACAATTTCTCTCCCAATTCATAGTTTCTTTCTGCTTTCTTCTTTGAAGAAGGAAAATCAAGACCCTATGTTGTTCTCTCACCTGCAACTTTCCCAGATTTATGAATTTGCCACATTATTCAACCTTTTTTTTTTTGGTTCCTCCAGTTTTCTTTACCATCAAAAGAAACAAATAAGAATAGCAAACCCAATAGTAGTTGCAGTGGTTTGGGGGTGGCTTTGGGGGTGGCCGAAACCACACCCGATACCCACTTGGGGTGGTTTTGGCCACCCCCTCGGTGCCCAAGGTTGTTTTTTTTTTTTTTTTGAAAAAATAAAAAATTTAATTAGGTGGCCACGTCATCACCACTTATGCTAAGTATTAAATTTTCATTCGTCCATGTGTCAGTCCGTTAAGTCAATTAACGGTCAACTGACAAAATGACCAATTTGATCCTTTATCAAAACTATATGGACATCCTGTGATAAAAATCAAACCCTAAGGAAAAAAAATAAAATTGTGAAACCCTAATGGGGTATTAGGTATTTAACCCTTTATTTTATTTATACGCGCGACATCATAATATAAAAAAATTCACAAATATTTTCATCAGTTAATTATGACATATATATTAACATATTAACTGAAGTATCCTGCCACGTACATCATTATCATATCCCACTTTCCGTTTATGTAGAAAGTAGCGTGTTGACTACATTCAAATTGCTAACAGATTAGGTGCAAGGTGTTCTTCATCTTAATCTTAAGTGAATATTATTTAAAAATAAAAAATAAAAAATAAACTTCTTTTATTTCACTCACTTTGTTTAAAAAAAATAATATTTACCTAGGACGAAAAGAACACTAAAAAACACTATAGAGGAGAGGATCTGATCCCTTATCGACACATAAACATATATGTATACAATATGCATTCATCTATATATCTTATTTATAGTACTTAATTTGTGTATTATGTTAATAAGGATCTACCGAGATGAAAAAGATACTGGCTAAGAAACAGAAGCCCACATGGTCCGTTCAAATCATGAATGAACTTCTTCGGCATTCTTCCATGAACGAATCTGGTAACACTGGGTCGGCCCCGACATTGCAAGCAGACGGCGAGACACGGCCTTATACTATCGCTGAAGACAACATTACGTACAGCGAATTTTTCTCGGAAGGGCAGAAGCCAAAAAGTCCGACCCCTAAATCTTTAGAAGCTAACCAACAAGACAAAAGCAAGGAAAGTGACAGTAAAGATAAAAATGGAGAAGGTAATTATAACCCTACGCTTTTTCTTTCTTTCTTTCCTTTTTTTATTTTATTTTTAATTAGCTTACAAATTACTCCTAATGGACTTTTAAGAGGGTGGGTGTTTAAAACTTTATTTGAGCATGCAATAGTTACTTAGAATTGGTAAAAAAAAAATTATAACAAATTAATAAACAAGAGGAGGTGTACGTACGTATCAACAATTAATTGATGATGCTAGAATTATGCTCGAAGGCCTACTGATAGGAGTTGGAAGGTGTCTCATGTCAGGAGGAGGGAAATAAAGTAGCTCATAGCTAGGATGCCTTTTTCTCAAGTGGATGAATTGGTCCATATGGAGCAAGTCTCTCTTTAAATTATTGACATTGTAGTTGTTAAACATGCACAATACTTAAGTCTGTTCATTTTAATAAAAGATCATGAAGTCAAAGAAATAAAGAAGTGCGAATATGTTTGTCGAAACACTAGCATGAGCTTCTCTTACATTTTTCTTAAATGCAGGGAACCAACTACTTATTATTTTCCTATTTAAATAAACTAAACAATAGTTTCCTTATCTTTCTTTTTCTTATACCATTTATTTAACCAAAAAAAAGAAAAGTAAATGTTAAGGAAAAAAGAGATGATTGAGAAACCATTTTAAGTATTAATTGTTTCAAATAAATGATAAAGGAAAGAAAGAGAGGAGAAGACTTTTTTATAATAAAATAAAGCTTCTTTTTTTTTTGGCAAATAAGACTGCGTCTTCATTTCATCAAAATAAACTAGAGTATAAAACTCTAAATAGAAAGAGCAAATTGCTCTAAAGTTACATATCATAAATAGGACTAGGGATCTCCTCCATCCATATTTTATCAATATGCATGTTCCTGTGTTGCCAATTTTGCCAACCCATGTGCTGCCCCATTAGCTTCCCTCTTTACATGAATCACTTCTCTCCGTATGAAATAATGTTAAGAGAACCAAAAGTGCTATCCTTAGTATTAATCAATCTAGGGTATGACACTTTTGTTTCCTTGGATTTAGGGAGTATGTTTAGGGTGAGTTTTTAGACGTTTTTCCTTCATTTAGAGAAGGAAATGAAAATTCTCTAACAAGGTGTGAATAATTCTTTAAATCTCTTGATTTATTCTTAGTTACATAATTGCCGCCAAGTCGTGACACGAGGTATCCAAAAGGGTTGATTGATGCTAATGGGAGAATTGAACTCATGACTCCAATATTCCAAATCACGAGTTAGATGAAGATTAATAGCATAAAAATTATATGAAGAAGTTTTACTTTAATTTTTTCAGTAAAAGAATTTTAATTAATCGGTCCATATACATAAGTTGCCACCTTAGCAATGATCGTGACAAATGTTTAATTAATGAAAGCCCAAACATATTAATTGCAGGTAGGGATCACAAATCCCCGGAAAAGACAAAGAATGAGGGATCGGGATCCCCTCATATTGAGGGGAAATATGAGAGCTCTCATATTGTGATCTTGTCCGTCTATTTTAATCTAACCGTCCACAACATGCCACGTGTCACACTTAATATATAATAAAATATTAATTAATTTTTTAAAGAAAAGAAATTAAAAATTAAAATCAAATTTTTTAAAAAAACTAGGATGGCCGGCAAACCAATTGCGGGTGGCCAGCCAACCAGTTGAGCCTAGGGGTGGCTTTGGCCACCCCAGACCAGCCGGTCTGGGGTGGCTGAACCACCCCCAACCACCCTCAAGGGCCAAAAAAAAAATTAAAATCAAATTTAAAAAAAAAAAACTAGGGTGGACGGCAAACCCATAGGGGGTGGCCGGCCACCCGATTTGAGTGAAGCCACCCTAGAACGGCTAGTCTGGGGTGGCCGAACCACCCCCAACCACCCACAAGTGCCAAAAAAAAAATTTTTAAAAAAAACTAGGGTGGCCAGCCACCCCAGTTTTTTTTATTTGATTTTAATGTTTTAATATTTTTATTTTTATTTTTTTAAAAAAAAATTAATTAATATTTTATTATATTTAAGTGGGACACGTGGCATAATATGAACTGTTGGATAAAAAATGGATGGCTTAAATTATAATATGAGACTCTCATATTTCCCCTCAAATATGAGGGGATCCGGATCCAAGAATGAGACAATCATATTGACTGCTGCCAAAAATGGTATCACTGAAATTGTGGGGAAAATGCTGGAACGTTTTCCGACTGCCATACACGACGTGAATGCAGATAAAAAAAAAAAAGTGTTGCTGGTGGTAGAGAACAGGCAACCACATGTATATCAACTCTTGCTAAAAAGAAGTATCCGGCGGCAGCTGGGAGACAGCATGTTTCGGGTAGTGGACAAGGATGGGAATAGTGCCTTGCATCTCGCGGCAAATAAAGCTTGGAGAGTATAAGCCATGGCTAATTCCTGGTGCAGCCTTGCAAATGCAATGGGAAATCAATTGGTATAAGGTATGATCCCCAATTTCATTTCTTTATTTTTATTTTTTCCAATTACCGATTTAATTATATTTTACCCTAAGTCCTCAACACTAATAAAATTGTAATTGATTTTATCAAAAATACAACTAAGAATCTCTTCCATCCATATTTTTTCCGTAAATTCTTGCACCGCGATCTTAGCTAACCTATGATCTACGCTATTAGCATCACCTTTGGTATCTATAGCTTCCCATATGCGGAAACTGGAAAAAACCATCTGCAAATCCGCCACAATCTGACCATACGAGATCCATTGGTCACCTTTATCGTTAATAGCTTGAATCACTTGGAGTGAATCTCCTTCTAGAATGACATACCTTATACCCAGATCAATGCTGAATTCCGCCGCTTTGAGTGTCTGCAATGACCGGAGCTGGGAAGCCTTCCACTGTTTTGCTCAACGCGGCAATAACCAATCCTTTCGAATCCCGTACTATTACTCCCACACGGTTCCGAGATTGAATTTGAAACGAGAAAAAAGGTGTGTTGAGCGTGATCTCCCTCCTCCGATGCTTAAGTAATATCTCTGAGAATGATGTATGTATTTTTTATATAATTCAGTGTGTAAGTTGATACATGGGGTTTGGTCTATTTATAAGCTGATAGATTTACCCAAATTAAAACTCTATATTCGATCTTATTCGAGCCTTGTAGCTTGATTTGAATTGAGAGTAATGGTAGTATGTAAACTCTAACACTATCCTTATAACGTTGGATAATCATGAAAGGAGCCTCTAATTGAATGTGAGTCAACCACTAATACTGGGAGTTGATTCGGTAACTATGCTTTATTATAGTAATAAGATAATCCTCGGGAAGCTAAGGGGTTGTTAACCTTGGGGAGTCTGTCTTCGGGTGACCATTAATCCTCGGGTAACCGGGCCTTGGCAGTATCTTTCTTCTTCTCACTGTCGCCTCTAATGGACTGGACCTTCATTAACCACGGACTACGTTTCTGAGAATTTAGCCCATGGCTTTGTTACTAGGCTATTGTCCTTGGGCTGACCGGGACTTAGAACGGGAGGTTTATTTTCATCTTATATGGGCCACCTTCAAGAAGGTACCACAATGTAGCTACAAGGCGGTGCCTCTCTAAAGTGTTTATTCAATTTGTTTTGCTTTTTCTTTTTCTTTTTTTTCTTTTTTTCTGTGGGGTGACTGTGTTTGCGTTTGACCAATTTTTTTTTTTTATATGAGATAATATATTAATGTTGGACTAGAAATCTCTTGCTGGTTTTGTTTTGTGCAGCCGTATCAGATCAGTTTAAATTATTTAATTACTAATGAAGGATTTGTTTTTGCTTGTGTAATTACCTCTTGCTTTGAAAAAAACTACTAGCTACTATCACAGCTCAGGAAGGTTGAAAGGTTAATTTATTACTAATAATATAATAATTATAATACAAGTAATTTTAGGAAAAAGAACCTGAGAAAAGTTTACCTACGCTAGAAAGTGAGAGCTAAGTGGTCGGATCAAGTAAGTTACGTACGTTGTCCTGCGCGCCCTTGAAATTTTATATGCAGTGTGCAATGTCATTTAATGGTCTACTACCCATGTATAAAAAATGTTGATGAGGACTTCAAATAAGCTGCAATGCAATAATGTCACAACTTCAATGATTAAGGCTAGAGTAAAATATACAGAAGAGGGATTAAGTACACTTTGGGGGTATTGGGCTCTATAGCACTCCAAGACTCGTACGTAGTCTCAGTCCTTGATCATCTCGTTTACATCCATTCTGTCATAGGATATGTGAGTAAGTTTGAGTTTAAGAGGTTGTTACATTTAGTGTTGTCTTGACTTGAGTATGTGTTTAGTTGTGCACAGGGACAGATCCAGGGTGAAGAATGGGGGAGACCAAAGCAAAGAAAAAAAATGGACGAATTAAAAAAAAAAAATTACAGCCTAAATTTTTTTTTTGAATTGGGGACCATACCCCCCCAAATCCTTGTGCACACACGTGCACTTTTTCTTAATGCATCGCCTTCTCTCGGTGATTGTATTATATTTTTGATTGCATTTTATTTTATTTTGCATGCTTCAAATACTTTCCTTTTGTTAGTTTCATGCCTTGAGTAAATCGCCACTTATCCAAAAGCTTAAGTTGATAAGAATATATAATTTTAATAACTTAATCAATACTTTAATACTTTTTTTCACATGTGGGGTTAAACCCTCTTTTAATAGCTGAAACCTAATACGTAAAATATTTAATTTAAATTGAATAAATTGAAAGAGTCAAGGTTCAAATTTAAGACCTTTGATTCTAATACCATATTAAATCACCACTTTTCCTAAAAACTTTTTTTTTTTTTTTTTTTCTTTGTGATGGATTGCTGGCAATGAGATTGGGTTGTAGGATTTTGGCTTCAACATGGTGGAATGAACGGACTCCATGTTTATTTGTGACTAAACAAGTGTCTAATTTCGCAGCCCGCACCTCCAATTTCTCAGTGATTTCTGCTTGAGATCGATGGCTTTGCCTTTGCTTAACCGTTGACCTATGTGGCCAAGACATGAATTCTCCACAACTCTTGTAGGTTATGAAAAATGTTACTCTGATACGATATTAAATTATCATTTGTTCTAAAAGCTCAAACTGATCGAAATAACTAAATTTAATTACTTAATCAATACTTTAACAGAAAGAATATCAATGTAATTAAAAAAATAATTAGGGTGCCTTTTGCTTTAATTTTGCTTTCCCCTTTAAAGAATTCGTTTCTCTTTTCAAAGTGAGAATGGAATTCTTTTGTTCAAAAAGAAAAGGTTAAATTGGGCTGTAAGAAATATGGGGAAAATTCATACTCAATACTGATGTGGAACATCGCTTTTTTTTTTTTGGTAAACATGAACATACTTCGCTTGAGTTCCAGGTATTGTATGGAATTCATTCTCTTATTCAACATGACATTCTCTTAAATGCCACGACCATGATCATATATATATATATATATATATATATATTATTACCTATTTGAACTTAGTAGGGCATAATCACTGTTGAACTTACCATATTAACTTCATGGGTTATGGAAGTTAATCAACGTGTGAGAATATGGATGGTGTGGGGCACGTTGATTAAGTGAGCCACGTGGAAGTCTCAACTATCCCCTTATTCTGTTAGGCTGTGGGCCATCTACAACTAGTGGTCCGGGGCAACCAGCTTGGACTTCAACATGTTGACGGATCTCGACCGATGCACTACCCAACAACCCAATTAATATAAACTCATTGGCATTAAGAATCCGTTTCCATTACCTATTAAAATTAGGTTCTTAAAATTGCTATTTTTTAAAATCATGAAAGTATTTAGAAAACATGTTAAAAAGTGTATATATATTATCAATTGTTTGTTATGCGGAATTGTGATTTTAATTTTAATTTATGCTTTTTCAAATAAGTATACCATAACCTACTTATAGAAATCGTAATTTTTTTTTATTAATTTTAAATTAAGTGTTTTTTATATCGCAATGCAAAATGCCTTACGCTTTATAATATCTTTAAAAATGTAAATTATTATTGCGAATTCGTAATCACAAATGCATCCTAAAAGCAAGAATTTGTATAATTTTTCAGAGATATGTAAATATTAATAATTCCAATTAACTGTTTAAACAAATAGAAGATGAGAACCATTTACATCAAAACGACTAATTAAGGAGAGGTTCTCCTCCAACAGCTAAAATCTGTGTTGTTTTTTCTTAATAAGTTCAATCATGCACATTACATTACTGAGTCAAAAATTTTTCCTAAAATTTTTTTTTTTAAAGTAATTTTTTTTTTAAGTAACAATTTTTTTTTTTAAAGTCAAATATGCTCTTACATTACTGAGTCAAAAATTTTTCCTAAATTTTTTTTTTTTAAAGTAATTTTTTTTTTAAGTAACAATTTTTTTTTTTAAAGTCAAATATGCTCTTACATTACTGAGTCAAATTATGCAATCATTTCAATTAGACTTGAAAATTTTCCATTATTCCCTATGTGAGATTCCATTAGTTTTTCTATTTTTCTATTTTTTTTTTAAGTATTTCATCTTAATATTTTGTTTATTGCTAATAAAAAATTTATTTAAAAGCCCTATTTGAGATTTAATCAGTTTTTCTTTTAAGTATTTCATATCCAAATGCATATTTTCTAGTATACATGTTTGATTAAAAATATTAACAAATTAAACAAACACGATTTATATATATATTCAGATTATAATCAAATAAATTACAAAAATAGAACAATAAATTAAGTGTTTTTTATATCGCAATGTAAAACACTTTATGCTTTACGATATTTTTAAAAAATGCAAATTATTCTTGTAAAATTGTAATCGCAAACGCATCCTAAGAGCAAGAATTTGTATAATTTTTCAGAGATATATAAATATTGACAATTCCAGTTAATTGGTTAAACAAATAGAAGATGAGAACCATTTATGTCAAAACGACTAATTAAGGAGAGGTTCTCCTCCAACAGCTTAAATCTGTGTTATTTTTCTTATTAAGCTCAATCATGCACATTGCTAATATTAATGGGAGAAAATGGAAGTCAAAATCAGAAGGTAACCAGAAAATATTAGCGCGCAGGAGAAAAGTCTAAGAAATTAAAGACAGTAGCAGCAATCACTAATCATGTTAACCACGAGGTGGCATTCGGCAGCGGTAGTGTGCAAACGTGGGAGAAGAGGAGTAGTAGCCTACTAACCTCAAAGATGGGTGGTGGTGCAGGTGGCGTTCAGCCAGATTTGAAATGGAGATAATCCAAATATCCCTAATCGAGATACTTTACAGAGAAAGAAAGTGTTCTGTAGTATTACTACAAAAGAATAATGTAGTTTTTTACGTAATTTTTTTAAGACTCATAAGTAGCTTTTAAAATCACCATTTAATATAAGATAGAATTTTATCGGATTTTGATTAAATGGTAGTTTTAAAAGTCACATGAGTATGAAAAAAGTTATGTAAAGAAATGAGAATAAGTGTAGCATTCAAGTACTTATATATATATATATATATATATAATTTTCTTTTAATTTGCATCTAGAGATTTTTTTATTTTTTTTTCTTAGCGTGCACTTTTTGGATTTTTCTTTTGCTTTTGCTTTACGTAAATACATTGTGTAACAAGACAACACAATCCAAATAGACTTGGATGATGCTTTTCTTCCGAACATTTTCTTTTTGAAGGGGACAGCATCGCTCAAAGTTTAGCCCAGTGGGCCGAGACTCGCATACTTGCTTTTTCTTCTTCTTTCTTTTTGAGGTAAAAATCATTTTTAGAATAAGTAGAGGGACAATTGGTTGTGTTGTTAAATCGTCACTTGTCCCAAACGTTTAAGTTGATAAGAAAATGTAATTTTAATCACTTAATAAATATTTTAACACTTCACTTTATGCGTGAGCTCAAATTATTTTTTAATAGGTGAGGCCAAACATGAAATATTTAATTTAAATAGGAATGAATTTATGGCGTCAAGGTTCAAATCCAAGAGTCAAGACAGTTAGCTCTGATACCATGTTAAATCATAACTTTTCTAAAAGTTTTTCTTATTTTTTATGACGGTGATAGTGAGATTGGGTTAAGATTGTGGCTTCAACATACGTGGAATGAACTAATACACTCCAATGTTACTTGCGGCTAAATAATTGTCTAATTTTGGCAGCCTGCTCCTCCAATTTCTCTGTGATTTTTTGCTTGAGATCGATGGCTTTGCTTAACTGTTGACCTATGCGCTTGATCAAGACATGACTCCTTCATAACTCTTACATATTATGGAAAACATACTATATTAAATCATGTTAAATCATCATTTATTTCAAAAGTTTAAACGGATAGAAATAGATAAGTTTAATTAATTAATCAATACTTTAACAAAAAGAACATCAATATAGTTAAAGATATAATTAGGGAGCCTTTTGCTTTAACATGGCTTTCTCCTTTAAAGGAACAAAAAGAACATCAATATAGTTAAAGATATAATTAGGGAACCTTTTGCTTTAACATGGCTTTCTCCTTTAAAGGATTCGTTTCTTTTTTTAGAGTGAGAATGGAATTCTTTTGTTGAAAAAGAAAAAGGTTAAATTGTGTTGTAAAAAAGATGGGCAAAATTCATACTCAATACTGATGTGGAACATACTTTGCTTGAGTTCCAGGTATTGTACGTATGGAATCCATTCTTTTATTCAACATGATCGACATTCTCTTAATTGTCACGACCATGATTATTTATATACATATTATTACCTATTTGAACTTAGAGCACTGTTGAACTAATTGACATATACCATGCGTTCAACCTCGTACAATTCAATGTATCAAATTCAATCACTGAACTTTAACATATGTGTACCGAAAATATATTATCATGATTGCCAAATTGGATGCTATAATGTTGGGTCGATTAGTGGCACTGTTTTTATTTTATTTTATTTCATTTTATTTTTTTCTTTTTATTATATTTCGAGAAAACTTCACTTACCACCCTTATTTTTTATAACTTTTGCAATTATACCTTTAAACTTTAAAAAAGTGTCAATTTAGGCTTTCAAAAGTGTTTAATCTCAACCATCCGATCCAAATTCACTTTTGAGATTTGATAACCTTAAATCAACACTTTTTAAGGTTTAATGGTATGATTGCAAAAGTGATATATAAGATAAAAGGTGATAAGTGAAGTTTTCTTGAAACATTTTAGATGATACTTGGCTTGGCACTTATTAGATTAGGTTGAAGTAAATTTTCTTCAAATTGTGTCCATTTCTATTTGGGAGATAAAAGTGTTTGGGTAAGTTCATACTAAAGATAAAAAATGTCCTCATATTTCTAAAAAGACAATTCTATCAATTTAAAAATAAATAAACAAATAAATTTTTAATTTTTTTTTAAAAGCAAAAATTTTAATTTAAATAGAGCAATTTTAAAAATATATTTTTTTATATGATTTTTTAACAACGAATTTGTTTTAAACGAATATTTTTAAACGATTTTTTTAAAAGAAAATTATAATTTTTGAAAAACATTTTTCAAAAAAAAAATCGAAAACGAAAATTGTTAATTTTTTTTAAAAGAAATTTTATTTTAAAAGTTAATTTTTATTTTAAATTTTAAATTTGCTACCCTTTGGGTTTTTTTTTGGTTTTTTCTAGAAGTTTGTTTTTATTTTGGGTAATTTCGTCATTGGGAAAAACATTGACAATTATTGGTAATTTGGAGAATATTGTCACAATTAAAAGTTTGAAAGGATATTGTCAATTTGGTGGTAGTTTGAGGAAAGTATGTAGACTTTCCCCAAAATGTTTTTAATGTATTGCAGATGAGGTAGTTTTAGTCTCCAAACTACATACACACGCTATTAAACATTTGAGAATGTGGCCATGGAACAGGGTTTCCTTTTGGAATTGAGCTCCCGTCCAATTGGAGAGAAATTGAAGACTCTCAAATTGTTAATCGTGGCATTTCATTTTAAATTTAAAGGTCTATAAAATGCGAGCTGCTCTTGTACGTATAACCGAGGCATTAAAGCTGGCTTTTGTTTTACTGATGTTTAAATGATTTTATAGACTATTAGATTTAAAATAAAGGGTCACCATTAATGATTGGAGAATCTCTAATTTCTCCCCAATTGAAGGGGATCCGGATCTTTGGGAGTGCAGCATTAATTATATATAGAAGATGACTCAGTTTCTTGTATAAATCTATACACCAAATATCCCACTCTAAGCCTGCTAAACTCTATTCACTTTGTCTTCCCTTGTTCTCAGTATAGAGTGAGGAAATGGAGACCCCTGAGAAAATTGAGACCGTTGAGGAAATTGAGACCACCGAGTTCAATATGAACGAGCTGTTTGAAATGGCCGCGAATGGCGAATGGGATAAAGTTGTCGACATATATCGAAAATTCCCAGAGGCTCACAAGGCCAAATGCAACAGCTCAGGGGACACCGCAGTACACATAGCTGTCTCCAAGCAGGGCAAAGAAGAGATAGTCATACAACTTGTAGATCAAATACGTTCCCCTAAAGGAGGAGGCAAAGTGGCTCTTGAAATTGCAAACAACCAAGGGAATACTCCTCTTCATGTCGCTGTATCAATGGGGAAAGTGAGTATGTGTGAATGCATTGCACAAGCTTATCCATCATTGGTGGTTGTTGGTGATGCAAAATGCCAAACCCCGATTTTCTTGGCGGTGCAGGATCATAAATTATATATCTTCTTTACACTTCTCAAAGCTGCCGAAGGAGACCCTTCATGTGAGCATTAGTTATATGATAAATTCTATTTAATAAACTGTTATACAACTGTTTCAGTCATTGATTTTTTTTATTTATTTTTTATTTTAACAATTTTTTTATTGATCAAAAGGCTAATTTTTAATGCAATGTTATTTCAATTGTATGAAAGTCATAATTTTATATTTATAACGAGTAAATTTGTTTCTTTTAGGATTTGTATCCTGAAAACTAAGTTGAATTTGATGTTCTTTAAATAAAATTGTTTTATTTAGAGATTAATAACATTTGGGCAGCTATAATTCACGAAATAAACTGATGTCGTCATCAAGTTATATTGTATGTTGTTTAGGTTCATGTATTGAATGTGACTAGCTCACACAATATCTAAATCACAAATTCTTTCTAACATGTAACTTTCATGAGCTCATCATTGGTATTCGCAAAGACCATATATCAAGGGGAAACTTTATTTAACATTTTTGAACTCACATCACCTTTCAATTACTCATTTAAAATTTAAAAAATCTCAATTTAGAGTATCAAACTTTTAGTTTTTTTCAATGTTTACCCATTCATTAATTTTTTTCTTAAATCCTAACATTAATTGCATATTGTCCCCAATAGGTAGTTCAATTGGTTAGGATCACGTTTAATAAAGCGGAGGTCACTAGTTCGAATCTCTCCGCCCCCTTTTGTGTGGATATGTCAAAAAAAAAAAAAAAAATCAATTGCATATTAGCTTGCATGTTAAACTTATTTCCATATTAAACTTAATTAACCATTAAATATAAATAATGTATATGATGTATGGTTGAGAATTGATAAATGAAAACATGAATTGCTTTTAAGTAAGAATCGGAGGTTGATCTCGAAGTGATCGATCAATTAGTGGTTCAACCCCTTGAAGCAATCATTATCCCTTTTATTTTCTATAATTTTCTTACTTTTAGTCAATAGAAATCCTTAATTGGGTTCCTATCACATTTCCATTTGCCTTTTGTTACCATTTTATACGATCCTTACACAGGACCGGGTTGTTTATGATTCCTTTGGAATCATTAATGTACTAATTTCCTATTTTATGTTTCCTTTTTTGCAATGTTTGTTTGAGTTAGGTATGTTGTTGGATGTTGGAGAGCTCACAGTTTGTTTAATTACACTCTTGCCCTATTGTTATGCATAGGCTGCCCACAGATCATCACATATAGTTGATAGATAAACATATATATATATATATATATATATCGATCATAAATAATCTTTCAGGGGTAACTCAATCGACTGAAAATCATGTCTCATGAAGCGGAAGTTACTGGTTCAAATTACTCTTTCTTGAAAAAGGATTTCATAAATATATTTGTTTTAATTTGCATCTAGGTTTCTTAACTCTTATTACTTTTTTTTCCCCTTATTTTAAGTGCGCCCTTTTCGCATTTTTCTTTTACTTTGCCTACAATATAGTGAAATTGTGTAACAAGACACCGCAGTCGTCCAAATAGACTGAAGCTGATACTTTTCTTCCCGACATTTTTATTTTTGAAGGAAAGACATGAAAAAAATCATAGAAGAAAGCATCAGGAATGTCTTGTTTGATATGGCCCGGAAAGACAAATGGGATGAAGTTGTCAACATATATAAATGGACCCCATTGGCTCACAAGGCCAAATCCAGCAGCTCAGGGGACACCGCATTACACATAGCTGTCTCCCAGGGCAACGAAGAGATAGTCGAACAACTTATAGTTGCAATAATTTCCTCTAAGGAAGGACGCAAAGAGGCTCTAGAAATTAAAAACAACGAAGGGGATACTCCTCTTCACGTTGCTGTATCAAAGGGAATGTGCGTATGTGAATGCATTGCACAAGCTTATCCATCATTGGTGGTGTTGGTAATGTGCCAAACCCCATTTTCTTGGCGTTGAAGGGTGGTAAACAAGATATCTTCCTTAAACTTCCTCAAGCCGTCGAAGGAGACACATGTGAGCATTAGTTATATATGATAAATTCTATTTAATAAAATGCCATACAAGTTTCAATCATTGATTTTTTTTTTTTTTTTGCAATTTTCATTGATCTAAAGGCTAATTTTAATGCATGTTATTTCAATTGTATGAAAGTCATAATTTTATATTTATAACGAGTAAGTTTGTTTCTTTGAATTTATCTCATTTTGTATCCTAAAATCTAAGTTGAATTTGATATTCTTTAAATAAAATTGTTTTATTTAGAGATTAATAACATTTGGGCAGCTATAATTCATGAAATAAATTGATGTCCTCATCAAGTTATATTGTATGTGCTTTAGGTGCATGTATTGAATGTGACTGACTACCTCACACAATATCTCACAAATTCTTTCTAACATATAACTTTGAGCTCATAATTGGCATTCACAAAGACTATATATCAAGGGAAAACTTCATTTAACCTTTTTGAACTCACATCACATTTTCAATTACTCATTTAAAATTAAAAAAAAATCTCAATTTAGTGTATCAAACTTCTAGGTTTTTTTTTTTTATTATTATTTTTAATGTTACCCTTTCATTAACTTTTTTTCATAAATCCAAACATCAATTGCATATTAGCTTGCGTGTTAAACTTATTTCCATATTAAACTTAATTAACCATTATAAATAATGTAGATGATGTATGGTTGACAATCGGTAAATGAAAACATCAATTGCTTTAAGTAAGAATTGGAGGTTGATCCCCTCAAAGTGATCAATTGGTGGTTCAACCCTAACGAAGCAATCATTATCCCTTTTATTTTCTGTATTTTTCTTACTTTTAGTCAGTAGAAATCCTTGGGTTCCTATCACGTGTCCATTTGCCTCTTGTTACTACTTTCAGTACTTTGTACGATCTTTACAAAAGACTGGGTTGTTTATGGTTTTTTTGGGATGATTAATGGACCAATTTCCTATTTTATGTTTCCTATTTTGGCATTGTTTGTTTGAGTTAGGTACGTTGTTCGAGAGCTCTCTGGTTCTTCAATCCCTTGTAACTTTTTTTTGCGTATTGAGTAGATCAAAAAAAAAAAAAAAAAAAAGGCCATTGTGGGGTGCCAACCATGTGGTGTTAAGTTAAATTAGTGACAAAGAAGAAAGCAAACCAAAGCGCTATTTTTTTTTTCTTTTTTTTTCTTTCAGTTGAATCAAAAGCTAGCTAGTTTAATTACGCTCTTGCCCTATTGTACGTTATGCGTAGGCTGCCCACGGATCGTCGCACATAGTCGATAGATAAACATTTATATATATATGGGGAAAAATATAAAAAAGTTAGCCTCTCAAGCTAACAGTTGTTTGCGATAGAGCTTCACAATATTCAAAAAGTATTGAAGTAGTCCATCAAACTACCAAAGTGTGTCAAAAAAGCCATTTAATTTTTTTATATTCCTATAATATCCTTAATCTTTTAAAAACTAATTAAAATAAAAAATAAACTAAATTAATTTTTTTTTTTTTTTAAAAAAAAGAAAACCCAAGGGGTGAATAAATACTTTTTTTTTAATAAATAAAATATCAGTTATTGTACATAGTTGACTTAAATTACAAATCGCTTGTGCGGTATAAAAAAATGTGGATAAATGGTTGGTTCAATCGGCAACCACCCCTTTCATTTTTCAAAATTTTTTTTTTTTTCATTTTTTCATTTTTTATATATATATTTTTATTTTAAAAGATTAATTTTTTGTTTTTTATTTTATTTTATTGCACTATTAATTTTTTTATTTTAGTTTTTAAAAGGATAGGGGTATCTTAGGAATATTAAAAATATGTTGCCTTTTTGACATATTTTAATAGTTTGATAGGCTACTTTAGTACCTTTTGAACATTGTGGGGCTCTTTTGCAAATTAATGACCATTAGTTTGTGATGCTTTTTTTATATTTTTATTGTATATATATATATATATATATATATATGTCATAAATAGTTTTTCGGGGATAACTCATTGGGACCATGTCTCATAAAATAAAGGTCACTATAGTTCAAATCCATCTTTGGAAAAGGATTTCATAAATATGCTTATTTTAATTTGCATCTAGGTGCAGACTTTTTGCATTTTTTTTTTTTTTTTTTAAGTGCAGACTTTTTGCATTTTTCTTTTACTTTACCTACATTGTGAAATTGTGTAACAAGACACAGTCCAAATAGACTGAAGATGATACTTTTCTTCCGGACATTTTATTTTTGAAGGGAAAGAAGGGAAAGATATCGCAGAAGAAAGCATCAGGAATGTCTTGTTTCATATGACCAGGAAAGACAAATGGGATGAAGTTGTCAACATATATAAATGGACCCCATTGGCTCACAAGGCCAAGATCACCAAGTCGGGGGACACCGCATTACACATAGCTGTCTCCGATAACAACAGAAAGAGAGTCGAACGACTAATTACAGAAATAACATCCCCTGGAGGAAGAGGCAAGGAGGCTCTTAAAGTGCAGAACGAGCAAGGGAATACTGCTCTTCATGTTGCTGCATCAATGGGGAGTGTGGCAATGTGTCAATGCATTGCAAAAGTTGATCCATTATTGGTGGGTGTTCGTAATGAAGACGGCGAGACCCCATTTTTCGTGGCAGCGGTCCATGGTAAAAAAGAAGCCTTCCTTTGTCTTCTTGGAGCCTGTGGGAGCAAGGATACTTGTGAAGGTTATTCCAGGAGGAATGATGGTGAGACTATTCTTCATGTTGCCGTAGCTGGAGACTATTTTGGTGAGAATTAATTAATTTTATATTCATAACGAGTAGGTTAGTTTCTATTAGAACAATACTAACAACTTTCCTAAATTTCATTTATTTTCTTAATTAATGGAAAACTTCACAAAACTCTCATAAACATTCATGTATTTTCAAAGTATCTCCTTAAGTTCAAAATCTCTCAATTAAGAGTATCGAACTTTCAATTTCTTTCAATTTTTAAGATACTCAATTTTTAGTATAAAAAATAGAAAAAAAAACTTCACAAAAGACCCTGAATTACAACACGATTTGAAAAAACCTCCCAAATTTTAAAATCTTTCAATTTCATTCATGAGTTTTCAATTTAATGCAATCTACCATCCTTTGTCAGTTTTTGGACATCAAAAGTTAAAAAATGACCTTTATAACGCAGAATTTTTATAAAATTTCAACTTTACCCTCAATTTCAAATTAAAATTAAAAAAAAAAATTAAGGTTAATTTGGTATTTTTAGTCATTTCTATTAGGGTTTAACCTCAAAAATTGAAGGAGGTGGTAAATTCCATTAAATTAAAAGTTCAAGGGGCGAAATTAAGAAGTTTTAAAATTTGGAGGGTCTTTTCAAAATGTGCGGTAGTTCAGGGGTTTAAAGTTACTCCTAAAAAATTAAAAATAAATAAATAAATAAAGCGTCATGCGTTTATTTTTTTATATATAGAAAAACATTTTTGCAACATCTTTGTAATTTGTTTGTACTTTTTATATAAAAAAAGTGGGTATTTTGGACATTTTGAAAATATTAAGAGAAAATCCTAAGAGAATGGGAGTAATTAAAAAAAATTAAAAGTTTGATACCCTTAATTGAGAGTAGTTAGAAGTTCATGGGATTAGTCTAAAATTTCCTCCTTTCTTAAATATAGAAAAAGCTCCTAAAAATCACGGACTTCCTAGGCATTCTCCTAGGGAAGAAAAAGTGGTACCTTAGATTTAAGGTAGCACTTTTAGTTCAATTAACATTATTTTAAGGACAAAGTTTTCCTCCAAACTGAGTTAGAGGAATCTCCTCCAACCTAGTTTATAAAAATGACATGTATTCCTTGAACATGTGAGATGTATATGTTTTTTAATAGTAAGGACAAAGTTGAAATAAATTTTATTAAAAACTCATGTGCATCTCACATGTTATTAAAAAAGTGACACGTGTCACTTTTATAGACTAGGTTGGAGGAGTTTAAAGGAAAACTTTGTCCTTATTTTAAAAGTCCGAACCTTAGATTTATATTTAAGGAAGAAAGATACTAATTCATCTTTGTTTCCTTTGGGATTTATTTGAAACAATATTTTAATGGTTTCACTTTTCTTTCTCTTTCTCCTATCATTTAATTCATAGAATATTTAAAGGGTATATAGAAAGGATAATAAAAGTTATTATAGAGTTTATTTGAATAGATAGTAAAAAGTAATTTGGTTTCCTATATTTAGAAAATTTTAAATGAAGTTGTTGCTAATGTTCTTAGAATTTGTATGTTTTAGGTTTTATGTCTCTTTTAGATCCATTTCCTAACTTTATAAAAGCCCCATTATGGGATGCCAACCATGTAGTTTTATGAGACAAGAAAACGTAGGTTTTGCACCTTTCATATGTGAGAAGGAGAGAAGAAAGAAAACCCACTCTCTCTAGTCTCTAGGCCGTGTAATATATAGAAAATAGGAAATAAAGATTAAAAAGGTTTTTGAAATATTCCTCGCAAAAGTTTTTATAATTTACACATACCATTCTTCTCAAGATAAAATCATAAAAATATAAATTTTTATGCTTCTTTATTTTGTGTTTTGATTCTTAAAGAAAATCAGTAAAAAAAAAAAAACACTATTTATGGGGAAAGTTTGAAAAAGTTTTCATTTTCCATTTTACTTTCAAAAGTCAAAAGTAACAACTCATGAAGCACGTTGTGTATGGTAATTAAAACAAGTTTCATTTTGCACTTGTTAGATTTGGCATACCAAATAATTCACTTGTATCCGAAGCTAGTAGATTCTGTCAATGAGGATGGATTCGCACCTCTCCATCTACTAGCGGGCAACCCGTCCAATTTCAGAAGTGCTAGCAACCTTGGACTGTACACCAGCATCATTTATCACTGTAAGTATCCCTAAACCCTCATGTTGCCCAAAAAAAAAAAAAAAAAAAGAACTATTTGAACTTCATCCTAGCTATAGATATATATAACTATACATTGCACAAGTACGAACCCACTGCATGGCAACTAAAAATTGAGTCTAGTATAAAAAAAGACCACCCTCAAGAGGGGATGAAAGCTTCTTCCACCCAAAAACTTTATTTCTTTTGTTTTCTCTGAGAATATTATATTAACTTAATGATGCAACATGACGTAGTGGGTTACAAAGAACAACAACAAGAAAGAACGGATAAATAATTTAGATCTTGAGTATATCAAAGATTTAAGAATTCTTCTCAAAATGCTCGTCTATCTACGATTTGAAGGAAAAACTAAAGAAAGCTCAACTATGAGGATTCTTATTGAACAAAACTCAAATAATATTAAAAGCTTCATTCTAGGATCTATAAAACATGTATTTATAGGCCCCAAACCTTAAACTTAATAAAAATACGAAATAGAGTTGGTTTTAGCAATCGTTCAAACTCAACTAATCCCTCATATACAATATCATCCGGACAAAGTTGCAGATGAGCCTCTCTATTGCTCCTCGGCTGTAATCTCGAACGAGATTGCACACGAACAATTCTACCCAGCTTTCAAGTGTTCTATTTATAGCCCGTTTTGACCTAATAAACATTGGAATTCATTGAACCTTGTGAAACATGACTTAGTATATATTTGAATTAGCTTTGCAATCACCAAGCTTGCTCCAATTTGAAGTCTAAAACTCTAGATATAACCATTTTAGTAGAACTCGTCAGGTGCGAGTTCCCCTCTATATCATCGCTCTTCTTTATGTAATACTTAGTTTTCCGGTTTACATCATCTTCCCTATGTTGGAGAGAATTTGTCCTCGAATTCACACGCTCATTATTGTAGTCCGTAGGGGATAAGTTCTACCCTTTCCCCCTACATCATTCTCCCTCGATTGGAGAGAATTCATCCTCGAATTTGGATGGTTCTTTCCCCAATCCTTTGGATGCCCAATTAATCCATTCCATCCTTTAATGAGACCAAGCCGCTCTACCCTCTCCCTTCTCTTAGAAACTAAACCTAGTCGCCACCTAGTCTGGGAGAGGGAAGAATCTCTTTCTTCTTCCCTCCTCCCCTCTCCTTGTTTCCCTTATCCTTGCTTTCCTTCCTTAGGAAATTTTTGGGGTTTCTTGGTTTAGAGTTTTCTCTAACCCCTTTTACAATCGTCTTGTGCAATTTATCTCTTATCCACCCAAAATTGCAACATCTTATACTCCTATGACGTGCCAACTCCTTTGCTTTTCCAAATTGCCATCTCCATCCGGATCTACTTCGAGTTTTCGGTTTTTGCTCATTTGATGCCAAATCTGTCTTCCTTTGTCATATCTGCCCACCTTCACGCCTTATCTCTGTCTTCATCATCATTCTTGTTCCCCTATGTCACCTTCTGCTCCTCCATTAGTGCGTTTTCACCATCGCCTCCGCATATGTTGCTGTTTTTTTAGGTTAGATTTATATTTCTGCTTTTTAATTTGCATTTATGCCCTTGTTTTGCTTTATCTGGCATTGTTTATAAGGAATCTTGTTGCCATATCCTGGTTTGCTTCTCTGACAGATCCAACTAGGAAATCTTCGGTGCCTTCCTTCCACCGACATCCTTTTGGATGTCTTGATCGATGCTTACTCATGGGTTACCTTTAAGTGTCTATGGGTTTTGAATATTTAACTACTTTTAGTGGCACCTTTAGAGAGGCGCGGGTCATTTTTGACCCATTGTCTACTATTTGTGTGTCCTTCATGCACTGCAATTTTTGTTTTGGGTGTTTTGTTGGGGAGCCTACCTCCTATTTAGTGTTTTAATACTTGTACCCTTTCCCTTATTTGTTTAAAAAAAAAACATCCGTTCCATCCTTTTGTCTTCAAAATCAAAACAATGTAACATCGCATAAGATATAATATTTCTCTAATCACCCCAAGATTGTGATTATTAACTTGAAAACTTCTAGCACTAGATTCAATGAATCTTGGCTTCACACGAAAGTCATACATGTTCTCTCGTTCATGTGCCATGAATATCTCCCAAAACGGATCAATGACCTCTTCCCTTTTAAATATCAAATTATTCTTCGCATAAAAATCATCACAAATCTTAGCATCATGAGAATTTGATAAAATATTTTCTACCCCAAGAAAATCAACTTCCAAATCAAATACTACACTTTTAGGGCTTTCATCAAGCACATGGTGTATAAAACTCTTATCAACAAAATTTTCAATATTATTTGAGAGATTTACCTTGTTTGACAATTTCTCTTCTACGGGATAGACGTCACAATCTACTTCAAATTCTTCCTTGCGATCATAGGACAAAGAATCTCTCATGAGATCTTTATCGTTGATGTCGCTATCATAGGTTGGTGGAGAATCCAATCCACGAGTCCTAGTAAAGAATCTTCAACATCTTCATGCTCAACATATTCATGAACATCTCTATAATTAAAATCCTCATCAAGGACCCTGTATTCCTAGAACTCTTCATCAACACATTCATCTTCCTTCTCTATATAATATGGATTTGAGGATTACGAATAACGGTCAAGTTGGCTTGTCGCGGACTCCTCGCATCAAACTTGGCCTTCCTCAGTTGAGATCGCACCCCACTAAAGGTAACCACATCATCCTCGTCCACAAAATGTGGAGTTGGTTGATGGCAACGAACATTAGGACCATGCATGTTGGCCAATTGATTAGTGAAGGTCTCCATCTGTCCACTCATGGCCACCAACTGCTCCCCCATGTGTTGCCAACGAATCATTGATTGATTCTTAATTTCCACCACCTCTCTAGGCAGCTTCTTTTTGCCAGACTTTTCTATTTTTTCTTTCACAAAGAACTTTTTGAGTTGCAAGCCACCTTGGAATTCCAAGTGGTCAAGCTTGACTCCTACTTCATATGGAAAAGCATGAGCTTGTGTAGTAGGAAATTTCCTCTGAACTCTGCTCCTGCAGAAGAATTGACAGGTTCACTCTCAATGATAAATTTGCATTTCTCCTCTGTATACCGTAGTCTTGGTTGACAATGATGATTGTGGTGACCACCCATGTTGGATAATCGGGTAGTGAGGGCTTTAACTTAATCCCTCTTAGCCTTGAATTGTTCCTCCATGTTACCAGCGAAATTGCCATGCTCCTTATTACTACCTCTTTGTCGTACACTCCATTCATGTTTTTTTGCTTCTTTATTCATGGAAAGTAACTTTAGCTCTGATATCAACTGATGCGGCTTGACTTAGTAACCTGCAAAATAGAATAGCAAGAATAAACAGATAGGTATTTCTAGATCTTGAATTTATCAAATCTAAGAAAATAGTGAAAATAGGGGGAAATAATATCAAAAGCTACGTTCTTGGGTCTATAAAACATGTACACGTACACTTCATTCATATCTGCACAACGGTTGCCCCTCTTTATTCATGGAAAGTAACTTTAGCTCTGATATCAACTGATGCGGCTCGACTTAGTAACCTACAAAGTAGAATAACAAGAACAAACATATAGGTATTTCTAGATCTTGAATTTATCAAATCTAAGAAAATAGTGAAAATAGGGGGAAATAATATCAAAAGCTACGTTCTTGGGTCTATAAAACATGTATTTATAGGTTTCCAAACCCTAAACTTAATAATAATACAAAATAGAGTCAATTTTAGCAAAATTGCGCTTCGCATTTGCAATCTCTTTCGTACAGGATTGCGGACAAGCCTATCTATGACTCCTACTAATCCCTTGCCTACAATCTCATTTGAACTAGGTTGTAAACTCCCTCTACGATCCGTCTCCTCTGACCCCAAACCCTCCACTTGCAAGGACTCTCTCCGCCTCTCTCCTCACCTATACCACCAATGGCCTTGCTTCACAGGTGAGAAGAGAAGAGGAAGAGAGAGATGGGGAAGAAAATGTGCGGGTGAGAGAGATGGGGAAGAAAATGTGCAGCCACTCTTGCTTAGAAGAGATTGTTAAAATAGATGTTCTGCTGGAATGTGTAATGAAAAATTAGTAACTAAAATGAAAAAAAAAATGCGTATTTTGAGTGGCTAAAATAGCAATTCTTGCTGGAGATACTCTAAATAAGCAAGAAAGGGAAAGGTTTAGAACACATAGGTGTGCTGAGATGATATGCATCTCAGTAGAAGACAAGCCGTGAGACATGGAGGTTGTAAAAATTCTAGGTTTTAAAGAGAAGTGGCTGCTGTTGTGGGCTGCTGCAGGTCTGTCCATTCAGCATGAAATCTGGGAGTCTTATCTGAATATTTTTGCTGATTCTCGTGTCAAATTGTTGACTCTTATGGTAACTATCTTTCAGCTAGCTCATGCATCCCAAGATAGTGTTGAGTACGCAGCACGTGAGTGTCCTTGTTTTTACCCTTAACAAGCTTCAATAGCCTTCCTCTTTTTCTCCCTTACAGGAAGCTTTTCAGGAGACTTCTCCTTTAGGGGTCTCCTCTCAAGAGACTTCTCTTTGGGCGGTCGCTTTCGGGAGATTTATCAATTTGAGATAGCTTCTTGGGCACCTCGATTCAGGTGCCCACTGCTGGGCCACTTCACGGGGATGGTTAGGAGTTTTCCCTTCCTCTCCTGATGCATAATTTCATGGCCACTCGCCGTACTTCATGGGGCAATATAGGTACAGGAACCCTAGGCATCAAATGGATCGCCTAGTTGGTCATAAAATAAAATATGAACATTTTTCTGAAGAAAAATATATATATTTTTTAAATACCAAATAAAAAATTAAAAAAAAAAGACCACTATTACTAATACTGACAACGAGAATTTTTGTTAGTAGAGGCCTCAAAAAGTCGTACAATTCTTTACAAATTGAAGAATCATTTAGGCTCCGTTTGATTCGTGGATTATACTATTAGATTAGACTAATTAACAGTAGATATAGCTAATCCTTTGTTTGGCACCACTCTATTCCTGGGAATAATTTATTCTCATGGGACTACTAATCTCATATACGCAGGGTTAGTTAAGCCACTCAAAATGAGTGACTTAGCTAATCCATGACTATGGGACTAAAATTAATGTGTAAAATTGCCAAAAAAAATTCCTACCATTCTCACACCCACGAGGCTCTCACGATCTCCATCACTCAAAGCGACTCTCTCAATGCAAACTGCAACAATCACTCTTCTTTGCGCAATATATCTCTCTCCCCCTCTCTTCTCTTCGATCTCTTTGTTCTTGGTTATTTCGTTCTCCATGTTTTTTGGATTTTTTTTCTTCTCTCTGGTTTTCTTTCTTCTTTTTCCTTCTTTTTTTTCCTTTTTTTTCTTTCTCTTCTCTCTCAGTTTTTCCTTCTCTCTCAATTTTTTTTGTTCTTCTCTCTATTTTATTTTTTATTCTGTTTTTATTTTTATTTCTTTTGATTGACTGCAACATTTCTTTGATTTTGTTTCTCGCCTCTCTAAAAAAAAAAAAAATCTATCTTGTTTATTTTTCTTGATCCTATTTCTCCATCTCTCTTCTTCTTCTTCTTCTCTTTTTTTTTTTTTTTTTTTTCTTTCTTTCTTTCTTTTGATTCTCTATAACGTTTCTTTTTTATTCTATTTCTATGTCTCTCTATTTTTTTTTTTTTTTTGTACCATTTATTTTTCTTGATTGAGTTTGATTGACATTAGAATTAAAGATTGAGTTTGATTGACTTTAGAATTTAAGATTGAGTTTGATTATGTTTTCTCCAACTTTTTTTTTTTTTGTACGAGAAAAACTAAATGGGTATTTTAGGAAATAAGATCACAATATGACTCTATTCACCAACATATTACATTGTACCAAACGAATCAATAGGATTAACTAGTCTATTCCAGTTATAACCAAACAAAGGAATAGGAATACCTAATTTATTCCACACTCTTCTATTTCCCGTGGTAGCTAATTCTTTTCCAATAGACTAGACAATCCGCAAACCAAACGAGACCTTAATACATCCGAAAAACTAAATGGATATTTTAGGAAATAAGATCACAATATGATTCTATTCATCAACATATTCCATTATACCAAACGAATCAATAAGATTAGTTAGTCTATTCCAATGTTATAACCAAACAAAGAAATATGAATACCTAATCTATTTCACACTCTTCTATTCCCCGTGGTAGCTAATCCTTTTCCAATAGACTAGACAATCCACAAATCAAACGAGGCCTTAATACACGTGGTGAAGTTTCATCAAAGATTGATATTTGAATTGACGCACCGGCAAGAAACTCGAAGGTTGGCGCCATTCCAAAAGGAAAATGTTATATGTCCTTCTAGTGTTCCCATGATGTTCTTCTAACTGTGATGTAACTTTTAAAATCATTAATAGGTTAAAAGTTAAAAATGATAATCTCAAATTCAATGGTAATTTTAAAAGCTACATCACAGTTAAGAAAACATGAAAAAAAACCTAGAAGAACACATAGCGTTTCTCATTCCAAAAAGCCATATATTCCCTTTTATCTTTCGTGATACATCAAATAGGAGAATTGGAGGGTAATCGTTGAGAATTTAGTCAACCGTTCAGGCCCACACCGTTATCACTATAACCGATTGGAGCCCATTATTGGATTCCGTCCCTTGAAGCCCAAAGCCAGTCTGGGTTTGTACTATATCCGAGTTCTCAATCCCGATCACCTAGAAATCAATATGTTAGCATAATATCGGGGATACGATTCTAGTCGGGATCTTGTATCCAGCACACCAAATATGAAACCCAGAGGCAATGTCAACGCCATACCCTGAGTCCTATGATTTAAGCTAACAAAGATCATCTCCCCACCAACACCTAATGTTCAACCATACCAGCGCCATGCTCCCAATCAGACGATTTGTGGGGTACGGGTTAGCCTCCATCAACAGCAAACAAATATATATAAACCACACCCGATAGAGGTATAAGGATTTTTCGAACTTCTTACCGACCCACTTTAGCAAGCTCTTATGTCTAATTGTTTTCTCTGTTGTAGGCACTACTTTGTCACCAACCGAAAAATCGTTTTGACAAATACTTAATTTGCTTTGGGAATCTACTCTTTTCTTTTCTTTTTCTTTTCTTTTCATTTAACATGTCTACACAAGAGAAAGGAGATAAGAGATTCAAACTAGTAACCATCACTTCATGAGGTGTAATTCACAGCCGATCGAGCTACTCCTTGGAGATTTTGGGAATCTACTATTGTTACAAATAACATAATCCAATTATTTTATTTTATTTTTTTTGTTATTAAAAAAAAAAAAAAATCTGTTTGTACTTGACATTGAAATAACATTTTTTTGGTATGTTTTTCATGACAACCCAATAGTATTATACAAAAGGCACTTTAACTTATTTTTTGAATGCAGTCACACAATCCTTTCAATTCGTTGATGTAGAAATTAATTAAAGATTATTGCATTCTGTAGTTACAAGATCAAGAATGCAATGAGGGTCTTCCTCAATATGAATTTTTTTTCGTTCATAAGAGAAAGAGTTTCTTTAGCTAGCCTACAAGCTACTTCATTCGCTTTCCTTTTAATATGATTCATACTCCATAATTGCAAACTATTCGGCATAAATCTGGCATCTTCAATCGAAGGGCCAAACCAACATCAGTTCTTACATACAAACTCTTGTGATTTGATCATAATCCACTTCAATCATGAGGCGCTTTAACTTAAATAGTTAAATCATAATTGTATTTTTCATAACAAAAATAATTTCTTACAAAATGTCCATACATAACGACACAAATTAAACTCTTTTACCGCCAAAACACATTTTACCGTGCATTCCACTTCCACTATATATTTGATGCGAGGCATGTCATCTGTCATTGTGTAATATCATTTTCTTTTTCCTTCATTTTTTTTTTTTGTATGACATTACTATTTTGATAATCTTGTATATATCTAGTGTCTTCTATCACGGAATATTGACTCTCCTTCGTTGTTATATTTGGAAGGCATATTCGTTGGCCAGCTCCCGGTGGACCTAGAAATAAAGAAGCAGATCGATGACCCAAAGGGTGATCCGAGTGACCAGCCAGCATATGCGAAATACATTCCGAAGTGTCTGGAAAACATCTTCAAAACATGCATCGACACAATTCCAAAAGGTACGCGCTTGAATGGATTTGTTTTGGAATCTAGTAAAATATATTAAATAAAATGAAAAACTTCACAAAGGCTTTTGAACTTTTTCGCGTCCTGAGAAGACGCTTTAAAGTTCAAAACTTTCAATTTCACCTCTTTATTGTTAAAATTGATGAAATGATTTTTATACCCTTGAAACTTTTATAAAATTTCAAATTTACCCTTAATTTCGCATTAAAAATTAAAAAACAAATAGAAAAGTTGGGGGTATTTTAGTACTTTTTATAGCCTCCGTTAGGATTTAAGAGGGGGTAGATTGTATCAAATTAGAAGTTCGAGGGATCGAACTGAGAGTTTGAACTTTGAGGTTGATTTTCTCAAAACACATGAAAGTTCAAGAAGTGTTTGTAATTAAGTTAACCCTAAATTAAAAAAAAAAAAATCAACCAATGACAAGAACACCATGCATGTAGCATGTCAGATTTATGCCAGTAGATGGTGAGAATGAATTCTGTATGCATTGTTCCAATTCATTTTAGGATCAATTCCGGATTTGCCAATTTCCTATTCTTGTTTTTAATATATGTGAAATTTGTCATATATATATGCATGTCTTGTTGAGGAAATTGCAACTTAAGACGTTATTAAGAAAGAAAAAAGAAAAAAGAAACAGCAAATGCTTGATTTTGTTTGCTGCTTTCAAGCTAACTGGTAAAAAGACTAGCATACACAAAACCACACGCACGGATGTTGTGCAAATGTTTTATATTGTTATTATTCGTTTGCCATATATGAGCCGAAGATAGAACTGACTTTATTTTATTTTTAATTAACAGCCAATAACAAGGGAAAGAATATTGGAGATCAAACAATTAATCGAGACCTTGAAAGCAATACAGGTGATCAACGCATAATATAGGAAGCGTGTGTTTGAAAGCAAGCTTAGGGAGGAAAATATATATGACCTCCATCAACCTACTTAATTATGCAATTGATGTGAAAATTGAAACACGTATACTCCTTCACGATTTACCAAAACATACTGGGGTGAAACTAGCAATTCTCAAACTTTTCATTCAGATATTCAAATGAATTATTCTGTCCCGTATTTACAGGATCTGATCAAGTCACCAATGGAGCTCGGGAGCGTCAATTATTTCCACTTAATTACGTTGCCGTTTCTGAATTTCTCAAGCTTCTATTCAAGCCAGTGCTGTTCGTTCTTGGACTAGGTTTGTCGGTCTATATATATAGTAATATAACCAAAGTATTTAAAAAAAATAAAAATAAAAAATCATTAAACTTTTTTGAACTTTCATAGCTAGCTTTTACAATTGTCATTTTAAAGTTAAAAAATTTTCAATTTAGCGTATCCAACTTTAAAAGAATTGCAAACTCATCCCTAAATTAAGATTTTCTATCAAATCATTGCAGATTGAATTAAAAATACATTGTTTGAAAAAAAAAAAAAAGTAAAAAATTAGAAAATTAAAAATTTGCTGTCGCGTTGAGCAATAGCTAACCTGTTGGTTTCTTCTTCTTTTTTTTTTTTTTTAGAATTTTTAAATACAAGGGTATTATATGGGATATTTGACCGATATATACTTCATTTGATTTAACCTCAACACCTAACAGTATGAGTGAAATTGTAAATTTTTTTAAAGTTGAATACACTAATAAATTTTGAGAGTTTTTGAATTTTAGAAAGGTGATTACTAGGGTATTATATGGGATAATTGACCCATATATACTTCACTTGATTTAACCTCGAAACCTAATAGTATAAGTGAAATTGTAAATTTTTTTAAAGTTGAATACACTAGTAAATTGAGAATTTTTGAATTCTATAGAGGTAATTACAAAAGCAATAAAAGTTTAGAGAGTTAATTGAAGCGTGTTTTTTTTTTTTTTAATACTTAGTAGTATTATAAAAAAGGTAACAAAGATTTTTTATGACCAATTAGTAGTGTTCAAATTACTTACACATAAGCTGCCACGTCTCATTGACACATATGTATACATTATAAATACCTAGGTAATTTACTTGTACGTACGTATACAAACGTAATATACAATGAATATTTGTTTCTCATTTATACTACTTTTTTGTATCATGTTAAGGAGGGTATGCCCAGATAAGACAGATTCGGGATATGAAACAGAAGCACACATGGTCTGTTCAGATCATGGAGAAACTTGTTAAAAGTGGTCCCTCGTACGAATATGTATATGGTAACACTAGGACGACTCCCTCGCCGGAATCGGAATCGCAAGCAAAAAAGTTCAGTAGACTACTGCTTTCTAGTGGTGAAGGCCGTGAGGTTGAAGATAAGAATGAAGAAGGTAATAAATACTTTATCCTTTTTAGTCCTTTCAGATAAGAATGGATTAAAAGAAAATACTTTATCTAGTCAATTAGGCCATAGTTAGCAATGATTGTCAGAGTCACAGACTATTTAATCAAAGCCCAAACATATTAATTACAGATGAGGACGAGACTACCATATCAATTGCAGCTAAAAATGGTGTCACCAAACTGGCGAAGGGCATCCAAGAATATTTTCCAGTCGACATACAACACAAGAATTCGGAGAATATGAATATAATACGGTTGACGATGCAGAACAAGCAAAAACATGAATTTTTGACCCGCGGTAAGGGAAAAACAAATTTAATTGCTTGCTTTAATCAATAAGTCATTGTACCTTGTAAGTTGCCACTTTAGCAATGAATGTTGCAAACAGTTTAATCAAGGCAAAAATGGTATCACTGAAATTGTGGAGCGAATCCTGGAACGTTTTCCGACTGCCGTACACGACATGAATACAGAGAATAAGAATGTAGTGCTGTTTGCGGTGGAGCACAGGCAACCGCTTGTATATCAACTCTTGCTCAACAGAAGTGCGCGGACGCAGCTGGGAGACGGCATGTTTTGGGTAGTGGACAAGGAAGGGAATAGTGCCTTACATCTCGCGGCAAAGCTTGGACAGTATAAGCCATGGCTAATTCCCGGTGCTGCGTTGCAAATGCAATGGGAAATCAAGTGGTATCAGGTATGATCCCCAATTTCATTTCTTTATTTTTTTCCAATTACTGATTTAATATTTTACCCTATGTTCACAAGACTAGTAAATTGTCATGTGTCATTTATGTTAGACTGTAATAAAAGCATAATAATTAAAGAACAAATAAGATTCTCTTAATTTTCAAGTGAAATAGAGATTAACTATTTTATAGTCTATAATAGATTTCACAAATCTAATGTATTTAAATGACATGGTAATATAATTAGAAAAAAAAAAAGACATGGTAATATATACATTATTAGATGGAACAAAATCCCCTTCATTGTTTCATAGTCTAGATTAGATTTCACCTTATTTAACCATTAAATACAACAAAACAAAATCTATACCATAAAATGATTCTTCTCAATTTCACTTGAAAAGAATGTACGTGATAACATATACACTATAAGATCTAGTAAAACAAATCTAAACCATAAAATGGCTATCCCAATTTTACATAAAAATAATTATTTTGTAGAATTAATTTGTGCGCGTTGTTATTACTGAAAAAATATATACGACTCCAAATGACACCTAGAAGAGGGTTGAATAGGTGCACGCAAATAATACACAGAATTAACAATTAAATAATCATTCACCAAAATATGTAAAACAGTAAATCAAAGAGACACATATATTTTGATGAAGAAGATGAAACCTTTTAGAGAACTCTCTAAAAGTAAAACTTATCCGGAGCAGTCAAACTAAAAAAATTACTCACAATAAAATAATGAGAAATTACACAATGTCAACACTTCCAAAACCTCTGCAATTGACAATCCCATGTACTAGACAAGTGGCCTACTTGCCTACTACCGTAATAGTTCTCCCAGAATCTCTGGAATGTTTATTCTATGTGATCTCCTTTACCGGAACTCTAGTACACTTCGGTTGTTTATAATATGTGATGAAGGCACAACCTTTAACTCCAAAAGTGACTAACACTAACGCTCAATATCTTAAACACTCTCTTAGCACATGGAATTCTTATGTGAAATTCTTTACAATTTCGTGCATAATACCTCTCTATATATATATAGACTACAAGAAAACCTAGTACTAGTTGAAATAGGAAAAAAAAAAACTAGTTCTAGTTAGAATAGGATTTGTCCAGATTTTCGTCCTTATCTTACGAGACGATTTTGGCATAAGAAACATCCGAATTACAAAAATCTTATTTCACAAAGATCTGTAGAATTTTGAGTTAGTTTCCAATGCCACAGTTATGGTCCAAATACTGAGATGTGTGCAAGATACGAAATTTAATTAAATCCAATTTTAATTCTAATTAAAGAATTCTTATTTGCTTATTTCCTTAATTTGATTAAACTTAACGACATCATATATATATATATATATATATATATGTCTTCTACTATGATTGGTTAGACTTAACCATATCTTCTAAGTCTTGCCTGGACATAATACCTCGTATGTATGCATTGTACACGGGATTGCAGATGAATGTATTTTGGTACTGAATTTGGCAGTTCAAAAACCAACAATTATTATTATGGAAAAAATCCACTTTACCTCTCTGAAATTTCAATGATTTTTCAATTTGAACCCCAAAAGTTTAAAATTGGCAATGTACTCCACTATTATTCACTACAAATAACTATTGTAATTCTCTTCCTGCTCCTTATTGTTGGGAAATCCCTACTTTGGGGAGCCAGAATGGTAAAACATGTGTTTTTTACTCTCCATCCAACTCCTTATTATGAAGAAAAATTTAGGGAGCATGAACAGTTCTTCCCACTAGTAGGGAGCATTGTTTAGTGCATAAATAATAATTGACAAAAACATTAAAAAAAATTGAACTTTTATTGTGAGTTTTAATATTACTCGCAAGTGCACAAATTGTTTGCAATAAAGGGTTTTGCAAGTGCAATGTCGATCCCATAGATAATTGTGTTTTTAAAGACAATTTTAATTTAAACTAATTAAATCATAAACTAGTTCCAAAAGGTTTTTGATTTTGAAAATAAATAAACATAAACTAAACAAAATAGTTACAATAATCAAAAGAGATAAATGCTAAAGTCATTGAATCCACACTCACCATGTCGTAACAACACATTTTATGTTCATTAATATAATTCTAAAGTTCTCACAATTAAAATCTTAGATATGTTTTACTATGCTTCAAACAGTTAATCAAAATCATTTCATGTATCCATTTATTGCACAAATCATAAAAGGAATCTAAATTTAATTGAAACATCAAATGTATCCGAAGAACAAATCACAAGGGATATCCAATTTTTAGGCATATGAAATCAAGCAATTAATTATGTGAAATTATCTTAAATCATCACATGTATCCGAGAATCACAATAGATATCTAAGAGTAATCTCAATAATTGAATTAAAGCAAAACAATTGAATCCTTAAAAACCCATAAAATCATATGATATTGACTTACATGAAAATGTGTCATTCTTCATTAGTAAGGCTTCATCCTTAGTTGAGGATTTAGCTTTGCATGATTATTACAAAATAAAGTCTAAACCTTAAAAAAGAGAAAAACTATAGAAAAATCAGACTTTGTCACCAGCCTCAATCTTTTGAGGTTTAGCCGTCATTTTATAAGGGTATTTAGGGTTAAAAACTCTAAAAACGGCGATAGGGCATATGTGGCAAACGAGTGCACTCGAGCACATGGCCAGTGGGCTCGATCGCACTCGAGCATGTAGCTCTTTCCTTGCAGCGTAGTAGTTAGGCACATGCGATTGCTGGAGGACATGGGTGCTTTCAAGCGCGACCTATCTATAATTGAGCACGAGCGCAGAATGATGCGCTCTATCCTTGTCGATCATGCTCCTTCAAAAGCCTGCCCGATGTTGGAGCTGTTGTTTTGTGGAGTGGTTGTATTTATTTTGCTTATTTTATGTTGTTTATTTGTTGTTTCCTTTCTATTTTGCTGGACTCTTTGTTTTTTGTTGGTTCTTGTCTCCCTGTTCTTGTTTGGTCTGATTCAATGGGGAAGACTTTTGTAGCTAGTGGTCGCTCTTCATCGACGGCTCCATTCCAATTTTTGGCAGTACTTCTCCCACAACAACCATTTCACGATGGTTCTTGCTTTTACCACTTAAGGCTCTTCACTGAGTCATTTTGTTGTCTATTATCGTCTTGTGTGATCCTTAGAGAGGCCAGACTCTTTTATGATTTTGTTGGTTTTTGGGGCAGAGGACCTGCTCCCGTGGACCAAGAATGTTCAAAAGGGACAATTTTTACATCAAAACTACATGATACAGATCTTAGGTTTTCTTCCCTCTCTACCCTAATGGTGGTGTGATAGGCGATGTGCGCTAGGGTCCGGCAATGTTTCCATGGAGTACAACTTCTCTTTTGAAACTAAAACTTTCAGCCTTTTGATAAAGGATGGGTTTCCTAACCTCCGTCTTTAGGAAAGGAGAAAAGGATTCGTTGGGTATATTTTCGCGAGCAACCAATGTTTGTTGTGGTTAGTGGATATGGTGAAGGTGGCGATTCAAGCACAAGTGAAGGAAGAAATCCCCAAATCTTACTGTGAGGGATATAAAGTTACAATGGTTTATGGGGGAGGTAATAAGGCTGGAAGGTTCTTGGAGGTGTCGATTTTTGCTGAGGGTGGTCGCAAGGGAGTCATTTAGCTCCCAGAGGGTTGTTTTGGGAAGGGGTGGTGGCTATTTGCGGGAGAACTTCGGCATTTGTTGACAGTTCAGATTAAGAAGACTAGGTCAGTGGATATTAAGGTTCCTACAACGGCGGGAGGTCGTTCATGGATGTTCTTCGATCTACTTCTAGTGTCGAGGCGAAAGCAATTGAATCAAAGTTTCTCTCCTCAAGCTTTCTCGTAGGGGTGAAATTTAAAACCACTTAATTGCATCTGCTAACCGTACTAACCGCCTAAGCGGTTAGCGATTAGAGGTTAGTGGGTTTTGAAAAATCGCCTAACCGTTAACCACTAACCGCCTTTTTTTAAAATATAATATATATTTATAATATATAAATATTTCATATAATAAGTAACAATGAATTATTGTAGCCTAGTGATTACTGTGCGCCTCTTTTACTCAAGGGTCTCGATTTCGATTCCTCCACCTTCGACTTTTGTTTGGGTTTTATATGTTTATTATATATATAATATATAAGTGCAAAATGACGTAATTTTGCACTTCTATAAATTCATTTCTTTCTAACCCAAAACGATAATTTTGTTGTAATTTATTAATATTTATATATAAGTGAGCGGTGACCAACAAAATTTTGGTATAATGGTCCAACTTATAATGCTCACTTTAAACCAACAATTTTTAATGCTAAAATGATCATAAAATGGGAAAAAAATGTTTAAAGTAAGCAAAAAAAGAGTTTAAGTAAAACGGCAAAAAAAAAGGCCAATAAAAAGCATAATAAGCGGTTAGTAAAGCGGTTAAGCATCCAGCGGTTAGTAGATTTACTAACCACCTAAGCGGTTAGCGATTTTTATTTCACCTACTTTCTCAATCTATTCCTAGTGTCATCTTGTTTTGAGACAATGTGAAGGGCTGCGATTTATCATGGATTGCTGGAGAGCAGAAAATAGTAGGAAAATTTTGGGAAAAGAAAAGCAAGAAGTAATAAAAAATGAAATGGCCAAAGTGTCACTACATGTAGTATTTTTTCTAATAAAATATCAATTTTGCTTTTTTTTTTAACTAATCCAATGTGGAGGTTTTTTACAAATTTGATTAGTCATTTTAGATAAAAATACTATTTGACTCTTCCATTGGGAATACTCTAAGACTTGTTTTTCATAAAATCTTTTGAAAGTAATACATAATTATAACATATATTTGCACACACACCAAAAGACATTTTTTTTTTTATAACACGCATTCAAACTTTTAATTTAAAACGTTGCATTTCGATATTTTTGAAAAGTCCACGTAATTAACTACATCCACTTATCTCTCTCTCTCTCTGCGCGCTCTTGGGAGGACAAAAAGAGGGAAGGAAGATGAAGAAGAGAAGGGTTTTGAGTGGTAGGTAGGCTTTATTTTGAAGTTAGAAAACATGAAAGAAAATGAAGAAAGAATATATAAGCGGTTTGATAGTTTGACAAATAATTGAGTACTCTTGATTAAGTGGTCCGGCTTCCACATAATAGATTTTTTTATTTTATTTATTTTTTATTCAATAACGGGAAAAAGATTATAATGAGATCGAACAATCATAAAGGGGTTAGCTCAATAATAAATTAAGCCCTCGGTGTTTTAAACTAAGTTACACTAAACTTAGAATAATACAAAAAGTTTAAAACAGGGTTCGATCAGTTACAATAAACTAAAGTTTGTAGAGTAAATAATATAATGGTGATAGTTTTGTGTGGGCAAAGTGTCAACTACCATTGCCTATTTGTTTTTAACAAAGTTACCTTTGGTGTTAGTACGTATAAAAAAACCCCGAGAAACATGTCTAGTACTATATTGTTGGATCATTTGCGCCACCAATTTTTGCAAAATATGTGATAATTAATGTTGGATGCTTGGCTTCATGTAGTTCGTCAAGAAGTCCAAGCCCCCTAATTTCTTCCCCCGCTACAACAAGCAAGGCAAGACCCCAGAAAACTTATTCACCGAAACTCACAGGGAGCTTGTCGAAAAAGGCGGGGAGTGGCTAAACAAAACCTCCGAGTCATGCACTGTCATCGCTGCACTAATTGCCACCGTGGCCTTCACTGCATCCGCCACAGTCCCTGGAGGGGTCAAGCAAGATACTGGCATTCCAACGCTCGAACACCAACTCGCATTCAACGTCTTCGCCATCTCCTCACTCGTTGCGCTCTGCTTCTCGGTCACAGCCGTGGTCACGTTCCATGTCGCCATCTTCACATCACGGTATGAAGAGAGTGATTTTTTCGTACACTTGCCGACAAAGCTCTTCGTAGGCTTCATGTCGCTGTTCATTTCCATAGCTTCAATGTTGATCTCCTTCTGTGAGGGACATTTCTTTATGGTAAAGGATAAGCTAAAATATGCCGCAATTCCGGTGTATACAGTGGCGTGCCTGCCGGTAACTTTTTATGCGATGGTGCAGTTTCCGTTCTATTTTAATCTTATATGCGCTATCTTCAGGGTAGTGCCACAACGTTGCCACAGGCCGGTTCCTATGTAACATGTTTATTCAATTTTTTTCCTTGTTGTTTTGCTTTTTATGAATGTTCTCTTTCTTTCTGTGTTTGTGTGGAAAACTGTTTGCGTTTGACAAAATAAACAAATAAATGTTTTCGATGTGAAATTATATAATAATGTTGGGCCAGAATTCTCTTGCTGGTTCTGTTTTATGCAACCGTATTTGGTCCGTTTTAATTACTGAATGAAGGATGAGTTTTTGTGTGTATGACCCTCTTGCTCTCACAAAATAAAACTTAGAGGCAATAGCTATTAGTATAGCTTCAGCAAGTGCACATCATTGCATCCAAGATCAGGGAGGTTGACCGGTTAATTTCTTACTAATGAATAACAAAATAATTATAACATAAAAAGTTTTAGGAAAATTAACTTGAGAAAAGTACTTCACCTACGCCGGAAATTTTATATGCGCAGTGTGGAATGTCAGTGGCCTACCACGTATATATATAAAATGTTGATGAGACTTATATATATATAAATATATATATATATATATATATATATATATATGTTTCTTTTATTGATTAACTCTAGGCTGACTAATTCACGTATATATGAATAGAATAGCCATGAATGTACTCAGGGAGCATCACAACCAGTGCAGCATGCAGTCATCTTTTTATTGTCTAAATTGCAAGAATTGAAGTGGAGATCTGCCCTCTTGTGCATGGCGAGCTTGAAACATCCGCAGATCTTGGTGCCTAGGATCTGCACAGTTCTTTGCGCTCATCCATCATTATTTTCATTGACCTACAGTACCCCGGTCTACAAAATGCTCTCTTCCCTGCTCTCTTCTCTCCTCCTAAGTATACCTTATAGCTTAGGCTTTTGGGTTAGAGTTAGAGGCGAGTTTTGGGGGGGGGGGCAGAGAAGACAGGGGATGGCAATTTAAATATATATATTTAAAGGCATTTGACCTTGCCCAAAAAATAAAAATACCCATTTAGTCTCTCCCCAATCCAACTTTTTGAATTCATCCCTGGTTAGAGTTGTGTTCAATTATATATATTAATGGATTAAGGTTCATTTAGGTATATTAAGCACTCTTTTCTTTTATATTTTTTTAATGTGGGACACAATACTCACAAGAACATTCACAACAACAACTAATATGAAAAGAGAAAATAAAGGTGGATATGTGGATATGCTGAAAAATTCTCCTTGTATCTTGGCTGTGAGTCTAGACCACCCACCGCTGCAATGGAATGTGTCACAAATTCAAAGATTAGGCTAGACTAAATCTGCAGAGAAGAGGGTTTAAGCACACTCTAGGCCATGGGCTCTGTTGCAGTACTCCTAGACTAACTTTGAGAAAGAATGCAAGGAAAACTTGCTTTTGGGCGGAATACTTTGATCAGCCCTCTCATTAAACTTATATAGGGAAGAGTTACAATACAAGTAAAAATCAAACTTAACAAGTTAAGTTTGATTAGGTAACTATCTAAGTAAACATAATTACATTAGAACACTTAAGATAATAAAGAAGTCTAATCAGAACTAATTACAAGAGAAGTGATCGATTGTATACAAATAGATAACTTTGTATTCAGTCAAGGATAAGAAGATAAGAAGAATGAAGGATAAGAAGATGAGAAGAAGTAGAAGTAGAAGTCTTATGATGTGTTGTCTCTGTAATTGCGCTCGAGCGTGCTTGTGCTCGAGCGTACTCGTGTTGATAAGTAACCAATGGCGGAGACACATAGGCGACCTGTGACCAGGCGTCCTAGTAAAAAAAAAATTAAAATTTTTTTTAAGTATTTTTTTCAGAAAATTTTGTTACCGCCCCTACAAAAAAAAAAAAAAAAAAAAGGGTATAAATTATTTGAGCACCACACAACCTCTTGCTGTTGTTGTTGTCGGACGAGAAGTCGAAGTCGAACCAAGACTTTAATTCCGGAGAAGACCCATTCCGATGAAACCCATCGGAACCCATTTCGCCGGAACCTCCTTCTCCACAGGGTTCAGCTGCTTCAGCAGCACATCCTCCCTCCTTGGCTTCTTTCTAGTACGCACCATCATAAACCCAGTAAATAAAAAATAAAAATAAAAAAACAGAGACTTGCACAGAGATAGAGAGGACGAGCTAGGAGAGAGAGAAGTATAAATGGGTTTGAGAAAACTGAGTGCTATTACTTAAAGTGGGTTTGAGAGAAACAATGGGTGGGTTTGAGAGAAACTGTGGTCACATGGCAGCAGAAGGGGTGTAGCCTTGTTGTAGACTTGGAGTGGTGACGAGTGGAATGGGTGCTTTTTTTCCTTCATAAAAGTTGTCCAAGTTTGGTAAGGTTAAGTGTTTTTATTTTTTATTTTTTATTTTTTATTTTTTATTTTTTATTTTTTTTGAAGCATATTTTTTTATTTTTTAGATTCTTGTAATTGACAATAAGAGTTAATTTTTAGTTTGTTGCGCCTCACTCGATTTATTGTGCAGTGTCTTTAATTTTAATTGTTTAATGTTATATTAATTGTTATAATTTAAGCTTTTCAATTGAGATATATCTCCCATTTTCATCATTTTGTTTATTTTATTCTAAAACAATATATATATATATATATATATATTTTCATAAAGTATGTTTTATATACTTTGAGATTTTCTCAAGCATCAACGAGTTTCAGAAGATTATTGTCAAGCTTGTTTTTTTTATTAATTTATTTTAGGCTAATAGCTATTGGAATATGCTAATAATTTTATTATAATATCATTAGAGTATATTTCATTAGCCATGAATTGTTTAGTATGAGAAGTATTCGATTCAGATTTGATACTTGATGATTTTGTTTCTTTAATACCACATAAAATGCAATCTTAGGTACTTCAAATTTTTTATTTTCCTTTATTTTTGTATTAATGACTACATGGTAACTGATATATCAATTTAACATATATTTATAAAGGCAGATAAATATAATACATATATTGTGGTATAATTGATTTTTTATTATATTTATTATATTATAACAAAAATATAATTTAAAGACAAAAAAATATATATATTTCATTATTTTATTGACGTCCCTGGTAGAATGAATTTCTAGATCCACCACTGTAAGTAACTGTTACTTCTAGCCATTGGAGGTGCACTTGATCGCTCTGAGGAATGCACTCGAGCATAATCACAGGGAGCAGCTAGAACATTTGTTGTATCAATAGCAGGATCATCAAGAACGTCTAATGTATCAACAACAGGATCATCAGGAGCAGAAGGTGTAGTGTGCTTAACATTAACACTCTTAGCATTGCATCCTGAAAAATCATGGTGTGGAATTTTATAATAAAATTAAATATGTGAAAGAGGCATCCTACATGTATGCTAATATGTGAAAGGAGAGCCAAAAATAACCCTAACATGGAAATTTATCATGTTGTTGCATCCTCCTTTCAAACTCAAAGTGGATGCTTGAGTTTAGAAAGAAAAGCAATAAGTTGACTTCTTAATTTTTACAATGGTCTCGGCTCCTAGATGATGGGATCTTGCTAGGGGTGTCAAAAAAAATCGGGGAACTGGAGAACCGAGAAACCGGGGTCCCGGTTTGAAAAAACCAAAAACCGGGTACCTCGGGTCCGGTACCTGGTTTTTGGTACCCGATTTTTACCGGGTTATCGGGAACCGGGTTAAAAATATATTTTGTTATAGCTTTACATTTTACAAATATAAATATATATATATATTTCTTTACATTTTTTTTTAGTTAAATATATATATCTCTACTCTTTCTTTCTCTCCCGGCCGCTTCAATACCCAGCCCCTCTCTCTCTCTCTGACTCTCTCTTTCTCGAGTAACCTTTCATGCTCCACTGCTCCGTCAGGCCGTTAGCGTCATTATTGAATGTTTCCTAATATTTGACCTTGAAGAATGGAGGAGTGAGCTTGAAAATCAACTTCAAACCTACTTCGCCAGTGTAGTTAAGGACGTGTGGTTGCTTGAACAAATTCTATGATTAGGATCCTTGACATGCTTGAACAAATTCAAGAATTGTATATTAATTAAATTAATTACCAAATTTCAATTAATTAAATTTTGCCACATAAATGTACCGTTGAAAAAGCTGTAAGATTATTTGGAAAAGAATGTAAAATATTTAAAAAGAACCTATATATAAGCCCAAAAAGTTTTTTTTAAAAAAAAAGGGGTTATCGGACCGGGTAAAACCGGAACCGGTCAGTAACCAGGACCCCGGTTTTACTAGGATCCCAGTTCCGATTCTGGTTTCCCAAAAGAATGAACCGGAGTACCACAATTCTAATTCCCGATTTTGGCCAAAAACCGAGAAATCGGACCGGGTTAACACCCCTAAATCTTGCACATCATATGCACAATGGAACAATCCCACATATCAACTTTCCGAGAAGATTAGAAAGATCATACTTTCAGAAAAATAAACAAGAGAGATGCACCTACATGCACTTACGCCACTTCTTGGCTATAGAGGACAAAAATCTATTTCTTTTTGCTCTTCTAAATACACGCCATCTTGGGAATTTCTGAGACCTTCCGGATCCTCTCCAATCCTTTTGGACTGGAGAGGCCTCTAGTTAATGGTTAGGATGGCCCTAAGAAAAATCCTAGGGTCATCCTCATGCCACGTGTCTTTGTTATTAAAATATAATAAAATATTATTTTTTATTTTAAAAACAAATAAAAATTAAATTAATATAATAATAAAATTTTTCAGAGACTCGGATCTCTCGGAACCAAAACCATTTCTCAGAGATCGGAACCCTAACGAACCTCAATCACGCTCTCGATAGTTCCTCACCGTGGCTTCCTCAAGGTTGTAGGGCCTGTCTCAAAGAAAACCCTCTTTCTTCTTCTTCGCCGTCGGGGACTTCTACATCAGGAGCGGCTTAGATCGTGTATAGGGAATCGAGGAAGAGAAGCCAGGAATGGGGTTTCAGGAGACGTGTTAGCGACACCAAGAGCAAGAGAAGATAAGGAATGGTCTTTTCGTGGCTTATGGGTAAGTGAGCTTTGAAGGAAATGGGGGTTAAGGTGGTGAAATGGAGCCAGTATGTCCATGGAGGTTTGTTTCAGCGCTGGTAAGTGAAACGAAGATGGTTGGGTAGTGAAGAACTGGCGACAGGGGAAATTGTTGGAGAATTCTCTTACTCTATGATGCTGTTTGATTTAATTTTCCTTTTTGGCCCTAGGGGGCCATACAAAAATTTGAAAAAATATATTATTATATTAATTTATTTTTTATTTACTTTTAAACTAAAAAATTATATTTTATTATATTTTACGGATAGGACACGTGGCAGTTTGATGGCCTTAGGATTTCTCCTAAGGCCATCCCTCACCATTAACTGGAGGCCTCTCCGGTCCAAAAGGATCGGAGAGGATCCTCTTCCCTTATCCTCAATGACTAAAGAAAACCAAGAAAGTGGGCTCCCAAGAGAGTGAATAACTAAGCCTATCCCATTCCTCACATGCCCATCTTCTTATAGGCTTTGAATTACTTGAGGAAGTGGGAATCATATTCCCTTTAGAAGACCAAGGGGGTGCTAGGCTAGGGATACCCTAGCCTCTTGCCTCCATGCAACATGCATAAGGCTATAGCCTTGTTTGGCAAACAACATTCCATTACAACACATTCTCTCACATTTCATCATATTATTCACTTTATTTTTTTCATAAAAAAACATATCAAATCATTCACTTTTTTTATCACATCATTTACTATTCAAATAAAAAAATCACTACAAAACAAGTTTTTTTACTTTTCAATACCACTTTTTCATTTTCTCATATCAATAATTTTTTATTTATTTATGAATAGTGCATTATAAAAAAAAAAACTTGAAGAAGTGTGCCGACGTTTAACAAACACCCTCTAGGTTTTTATACCTAGCCCATGCACCCCTTGCTTATGGACTGGGCTAGATTTTATTCCTAACCCATTCCCCTATTTATGTACTCCCCAATCCCCATGCTTTTTTTTTTTTTTTTGAAAGGAAATTCTTCATTAAAACCAGCACAGAAAGCAGAGCAAACAGAACAGAATTACAAACGAGGAAAATCCTCCCTCCATACTTTGTTCGCCCCCAACGAAAAAGCCAGTTTCGCCAATTTGTGAGCTTCCACGTTAGCCTCCCTTGGAACAAACTCCACCTTGCAATCTGAGAATCCTTGAAGCAGAGACTTCGTATCCTCAATGATCAATCCATACACATACTGACCATTTGATGGATCCTGGATGGCCTGGACTATCTGGAGACAATCACCTTCTAGGATGAGCTTTTGAGTGCCCAAAGTTAAACTTAGCTCAACAGCCCTCCTAGCCGCAAGAGCTTCAGCTGGATCTTGGATAAAGTCCATAGTTTCGCTTAGCATAGCTACCGTCTCCCCATCATGATTCCTAACAATAACCCCAATACCAATTCTCTTCCTTCTCCCATCTACTGCCGCATCCAGTTAGACTTAAGGGTTCCCGGAGGGGGAGGTTTCCAACAAGGACTATCTCTTCTCCTAGAGATTGGGCTTGCCCTGCAGGATTCGATGGAATTAAAAGTTTCCAGTTGTTCTTTGGCCATCCGGATAATGGTCTTTGGGCTTAAGAACTTACCTCCACAAATTGCCGCATTTCTCCGGAACCAAATTAGCCTGGCTACAAGAACAAGAAGTTGCACCTCTACCGAATCACACCTCTCCCACCAGAACTCCATAATGCTCAAGAAATCAAGGAAATTTTTTAAACACTTTTGGATTTTCACAGGGCTGTCAGCCCACACATCCTGAGCAGCTAGACAGTCCTAAAGCGTGTGCACTATCGTTTCTTCCTCTAAGCAGCAGATCGGGCACAAAGGGTCTGGGCTAATTTTCTTTTTATATACTTTGTCCTTCGTTGGCAAAATTCCATTGCAGGCCTTCCATAAGAAAGATTTGGTTACTCTGGGCACTTCAATACTCTAAATAGCCTTCCATATGTGCTTGTTCTTCTCCCTGTTAGAACAACTCCCCTTATCGATTTCAAATTTTTCTTTGGCTAAGTGATAGGCGCTTTTAACTGAGAAAACGCCATTTTTGTTACATTTCCATATCCTCCTATCTAGTCCACTCCTTGGGCTAACTGCCATGCCACATATGAGATCAGCTTCTTCAGCCGAGAAGATGTTTTTAATTAGAGCCACATTCCACCAATTTGTTTCCAAATCCAGCAATGCACTCACCTTGGCATTTCTATCAATAATAGTAGCAGGATATTGAAGGAACCCTCCACCAGCCTTGGCCACCCATTTATCCGTCCAAATACCAATCTTGGATCCATCCACAACCCTCCAAGAAAGCCCCTCCAAGAGCAGGGCCCTAGCTTTCCAAAAACTTCGCCAAATGAAAGATGGCTGTCTTCCAAGGGGTGCCTCAAGAAAGGAGCTCAAGGGATAATATTTCTCTTTCAAAATTCTTGATGCTAGACCATCAGGGTTTTGAAGTAGCCTCCAGCCTTGTTTTGCTAGAAGAGCAAGGTTGAACCACTCCAAGTCTCGGAAACCCAATCCACCTTTGTCCTTAGCCTTCCCCATCTTACTCTAGCCCATCCAAGCAATGCAATTGTCTTTTTTTTTTTATGGCCCCAAAAGAACTCTTGCTCAACAGAAGTGTGCGGACGCAGCTGGGAGACGGCATGTTTCGGGTAGTGGACAAGGAAGGGAATAGTGCCTTACATCTCGCGGCAAATCTTGGAGAGTATAAGCCATGGCTAATTCCCGGTGCTGCGTTGCAAATGCAATGGGAAATCAAGTGGTATCAGGTATGATCCCCAATTTCATTTCTTTAGTTTTTTCCAATTACTGATTTAATATTTTACCCTATGTTCTCAAGACTAGTAAAATTGTCATGTGTCATTTATGTTATACAGTCATAAAAGCATAATAACTCAAGTAAAAATAAGATTCTCTCAATTTTCAAGTGAAATAGAGATTAACTATTTTATGGTTTATATTAGATTTCACAAATATAATGGTGTACAAGATGCCATGTGGAAATATATATACCATTAAATGAAACAAAATCTTTCCATTGTTTCATAGTCCAGAGTAGATCTCACATCATCGATCTAACCATTAAATATAACAAAACAAAATTTATATCATAAAATGAGTCTTCTCCATTTCACTTAAAAACAATCCAGGTGACAACATTTACAGTATACAATCCAATAAAAAAAATCTAGATCATAAAATGGCAACCCCAATTTTACTTAAAAATAATTATTTTGTTGTTATTGTTATTATTGTTGCTTAAAAATAAAATGGCTATACCCCAATCCATACGTGCACGCTGTTATTATTATTATTATCTGGATATGAATCACGTTATTATAGCTACAAAGAACTATTGTCATTCTCAATCAGCTCTTTATTGTGTGGAAATTCCAGAAAGAAAGTAAAGGAAACTTGCGTTTGGCGAAATTGATATTTTGCTGCTTTCTCATTGATTATAAATAGGTCAACAATGAAGAGTTACAAGTATAATCAATCACCAAGTTTAACAAGTTTAAACTTGATGATAACTAGGAGAACTAATACAATTAGAAAACTTAATACGAAGAAAGAAATCTTTTGACTATAAATGCAAGAGTTGCATTTGGATGCAACTAATGCAAGTATGCAACCATATTGGATCTCAAGATATCTGGTAGAATTCGAAGACCGAATCCAAAACAGAGTAATTGTAGGTGCGGCCAACGCATGCTGCAGGTGATCGCGCTCGAGCACTATAGAGGGTGTGCTCGAGCCAACTCATGCTTCAAATAGCCATTACTGATTGCGCTCGAGCACACTCTATATCGCTCGAGTCAACTCGTGCTTTAACTGCTTGCTGTTTTTGGCCTTAACAATTCCTGCTTTCGTGGAGCCAAAATGGTAAAGCGTATGTCACTCACCATCCAGCACGAGTTGTTCCCACTAGCAGGGAGCATGAACAGTACTTCCCACTAGTAGGGAGAACGGTTTACTCCCCAAATAAATAAATAAAAAAAATATATATATAAAATAAAAAATAAAATAAAAACATTAAAATTTTTTAATCTTTCTCCCTTTCCATTTTCTTTTTTCATTTCTCAATTCCTCTCTCTCTCTCTCTCTCTCTCTCTCTCTCTCTCTCTCTCTTTCTTTCTCTTTCATACTCTCCCTAAACCTACAAAATTATATACCGCATTGTTCACTATTCACTTTCTCTTCTTTCTATTTTTTATTTTTATTTTTTGGGGGGTGGAGACTTTTCCTTTTGGTTCTTGTTTGTCGGTTTTGTTTATTGTAGTGTGGCTACTTGTTGGTGGCTCTAATCCATCCTTTTCGGTGCATGTTCTGTTGTTGTGGTGCTCCTTGCAATAATTTCGAAAGGGTTGCCTCTTCCGGAGCCCTTTGTTTTGCCTTTGGCGGCAGCCTTTTATGGCCGCTTTGGTTTCTTTTTAAGGTTGATCACTTTCCATTGGTTACGTACTTAATTTATTTCAGCACCATCTTTTGGTTAATTAGGAGTTGTTGTTTGGGTTCCCACCCATTTTATGTTGTATCTTATTGCATGTAATTCCTCTTTTCCTCTCCCCTATTGAATAAAAAAAAATAATAATACCTAAAGTTTAAAACAGAGTTCAATGAGTTACACTAAACTTAAGCTTCTAGAGTAAATAATATAATGGTAATATTTTGTGTTGGCAAAGTGTCATCTACCAATAGCCTAATTTTTTTTTTTAACAAAATAATCTTCGGTTTTTGTATAAAAAAAACTCGAGAAACATGTCTAGTACTATATTCTTGGATCATTTGGGCCACCAATTTTGAAAAATATGAGATAATTTATGCTTGATACTTGGCTTCATGTAGTTCGTCAAGGAGTCCATGCCCGGCCCCCATTTCTTCCGCCGCTACAACAAGCAGGGCAAGACCGCAGAAGACTTATTCATCGAAACCCACAGGAAGCAAGTCTTAGAAGGGGAGGAGTGGCTAAACAAAACAACCGAATCATGCTCTGTGGTCGCTGCACTCGTTGCCACTGTGGCCTTCACCACATCCGCCACAGTCCCCGGAGGACTCAAGCAGGATAGTGGCATTCCAGCGCTTGAAAACCAGTCTGCACTCAACATTTTCGCCATCTCATCACTCATTGCGCTCTGCTTCTCGGTCTTGTCCGTGCTTACGTTTCAAGTCGACATCATACCATCACGTTACCAAACGAAAGATTATGGAAGGGACTTACCGACAAAGCTCTTGATAGGCTTAACGTCGTTGTTCGTTTCCGTAACTTCAATACTCATCTCCTTCTGTGCCGGACATTACCTTTTGCTAAAGGATAAGCTAAAAGATGCAGCAATGCCAGTCTATGCAGCGGCGTGCCTGCCGATAATCATATATGCTATGTTGCAGTGTCCGCTTTATTTTAATCTTATACAGGCTATCTTCAGCAGGGTACCACAACGTGGCTACAAGGCGGTTCCTATCTAACGTGTTTATTCAATTTGTTTCCTTGTTTTGCTTTTTATGAATGTTCTCTTTCTTTCTGTGTGTTTGTGTGGGAAACTGTGTTTGACAAAAATAAAAATAAATGTTTCTATATGAAATTATATATGAATGTTGGCCAGGACTAGAATTCTCTTGCTGGTTCTGTTTTGGTATCTGGTCCATTTTATTTATCGATGAAGGATGAGTTTTTGCATGTGTAACCTCTTGCTCTCTCAAAAAAAACTAATAGCTATTAGTATAGCTTCAGCAGGCGCATACCATTGCATCTAAGATCAGGGAAGTTGACAGGTTAATTTCTTACTAATGATCGAATAACAAAATAATGATAACATAAAAAGTTTTAGGAAAAATAACTTGAGAAAGTATAAGCATATATACGCTGGAAAATTTATATGCGCAGTGTGCAAATTCAATGGCCTAGCTCTATTTGAGGTGGGATTTGTCCGATTTTATTTATTTATTTATTTTTCTTCTAAATTTGTGTGTAGGCTCTCACCTGTGTATAGGTTGTTGCTTTTTCAAATTTTTTTTTTTTAATTGTTCTTGTCTTTTTAAATTAGGGCATTAAGAAATTGAGGCCTTTTAAATTACTTATTTTTTATGTTTAGATGCCTTAAATTTTGAAGACAATATTTTTTAGGTTTTATTAAAAAAAATTTGGGCTTTAAATTTTAAATTTTTATTTTTTTTATTTTTGATCTATTAAAATTTTTTTTGGGGGGCCTTAATATGCTGGGGGCCCTAGACGAGCGCCTAGCTCGACTAGTAGTCTAGCCGGCACTGCTACCATGTATATATACAAAATGTTGATAAGACTTCTATAAATATTCCCCACTTTTCTTCTTTTATTGATTAACAATAGGCTGACTAATTCACGTATATATGTATAGAATATCCTTGAATGTACGCAGGGAGCATCACAACGTTACCAGTGCCTCAATCATCTTTTAATTGTCTAAATTGCAAGAATTCCAGTGGAGAAGATCTGCCCTCTTGTGTATGGCGAGCTTGAAACATCCGCAGATCTTGTTGCCTCGGATCTTCATAGTCGTTCTTTGGGATCCTCCATCATTATTTTCCTTGACCTACATTCTGTGCTACAGAATGCTTTCTCTCCTAGCCTCTGCAAAATCAAATAAACATGAATTATTACTCTCGTAATTGATGCCCTTTCCAAATCCAAGCAGAAACTTCCCAATTTGGAGAGAGCTAGACAGATAACGGGAAGCGATTGTACGTACCTCTGCATGTATATGAACTGAGAAAACCTGAAGTTGGGTACGCTGAAAAATTCTCCTCGTATCTTGGAATGTCATTCCACCCACTGCTGCAATGGAATGTCACAAATTCAAAGATTGGGCTCTATTGCACTCCAAGACCAAGTCTCACTGTCGCATCCTGAAAAATCATAGCGTCGAATTTTATAATAAAATTAAATATGTGAAAGGAGAACAAAAATAAGACTTATCCTGTATGCTAATATATATGTGAATGGAGAGCAAAAAATAAGGTGGAAGCTTTAGTTTAATTAGAAAGAAAAACAGTTGGCTTTTTAATTTTTACATGCACAACTTTCCGAGAAGATCATACTCTTAAAAAATAAACAAGAGAGATGCACCTACATTCGATTTGGCCACTTCTTGGAAATAGGTTTTTATCCCTAGCCCATGCGCCCCTTGCCTGTGGATTGGCCTGGATTTTATTCCATACCCAGTCCCCTATTAATGTACTCCCCATACTAGTGTTCTACGCTAGCCCAACAATTAAAACGCAACTCAAAAAAATAAATAGAAGCATGTTACAATGGTCAAATTACATGACCTTGATCGAAGAGGGACCCAAACAAAAAATAAAAATAAAAACTAGCTCGAATGGGCTTCTGACACTTTTCATCGATCTCTTGACTTATCACAAGTTGCTATTAATTGTAATTGAGTCCACCAAAAATTTGTAGTTACAGTATAGTTTATATATATATATATATATATATATATATTAATCAATTAATCCCTTAGACAACTCTTATTTTGCACATTTGATTCTTCCATAAAATATTCCTTTGTCGAATTAAAGTTATAATGAACTATCATTTTAAAATTTACAACTTCTTATCCTTGAGTACTCAATTTAATCACATTATTCTCTGTCGAATTAAAGTTATAATGAACTATCATTTTAAAATTTACAACTTCTTATCCTTGAGTACTCAATTTAATCACATTATTCTCGTAACTATGAAATCTTATTTCACCATGTACATAAGTATTGTAGTAAATCTTAACAAAATGCTCTAACCAGGGACTACGAATAATTATTCTATTAAATCTATACCAATGGAAGATTTCTTATCTTTTTATTTTTTTTTTATTTTTTAAATATAGGACTTGATTCTTTCTTGAAAATGGTGTTCTCACAATGCAACATGTGATGATCACCCAATGCATCAAGACTTTTGACTGTGGTAAGGGTCTCACTTTTAAGTGAGCCCCACTTCATATTTCAGTTCATAATCTTCTCAAGATTTAAAATCAAAAAGTCATAAGAAGTCTTAGAGTTTCAGATCATCCTTTTTAACAGTTTTTGAAAAGAATGACAACTTACTAATAACTACGTATAATAAGTAATAACCCGTCTATCTTTTAATCTTTTGAGCAGTATTTTACCAAGAAAAGGAGGAAATCTCTCATTCAGGCTCTTGACAAGGTCAAGTCAGGTGAGAATTCTGAACATGGGCCGGGGGCTTAAATGTTAATGGGTTTTTTACTGTTTTCTTAATATATTCTCTGTTTCTGCAGAATTGATGCTTTTGGGATTCATATCATTGTTGCTGAATGTAAGAGAAAGGCCCATAGCAAAGAGTTGTATTCCAAAGAGTGTTGGTGAAACGTTTCTTCCCTGCAGCGACCATACGACTGAAACTCATGCAGAGGAAGAACAAAATGTGCAGAGCAGGTAATGAATTGTTTAAGCAAATATTGAAAAACGAAACGTCGTTTCATATATGTGACAAATTAAATTAATGAGATAACTTTCAAGAATTAAAGTAGTTTTGAAATAACAGATCTCAACAATTTTTCATTCAATTTTAGTTTATCCGTCAAATTATAGCACAAATTTATCAAAAAGACCAAAATCTGATTTTATTTTAAAAAAAATCAAAAAACATTTTGGAAATTGAAATTTTAAATAGTGAATTTTAAACGGTAATTTTTGTATAAAATTTCATCTTCTAGATATTTTTTTTATTTTTTTAAAAATAAAATTAGAAGTATTTTTCTTTTTGAAAAATTTTGTACAATTTCAAAATATTCCACTGATGAACAGGGAAAGGTGTCGTTGTTGTCAAGGGGAGGCGTTCAGGAACTGCAATACTTGATCTTTATGCTGGGTGTCTTCCATATATTCTCCTCTATCCTTACTTTCAGCCTTGGAATGGCCAAGGTAATCAATTTCCTTGCTTTCCCCATGGTTTTACTGTTACAGCAACTTAAAAAGCTTCACTTTCTGAGCTGCTTCTTCTCTCCCATCACCTTCTAGATAAAGTGGGTGCGGGGAATTTTCGATCTGGTTGAGTTAATTTAGTTTTGACTTTTACATGCCGTCAGAAACCGGTTCAAAATAGCCCAAAAAGACAAGGAAATTTTCTTCTTGCAAATTCCCAAGGTGTGAACTTTGACAACTTTTAAAATTTCTGTTCTACAGAGATTTTGAATGGGTAGCTGCTGGACCCGTGGTGTTGGACATTACAAAAATGCAATACACCATACTAAAATCTTACAAATATCTCGTCACAAAAAATCTTATAAATATCCCACTTTACTGGCATTACAATAACTTACTTATTATACGTTGTTAAAATTCACTTAGTAACCCTAATATTTCACCACGTATCCAATTATATCCTTAAACTTAAAAAAATATCACTTTAAGGTTATCATCTTTCAAAAATTTGCAATCATTAAATTTTGATGGAATGGTTGATATTGCAAACTTCTAAAAAATGGTAACCCTAAATTAACATTTTTTCTTTTTTGAGTTTAAAGAAGTTTTAAAGTTTAGTTTTTGATCGGTAGAAAACAAAATATTCTCTAATTCAATCGGTCCATATATATATATAGACGTTGCCATCTTACCAATGATTGTCGCAAATTGTTTAATGAAAGCTCAAGCATATGCATATTAATTGCAGGAAGGGACGAACTCCCCCAATGGGCAAAGAACGAGACTACAATATTAATTGCAGCTAAAACTGGTGTCACCAAAATTGCGGAAAGCATCCAGGAATATTTTCCGGTTGGCGCGGCATACGAAATATGAATCCAGACAATAAGAACATAATGCTGCTGACGGTGCAGAACAGGCAACAACATGAATATTTGATGGGTAAAGGAAAAAAAAAAAAAAAAAATTGTTTGCTTTGATCAATCAAATTCCAGTTTTAAACATTGTGTTATTGGCAGGGAAGGGAATACAGAAGGGAGAGACTCCCATATTAATTGCTGCCAAAAATGGTATCACTGAGACTGGAGGAAATCCTGAAACGTTTTCTAATAGCCATACACGACATGAATACAGAGAATAAGAATATAGTGCTGTTGGCGGTGGAGCACAGGCAACCGCATGTGTTTAAGCTCTTGCTAAAAAGAAACATCCTGAGAGATACTGTGTTTCGTGTTGTGGACAAGGAAGAAAATAGTGCCTTGCATCTCGCGGCAAAGCTTGGAGACAATAAGCGATGGCTAATTCCCGGTGCAGCTTTGCAAATGCAATGGGAAATCAAGTGGTATCAGGTATATTATATATATATGTCGACCCTTAATTTTATTTCTATATTTTTTTCTCACTACTGATTTTATATTTTACCCTATATATGCTCTCAAAATTATTAATTTAGTCATGTGTCATAAAAGCATAGTAAAGGAAGAATAAATCCCTCTCCATTTTCAAGTAAAATGGAAACGAACCATTTCATGCATGATTTAGATTAGATTTCATAGAAGTATAATTTACTATGTCATTTAAAATTAGCATCATGAAACCCATTTGATACAATAGAATAAAATTTCGATTATAGCATAGATGTTCTTCATTTCACTTCAAAGAAATTCTTTTTGTATAATTAATCCATGCATGTTATTATTCGCTACAAAAAAACTATTGTAATTATTTAGATCTTCCTCCCCTATCCGCATTTATTCTCTAAATAATATGAAAATAGGTTTTTTTACAATGCGTATATAGAAAAAGTGTTCTAGCCTTTAAATAGAAAATGCATAGCACCCTCAAAAAGTAGTTCAATCGGCTGCTAACCAAGCCTTATAAACCAGATGACATTAATCCGAATTTATGAAGTATCATTGAGTATCAATTTATCTTATATAAAGTATCGTAAATTTACTTCACTATAAAGTTATTAAAAAAAAAAAATTGTTGTTATAAGAGTACTTACCTAAGTTGCACAAATCTCAATTAAGAAAATATACTAACATCCTCCTCGTTGGACCACATATATAGATTGCTAGTGTAGTTTTATAACATTTTTATTTTATTTTATTTTGAAAACAACTCTCAAATTGAACTTTTTAAATTCACTATTACTTTATTGGGTGTAACTTGTTCAATGGTCTAAATTCAATTTGAAATTGTCAACTTATGTCGGATGCTTGGCTTCATGTAGTTGGTCAAGGAGTCCATGCCCCCCCCACCCATTTCTTCCCCTGCTACAAACAGGCAGCACCATACCCCAAAAGACTTATTTATTGAAACCCATTGGGACCTCGTCGAAAAAGGCTACATCGCTAAACAAAACCTCCGAATCATGCTCTTGTCGCGCACTCATTGCCACTGTTTCGCCACATCCTCCATAGTTTCAAGTATTGGCTAATGTTCGTGAGCAAAATGGAAAGAAAAGAGCCAAGCTAGTACAAGCGTTCGGACAGGATTCATAGCCGTCCGGACGTGATGCAGTTAAGAACTCCAGTATTAAAACTCGAGAGCTTCGTTCGCAGTCCGTTTGCATTCCGTTCGTAGTCCGTCCGGATGCCTCCGAACGCGCCACGTAAAAAGAACGGAGAAAGTGCATTTGCCCTAGCACCGTCCGGACGGCCAATGTTACTGTTCGGACGGCCCATTAATGATCTCATTTTCCCCATGTTTTTAATTGCCCATCCGGACGAGCCCACTTACCGTCCGGACGGCCCGTAGCTTCTAGGTCTAAAATACATTATATTTGAGTTCCAATTAGACTAGGAGTCTTTAGGTGTTATAAATAGATCTCTACAGATTTGTTTAGGTTACGAATTCTACATCTAGAATTTGCCGTCGTGTGCCAAGAGAGCCTTTGATATTGAGCATTTATTTTCTCTCTCTTGGAGTGTTTTGGTCTTTGTTAATTGTTGTGGCGTTATTGAAGCTGGAAGGGTCCGATAAAGGAGAATCACGTTGAAGAAGATTGTGAGCAAGGAGATGAGTCGGAGGCTTGTCGATCTTCTGAGCGAGGAGTCTTGCAAAGGGTTGGAGGTCTTGCAAAGGGTTGTAAGTGTTCCTAGTGTCTGTAATCTCTGGATAATCTTTTGATAGTGATTTCTGGTTTACGCCTTGAGAGGTTTTACAATTAGAGAAGTGCTAATTGGTTTCTCTTCGTAACCAAAATATCTGTGGTTCCGCTTTCTTTATTGCTTTTGATATTTTGTTGATTGAATTGTTTATTGCTTCATAGTTTAATTCCATAAATTGTGATAAACAATTGTTTGGAGTCTGCATAGCGTTTTCAATTGGTATCAGAGCGGTTCACTCTAGGGATTAATTTCTTGAGTGTGATCCCTAGACTCCATCTAATATGTCTCACAGTTGCACCTAACTCACTTCCCGTCTTTGATGGATCCAATTATACGTTTGGAAAATTCGTATGAAAGCATATCTCAAATCCATTGACGTTTGGCATATTGTTGAATCTGGATGGATTAATCCTAATAAGGCAATTGCTGAATTTTCAAAGGATGAAAAGATTGCTTCTTCTACGAATGACAAAGCGTTACATGCCATCTACACATCTTTGTGCTTTGAATAATTCGGAAGAATTTCTCGATGTATAATAGCTAAAGAAGCATGGGAAACTTTGGAAATTACCCATGAAGGATCTAAAATTGTGAAAGCCTCTAAAATTCAGATGTTAGTGTCAAAATTTGAAGAGATTAGGATGGAAGAGGAAGAGACTTTTGATGAGTTTTATTCTAAGCTTAGCACCATTAGAAACTCTACCATTAATCTTGGAAAGAAAATGGTGATGCTAAGATGGTCAAGAAAATCTTGAGATCACTACCTCTAGATTTATACCTCATTGCTGCGATAACACAGAGCCAAGATCTAGAAATCATGAGAGTAGAGGAACTTGTAGATTCACTTCAGACTTTTGAGCTTTTGCTACCTAAGCCCCAAAATTCAAAAAATCTAGCTCTTAAGATCAAGACTACTAAAGGTAGACCTGTAGATTTTTTTGATGAGGAGTTTGGAGATGATGAAGAACTAGCTATGATGGCTAGGAAGTTTAAGAAATTTCTCAGAAACAATGGAAATTCTAGAAGTAGGGAGTCAAAAAATTCTGTGAATCCTAGTCGTGAGGTTAAGTGTTATGAGTGTGGTGGTGTTGGTCACATACATGTTGATTGTGGAAATTTGATCAAGTCAAAAGGTAAGGCTTTTAATGTGACTCAAAGTGATGAATCAGACCAAGAAGAAAAAGCTGAAAATGTTGCAAATTATGTTGCTTTTGGGGTTTCTTATGATAGTCGGATGATGCTAGTGAGTCCAAATCTCTTTATGGTGATTATGGTATTTGTGATAATGAATCGTAAGAAGAGGGTGATCTGCAAGAAGCTTATAACCATCTCGTATTGGAATACAAAAAGTGAAAAAGTTGAATAAGGAACACTTGCAGAAACTAAGTTAATCTTGAAAAGGATAAACTGTCTAGTACCTTAATGATTCACATGCTATTCTTGACACTTTGAAATCTGAAAATCAGTTTAATTGCCAAAGTGAAATCCTTAGAGAATGATCTTAATGATTCAAGAAATCATTTGAAAAGTTCTCTAATGAAAAGCTTAATCACATGTTGCATAATCGAAACATTCATTTGATAGAACTGGATTGGGCTTTGATAAATTTGTTGTTTCTTCTACTAATGTTGTTTCTCCTTCAAAGTTGATTTTGTGAAACCTGTGTAAAGAAGAAAACTTGGCTAAGAAGAAGGAAATGCTTACCTCCGGTTTCAAGAGGTAAGAAAGGTAAGGAATTCTAACTGATTCCTATGTGTCTCTCGTTTACACCGAGACGTGCTCATATGCCAAGGAACCAACCTACTCAAAGGTTCATTCCTACATGTCATCATTGTGGTAAGATTGGGCATATTCATGAACTATTTTCAGTTGAATAATTATGAGTCAAAAAGAGACTATCTTCGTTCTAGAAATAGTCATGATAAATTATTCAACATGGTGAAGGGTGTTATCACCCAGTTAAATGACTTGGCTAAGAGTCACACTTCATTCCCAAAAGAAGAAAATTTGGGTTAAGAAGGAAGATACTACTCACCCTTGAGGGGGAGTGGTGGTGATCTCACCTTGGATTAGGTGAGTCACCCACATGCCTAGGATTGGTTGTCTTGTTTTATTTTAAATATCCTAGAGCATGTTTTGTTTTGTTTATTGGTTTAGTTTGTATTTTTTTTTTTTTTTTGTGCATTTTATTTTTGAAAATTTTCAAAAAGACAAAAATATTCTAATTTGGTTATTTCTATTTCTTCCTTATTTTGTCTGATGCACCTTGAGTGTTCATTATGGGCTCATGTTTCTTCCATGGATTTAATTCCTTATGTTTTAAAAAGTTTTCAATATGCATGAGTTGTCATATTAATTCAATGGACATTTTTTTGTGGTTACCTAAAGCTTAAGCTTAATTTGTATGCTTTTGCTCATGCTTTAAACTTTGTGCACACTTAAGCTTAAATTGAGTTTTTTATATGAGTTGTGTGAGGTAATTATATGAGGGTTTTGACTAGTTGTATCTATCAAATTGACCATACGCTAGTTGAACATAGGGCTTATAAATTCCTGCATTTCTCAAAGCATTTGTTGGGGGAGATGTTTTTGTTCCCGAAATTGCCAAAGGGGGAGTTTGTTAGTTTCAAGTATTGGCTAATGTTCGTGAGCAAAATGGAAAGAAAAGAGCCAAGCTAGTACAAGCGTTCGAACGGGATTCATAGCCAACCGGACGTGATGCAGTTAAGAACTCCAGTATTAAAACTCAAGAGCTTCGCTCGCAGTCCGTTTGCATTCCGTTCGTAGTCCGTCCGGACGCCTCCAAACGCGCCACGCAAAAAGAACGGAGAAAGTGCATTTGCCCTAGCACCGTCCGGACGGCCAATGTTACTGTCCGGACGGCCCATTAATGATCTCATTTTCCCCATGTTTTTAATTGCCCATCCGGACGAGCCCACTTACCGTCCGGACGGCCCGTAGCTTTTAGGTCTAAAATACATTGTATTTGAGTTCCAATTAGACTAGGAGTCTTTAGGTGTTATAAATAGATCTCTACAGATTTGTTTAGGTTACGAATTCTACATCTAGAATTTGCTGTCGTGTGCCAAGAGAGCCTTTGATATTGAGCGTTTATTTTCTCTCTCTTAGAGTGTTTTGGTCTTTGTTAATTGACTGTGAGCGTTATTGAGAAGCCTGTCAGAAGGGTCCGATAAAAGAGAATCACGTTGAAGAAGATTGTGAGCAAGAAGACGAGTCGGAGGCTTGTCGATCTTACAGAGCCGAGGTCTTGCAAAGGGTTGTAAGTGTTCCTAGTGTCTGTAATCTCTGGATAATCTTTTGATAGTGATTTCACAGGTTTAGTCAGCTTGAGAGGTTTTACAATTAGAGAAGTGCTCTAATTGGTTTCCTCTTCGTAACCAAAATATCTGTGTCTGCTTCTTTATTGCTTTTGATATTTTGTTGATTGAATTGTTTATTGCTTCATAGTTTAATTCCGCATAAATTGTGAAAAACAATTGTTTGGAGTCTGCATAGCGTTTTTCAGAGTCAACAAAGAGAGTGGGACTCCAATGCTCGAAAACCAGCCTGCATTCAACATCTTCGTCATCTCATTGCTCGTTGCGCTCTGCTTCTTGGTCACAGCTGTGGTCATGTTCCTCGCCATCTTAACATCACGGTACCAAGAGAGAGATTTTGGGAGGGACTTGCCGACAAAGCTCTTAGTAGGCTTGACGTCACTATTCGTTTCCATAGCTTCAATGCTCATCTCCTTCTGTGCGGGACATTTTTTTGTGCTAAAGGATAAGCTGAAATATACAGCGTTCCCGGTATATGCAGTGACGTGCCTGCCATTAACCTTTTTTGCTATGGTGCAATTTCCGCTCTATTTTGGTCTTATATGGGCTACCTTCAAAAAGGCACCACAACATAGCTACAAGGCCGTGCCTCTCTAACTTGTTTATTCTTCTTTTTTTTTTTGGGGGGGGGGCATTTTTTGGAAAATGTTAAATGCTATTCTAGTGTTATCCTAGTGTCCTCCCAACTGTGACGTAACTTTAAAAATCACTAATAGACCAAAAGTTAATAATAATAATTTTTAATCTACTAATTAATGATTTTAAAAACTATATCACAGCATGTTCTAAAGTGATAGTTCAATTGACTGTGAACCACGCCTTATGAAGCGGAGGTCACAAGTTTGAATCCCCCCTAAAAAAAAACTATATCACAGCTGTGAGGACACCAAGATAACACTAAAAGAGCACTAACCATTTTTCTTATATATATATATAAGATTGTTAAAATAGTTTCCAGCCCTGTGTGAACATGTCCTCTGAGATAACACTAAAAGAGCACTTACCATTTTTCTTATATGTATATAAGATTGTTAAAATAGTTTCCAGCCCTGTGTGAACACGTCCTCCGAGATTGAACTTGAAACGAGAAAAAAGGTGTATTGAGTGTGATCTCTCTCCAATGCTCAAGTAATGTCTCTGGGAAAGATGCATGTATTTTCTATATAATCCAATGTGTAAGTTGATACATGGGATTTGACCTATTTATAAGCTGATAGATTTACCCGAGTTAGAACTCTATATTCAATCTTTTTGGAGCCTTGTCTCTTGATTTGAATTGATCGAGAGTAACGTTTGTATGTAAACTCTAACACTATCCTTATAACTTTGGATAATCATGAAAGGAGTCTCTAATTCAATGTGAGTCAACCACTGAATACCGGGAGTTGATTCGGTAACTGTGCACTATTATAGTAATAAAAAGATAATCCTTGGGAAGCTAAAGGGTTGTTAACCTTGGGGAGTCTGTCTTCGGGTGACCAATCCTCGGGTAACCGGGCCTTGGCAGTATCTTTCTTCTTCTCACTGTCGACTCTAATGGGCTGGACCTTCATTAACCATGGACTACGTTTCTGAGAATTTAGCACATGGCTTTGTTACTAGGCTATGGCCCTTGGGCTGACCGGGGCTTAGAACGGGAGGTTTATTTTCATCTTATATGGGCTACCTTCAAGAACGTACCACAATGTAGTTACAAGGCGGTGCCTCTCTAAAGTGTTTATTCAATTTGTTTTGCCTTTTCTTTTACCTTTTCTTTTTCTTCTTTTTTTGTTCTTCGTTTTTTTTTTTAATTTTTTTTTTCCTTTTTGTCAGATGTTCTCTTCTTCTTTTTTCTTTTTCTTTTCAGAATTAGTCTCTCTAATTCTTCCTGTGAAGGATTTGTTTTTGCTTGTGCACGTAATTACCTCTTGCTTTGAAAAAAAAAACTACTAGCTACTATCATAGCTCAGGAAGGTTGAAAGGTTAATTTCTTACTAATAATATAATAATTATAATACAAATAATTTTAGGAGAAAGAACTTAACAGAAGTTTACCTATGCTAGAAAGTGTATGTACCTTTTGTTTTTTTTTATTAAATGAAGTGTCCTTGAAATTTTATATGCAGTGTGCAATGTCATGTAATGGTGTACTACCTATGTATAAAAAATGTTGATGAGGACTTCATATAAGCTGCAATGCAATGCCACAACTTCAATGATTAAGACTAGAGTAAAATCTACAGAAGGGAGATTAAGTACACTCTGGGTATTGGGCTCTATAGCACTCCAAGACTCGTAGTCTCTGTCCTTGATCATCTCGTTTACATCCATTCTGTCATAGGATAGGTGAGTAAGTTTGAGTTTAAGAGGTTGTTACATTTAGTGTTGTCTTGACATAATTAAGTATGTGTTTAGTTGTGCGCACATGTGCACTTTTATGTTTAGTGCATCACCTTCCCTCAGGTTAGAGACGGATTTGGGGGGGACTGGTAGTGGCCATGGTCCCCCCCCCCCCACCAAATATGAAAAACAAAAAAATTTGGCTGTAAAAAAAATAAAAATAAAAAAAGATTTGGTCCCCCCCCCAGCCCTTGTTCTGGGTCCATCCCTGCCTCAAGTGATTGTATTATGTTTGTGATTGCGTTGTATTTTATTTTTGCATGCTTCAAATACTTTCCTTTTGTTAATTCCATGCCTTGAGTAGTGTTGTTAAATCATTATTTGTCTTAAAAGCTTAAGATGATAGGAATATATAATTTTAATCACTTAATCAATACTTTAATACTCCTTGTCATATATGGGCTCAAACCTTCTTTTAATAGCTAAAACCTAACACGTAAAATATTTCATTCAAATGAAGGGAATTGACAGAGTCAAGGTTTAAACCTAAGACCTTTGGCTTATTTGCCATGCTAAATCACCAATTTTCCTAAAAAAAAAAAATTTTTTTTTTTTTTGTGATGGATTGCTGGCAGTGAGATTGGGTTGTAGGATTTTGGCTTCAACATGGTGGAATGAATGGACTCCATGTTTATTTGTGACTAAACAAGTGTCTAATTTCACAGCCCGCACCTCCAATTTCTCAGTGATTTCTGCTTGAGATCGATGGCTTTGCCTTTGCTTAACCGCTGACCTATGTGGCCAAGACATGAATTCTCCACAACTCTTGTGGGTTATGAAAAATGTTACTCTGATACGATATTAAATTATCATTTGTTCTAAAAGCTTAAACTGATTGAAATAACTAAATTTAATTACTTAATCAATACTTTAACAGAAAGAACATCAATGTAATTAAAGAAATAATTAGGGAGCCTTTTGCTTTAATTTTGCTTTCCCCTTTAAAGAATTCGTTTCTCTTTTCAAAGTGAGAATGCAATTCTTTTGTTCAAAAAGAAAAGGTTAAATTGTGTTGTAAAAAAGATGGACAAAATTCATACTCAATACTGATGAGGAACATACTTTGCTTGAGTTCCAGGTATTGTACGTATGGAATCCGTTCTCTTATTCAACATGATCGACATTCTCTTAATTGTCACGACCATGATCATATATATATATATATATATATATATATATATTATTAGTTTATTACCTATTTGAACTTAGTAGGGCATAATCACTGTTGAACTTACCATATTAACTTCATGGGTTATGGCCACGAAGTTAATCAACGTGTGAGAATATGGATGGTGTGGGGGCACGTTGATTAAGTGAGCCACGTGGAAGTCTCAACTATCCCCTTATTCTGTTAGGCTGTGGGCCATCTACAACTAGTGGTCCGGGGCAACCAGCTTGGACTTCAACATGTTGACGGATCTCGACCGATGCACTACCCAACAACCCAATTAATATAAACTCATTGGCATTAAGAATCCGTTTCCATTACCTAATTAAAATTAGGTTCTTAAAATTGCTATTTTTTAAAATCATGAAAGTATTAAGAAAACATGTTAAAAAGTATATATATATATATATATATTATCAATTGTTTGTTATGCGGAATTGTGATTTTAATTTAAATTTACGCTTTCTCAAATAAGTATACCATAACCTACTAACAGAAATCATAATTTTTTTTATTAATTTTAAATTAAGTGTTTTTTATATCGCAATGCAAAATGTCTTACGCTTTACGATATCTTTAAAAAACGTAAATTATTCTTACGAAATCGTAATCACAAATGCATCCTAAGAGCAAGAATTTGTATAATTTTTCAGAGATATGTAAATATTAACAATTCCAATTAACTGTTTAAACAAATAGAAGATGAGAACCATTTACATCAAAACGACTAATTAAGGAGAGGTTCTCCTCCAACAGCTAAAATCTGTGTTATTTTTTCCTTAGTAAGTTCAATCATGCACATTGCTAATGGGAGAAAATGGAAGTCAAAATCAGAGGGTAACCGGAAAATATTAGTGCACAGGAGAAAAGTCTAAGAAATTAAAGACGGTTCAATCACAATACCTACATATGTAAAACCTCAAACCCATAGAGCCAATTATAGTTTTCTGTAGCATTACTCCAAAAGAATAATGTAATTCTTTACATAATTTTTTTAGACTCATAAGTGGCTTTTAAAATTATCATTAAATATAAGATAAATTTTTATCAAATTTTGATTAAATGGTAGTTTTAAAAGTCACATATGAGTGAAAAAATTATGTAAAAAAATGAGAGTACATGTAGCATTCAAATACTTCCGTATATATAATTTTCTTTTAATTTGCATCTAGGTTTCTATCTTTTCTTTTTGTTTTTTTGTTCTTTTTTTCTCTTAGAGTGCACTTTTTAGATTTTTCTTTTGCTTTTGCTTTACGTAAATACAATGTGTAACATGACTACACAATCCAAATAGACTTGGATGATGCTTTTCTTCCTAATATTTTCTTTTTGAAGGGGAAGGCATCGCTCAAAGTCTAGCCCAGTGGGCCGAGACTCACATACTTGCCTTTCCTTCTTCTTTCTTTTTGAGGTAAAAATCATTTTTTGAATAAGTATAGGACAGTTCGTTTCGTGTCCTTAGATCGTCACTTGTCCTAAATGTTTAAGTCGATAGAAAAATATAATTTTAATCACTTAATAAATATTTTAACACTCTACCTCATATATAAACTCAAATTATTTTTTAATAGGTGAGGTCAAATATGTAAAATATTTAATTTAAAATTTTAAATAAGAGTGAATTTATGGAGTCAATGTTCAAATCTAAGAGTTAAGACATTTGACTCTAATACCATGTTAAATCACAACTTCTTCTAAAAGTTTTATTCTTATTTTTTGTGACGGTGACAGTGAGATTGGTTGTAGGATTGTGGCTTCAACATACGTGGAATGAACGAATAGACTCTAAGGTTACTTACAGCTAAATAACTGTCTAATTTTGGCAGCCTGCTCCTCCAATTTCTCTGTGATTTTTTGCTTGAAATCGATGGCTTTGCTTAACTGTTGACCTATGCGATCAAGACATGCACGACTTCTTCATAATTCTTGCAGATTATGGGAAACATATTATGCTAAATCATAATTTATTTAAAAAGTTTAAACGGATAGAAATAGATAAATTTAATTAATTAATCAATACTTTAACAAAAAGAACATCAATATGGTTAAAGGAATAATTAGGGAGCCTTTTGCTTTAACATCTTTCTCCTTTAAAGGATTCGTTTCTTTTATTAAAGTGAGAATGGAATTCTTTTGTTCAAAAAGAAAAGGTTGAATTGTGTTGTAAAAAAGATGGGCAAAATTCATACTCAATACTGATGCGGAACATAATTTGCTTGAGTTCCAGGTATTGTACATATGGAATCCATTCTCTTATTCCTTAATTGTCATGACCATGATCATTTATATACATATTATTACCTATTTGGACTTAATTAGATCACTGTTGAACTAATTGACATATACCCATACGTACAACCTCGTACAATATAATTCAATGTATCAAATTCAATCACTGAACTTTAACATATGTGTACAGAAAATATATATATTATCATGATTGCCAAATTGGATGCTATAATGTTGGGTTGATTAGTGGCACTGTTTTGAATTTTTTTCCTTTTATTATATTTAGAAAACTTCACTTACCCTTATCTTTTATAACTTTTACAATTATACATTTAAACTTTAAAAGTGTCAATTTATGGTTACCATCTTTTAAAAGTTTGTAATGTCAACCATTCCATCCAAATTCACTTATGAGATTTGATAACCCTAAATTGACACTTTTAAAGTTTAATGGTATGATTGCAAAAGTGATGGAAGATAAAAGGTGATAAGTGAAATTTTCTAAATATTTTAGATGATACTTGGCTTGGCATTTATTAGATTAGGTTGAAGTAAATTTTCATCAAATTGTGTCCATTTTTATTAGGCGGAGATAAAAGTGTTTGTATAAAGTCTACATACCCTATCAAACTATCACTCAATTGATAATGTTTTCCCAAATTATCAAAACATTATCAATGCCCTCCTAAGGTTAGCAAAAGATAACAATGTCCTTTGTATTTCTTAATAAGACAAATATACCTATCAATTCAATAAATAAATAAATTTTAATTTTTTTTAAAGCAAAAATTTTAATTTAAAATGGGTGATTTTAAAAAATATATATTTTTATATGATTTTTTTTACCAACGAATTTGTTTTAAACGAATTTTTTTTAAGCGATTTTTTTTTTCTAAACAGAAATTTTTATTTAAAAGAAAAAATTAAAAAAAAAAATTTTTAGAAAATAATTTTTCTTTAAAAAAAAATTGTTTTAGAAAACGAAAATTGTTAATTTTTTTTTTTAAAACAGAAATTTTTATTTTGAAAAGTAAATAATAATAATTAATTAATTAATTAATTAATTTTAAATTTTCCACCCTTTGGGGTTTTTTTTGTTTTTGTTTTTTTTAGTTTTAGGTTTTTTTTGTAGAAGTTTGTTTTTATTTTGGGTAATTTCGTCATTGGGGGAAATATTGATAATTTTTGGTAATTTGGGGTAGAATATTGTCACAATTGAAAGTTTGGAAGAACATTATCAATTGGGTGGTAGTTTGAGGGAAGTATGTGAACTTTCTCCAAAATGTTTTTAATGTATTGTAGATGAGGTAGCTAGTTTTAGTCTCCAAACTACGTACACACGCTATTAAACATTTGAAAATGTGGCCATGGAATAGGGTTTCCTTTTAGAATTGAGCTCCCCCACAATTGGGGAAAATTGAAGATTATTCAATTGTTAATTGTAGCAATTCATTTTAAATTTAATGGTCTATAAAATGTCAGTTACTTTTGTATAACTGAGGCATTAAATGTTGGCTTTTGTCTTACCAAGGTTTAAATGATTTTATAGACTATTAAATTTAAAATGAAGGACCACGATTAACAATTGAAGAATCTCCAATTCCTCTCCAATTGGAGGGGATCCGGATCTTTGGGAGTGTGGCATTAATTATATATAGAAGATGACTTAGTTTCTTGTATAAATCTAAACACCAAATATCCCACTCTAAGCCTGCTAACTCTATTCACTTTGTCTTCCCTTGTTCCTTGGATAGAGTGAGGAAATGGGGATCGTTCAGGAAATTGAGATCGAAGAGTTCAATGAGGAGAAGTTGTTTGAAATGGCCGCGAAAGGCGAATGGGATGAAGTTGTCGACATATATCGAACCATCCCAGAGGCTCACAAGGCCAAATCCAGCAGCTCAGGGGACACCGCAGTACACATAGCTGTCTCCCAGCAGGGCAAAGAAGAGATAGTCAAACAACTTGTAGATCAAATACGTTCCCCTCGAGGAGGAGGCATAGTGGCTCTTAAAATTAAAAACAACCAAGGGAATACTCCTCTTCAGGTTGCTTTATCAAAGGGGAATGTGCATATGTGTGAATGCATTGCACAAGCTTATCCATCATTGGTGGGTGTTCTTAATGCAAATCGCCAAACCCCGATTTTCTTGGCGGTGCATGATATCTTCCTTACAATTCTCAAAGCCGTCGAAGGTAGTTATATGAGAAATTCTATTTAATAAAATGCAATACAATTGTCTCGGTCATTTATTTTTCTTTATTGATCTAAAGGCTAATTTTTAATGCAATGTTATTTCAATTGTATGAAAGTCATAATTTTATATTTATAACGAGTAAGTTTGTTTCTGTTAGGATTTGTATCCTGAAAACTAAGTTGAATTTGATATTCTTTAAATAAAATTGTTTTATTTAGAGATTAACAACATTTGGGCAGCTATAATTCATGAAATAAATTGATGTCGTCATCAAGTTATATTGTATGTTGGTTAGGTTCATGTATTGAATGTGACTAGCTCACACAATGTCTAAATCACAAATTCTTTCTAACATGTAACTTTCATGAGCTCATAATTGGTATTCGCAAAGACTATATATAAAGGGGAAACTTTATTTAACATTTTTGAACTCACATCACCTTTCAATTACTCATTTAAAATTTAAAAAATCTTAATTTAGAGTATTAAACTTCTAGTTTTTTTCAATGTTACCCATTCATTAATTTTTTTCTTAAATCCTAACATCAATTGCATATTGTCCCCAATAGGTAATTCAATTGGCTAGGATCATGTTTAATGAAGCGAAGATCACTAGTTCGAATCCCCCTCTTTCCTCTTGTGTAGACATGTTAAAAAAAAAAAACACATCAATTGCATATTAGCTTGCATGTTAAACTTATTTCCATATTAAACTTAATTAACCATTATAAATAATGTATATGATGTACGGTTGAGAATTGATAAATGAAAACATGAATTGCTTTTAAGAATTGGAGGGTGATCTCGAAAGTGATCAATTAGTGGTTCAACCCCCTCGAAGCAATCATTGTCCCTTTTATTTTCTATAATTTTCTTACTTTCAGTCAATAGAAATCCTTAATTGGGTTCGTATCACATTTCCATTTGCCTTTTGTTACCATTTTATACGATCCTTACAAAGGACCGGGTTGTCTATGATTCCTTTGGAATCATTAATGTACTAATTTCCTATTTTATGTTTCCTTTTTTGCAATTTTTGTTTGAGTTAGGTATGTTGTTGTAGAGCTCACAGCTTGTTTAATTACACTCTTGCCCCATTGTTATGCATAGGCTGCCCACGGATCATCACATATAGTCGATAGATAAACATATATATATATATATCATAAATAATCTTTCAAAGGTAACTCAATTGATTGGGAATCATGTCTCATGAAGCAAAGGTTACTGGTTCAAATCACTCTTTCTTGAAAAAGGATTTCATAAATATACTTATTTTAATTTGTATCTAGGTTTCTTAATTCTTATTACTTTTTTCCCCTTATTTTAAACGCACGCTTTTCGCATTGTTTTTTACTTTGCCTACAATATAGTGAAATTGTGTAACAAGACACGGCAGTTGTCTAAATAGACTGAAGCTGATACTTTTCTTCCGGACATATTTATTTTTTAAGGGAAAGACATGAAAAAAATCATAGAAGAAAGCATCGGGAATGTCTTGTTCGATATGGCCTCGAAAGACAAATGGGATGAAGTTGTCAACATATATAAATGGACCCCATTGGCTCACAAGGCCAAATCCAGCAGCTCAGGGGACACCGCAGTACACATAGCTGTCTCCCAACAGGGCAAAGAAGAGATAGCCAAACAACTTATAGCTGAAATACGTTCCCATGAAGGAGGCAAAGTGGCTCTTGAAATTAGAAACAACAAAGGGGATACTCCTCTTCACGTTGCTTTATCAAAAGGGAATGTGCGTCTGTGTGAATGCATTGCACAAGCTTATCCATCATTGGTGGGTGTTGGTGATGCAAAATGCCAAACCCCGATTTTCTTGGCGTGGCGGGATGGTAAACAAGATATCTTCCTTAAACTTCTCCAAGCTGCCGAAGGAGACCCTTCATGTGAGCATTAGTTATATGATAAATTCTATTTAATAAACTGTTATACAACTGTTTCAGCCATTGATTTTTTTTTAATTTTTTTTATTTTAACAATTTTTTTATTGATCTAAAGGCTAATTTTTAATGCAATGTTATTTCAATTGTATGAAAGTCATAATTTTATATTTATAACGAGTAAATTTGTTTCTTTAGGATTTGTATCCTGAAAACTAAGTTGAATTTGATATTCTTTAAATAAAATTGTTTTATTTAGAGATTAATAACATTTGGCAGCTATAATTCATGAAATAAATTGATGTCGTCATCAAGTTATATTGTATGTTGTTTAGGTTCATGTATTGAATGTGACTAGCTCACACAATATCTAAATCACAAATTCTTTCTAACATATAACTTTTGAGCTCATAATTGGTATTCACAAAGACTATATATCAGGGGAAACTTTATTTAACATTTTTGAACTCACATCACCTTTCAATTACTCATTTAAAATTTAAAAAATCTCAATTTAGAGTATCAAACTTCTAGTTTTTTTCAATGTTACCCATTCATTAATTTTTTTTCTTAAATCCTAACATCAATCAATTGCATATTAGCTTGCGTATTAAACTTATTTCCATATTAAACTTAATTAACCATTATAAATAATATAGATGATGTATGGTTTAGAATTGGTAAATGAAAACATCAATTGCTTTAAGTAAGAATTGGAGGTTAATCGCCTCAAAGTGATCAATTGGTGCTTTCAACCCTCACAAAGCAATCGTTATCCCTTTTATTTTCTGTATTGTTCTTACTTTTAGTCAATAGAAATCCTTGGGTTCCTATAATGTGTCCAATTGCCCCTTGTTACCACTTTATACGATCTTTACAAAGGACTGGGTTGTTTATGGTCTTTTTGGGATCATTAATGGACCAATTTCCTATTTTGGCATTGTTTGTTTGAGTTAGGTACGTTGTTGGAGAGCTCTCTGGTTCTTCAATCCCTTGTAACTTTTTTTGCGTATTGAGTAGATCAAAAAAAAAAAAAAACAGCCATTGTGGGGTGCCAACCATGTGGTGTTAAGTTAAATTAGTGACAAAGAAGAAAGCAAACCAAAGCGCCTTATTTTTTTTTTTTTCAATTGAAACAAAAGCTAGCTAGTTTAATTACACCCTTGCCCTATTGTTATGCATAGGCTGCCCACGGATTGTCACACGTAGTCGATAGATAAACATTTATATATATATATGGGGAAAAATATAAAAAAGTTAGCCTCTCAAACTAACAGTCATTTGTGATAAAGCTTCATAATATTCAAAAGGTATTGAAGTAGTCCATCAAACTATCAAAGTGTGTCAAAAAAGCCATATACTTTTTTATATTCTTATAATACCCTTATTCTTTTACAAAATAATTAAAATAAAAAATAAACTAAATTATTTTTTAAACAAAAAAGAAGAAGAAGAAAAAAAAAACCCTAGGGGCGAATTAATACTTTTTTTTTTTGGAATAAATAAAATATCAATTATTGTATATAGTTGACTTAAATTATAAATCACTTATGTGGTATATAAAAATATGAATAGATGGTTGGCTCAATTGGCAACCACCCCTTTCATTTTTTTTTTTTTAATTTTTTCTTTTTTTATATATATTTTTATTTTAAAAATTATTTTTTTTTAAATTTTTTAATTTTATTACCCTATTAATTTTTTTTTTATTTTAGTTTTTAAAAGGATAGGGGTATCTTAGGAATATAAAAAATAGGTTGCCTTTTTTATACATTTTAGTAGTTTGATAGGCTACTTTAGTACCTTTTGAACATTGTGGGAGCTCTTTTGCAAATTAAAGGCTGTTAGTTTGGGAGGCTTTTTTATATTTTTATCATAAATAGTTTTTAAGGGATAATTCATTGGAATCATGCCTCATGAAATAGATGTCACTATAGTTCAAATCCATCTTTGGAAAAGGATTTCATAAATATACTTATTTTAATTTGCATCTAGGTTTCTTGTTACTTTTTAATTGCAGACTTTTTGCATTTTTTTTTTTTTTTTAAGTGCAGACTTTTTGCATTTTTCTTTTACTTTACCTACATTGTGAAATTGTGTAACAAGACACAGTCCAAATAGACTGATCGAAGATGATACTTTTCTTCCGGACATTTTATTTTTGAAGGGAAAGAAGGGAAAGATATCGCAGAAGAAAGCATCAGGAATGTCTTGTTTGATATGGCCAGGAAAGAAAAATGGGATGAAGTTGTCAACATATATAAATGGACCCCATTGGCTCACAAGGTGAAGATCACCAAGTCAGGGGACACCGCATTACACATAGCTGTCTCCGAAAACAAAGAAGATATAGTCGAACAACTTGTAGGTGTAATTTCCCCTCAAGAAGGAGGCAAAGAGGATCAGAGAACTGACAAAGACGAGAGAGCCGAAGAAAATAAAGAAATAATTTCCAAAGGAGAAGAAGGCAAAGAGGATCTGAGAATTGACAAAGAAGAGAGAGAGAGAGCCGAAGAAAATAAAGAAATAATTTCCAAAGGAGAAGAAGGCAAGGAGGCTCTTAAAGTGCAGAAAGAGCGAGGGAATACTGCTCTTCATGTTGCTGCATCAATGGGGAGTGTGGCAATGTGTCGACGCATTGCAGAAGTTGATCCATTATTGGTGGGTGTTCGTAATGAAGACGGCGAGACCCCATTTTTCGTGGCAGCGGTCCATGGTAAAAAAGAAGCCTTCCTTTGTCTTCTTGAAGTGTGTGAGAGCAAGGATATTTGTGAAGGTTATTCCAGGAGGAATGATGGTGAGACTATTCTTCATGTTGCCGTAGCTGGAGACTATTTTGGTGAGAATTAATTAATTTTATATGCATAACGAGTAGGTTAGTTTCTATTAGAACAATACTAACAACTTTCCTAAATTTCATTTATTTTCTTAATTAATGGAAAACTTCACAAAACTCTCATAAACATTCATGCATTTTCAACGTATCTCCTTAAGTTCAAAATCCCTCAATTAATAGTATCGAACTTTCAATTTCTTTCAATTTTTTAAGATACTCAATTTTTAGTATAACAAATAGAAAAAAACTTCACAAAAGACCCTGAATTACAACATGATTTGAAAAGGCCTCCCAAATTTTAAAATCTTTAAATTTCATCCATGAGTTTTCAATTTAATGCAATCTACCATCCTTTGTCAGTTTTTGGACATCAAAAGTTAAAAAATGACCTTTATAACGCAGAATTTTTATAAAATTTCAAATTTACCTTTAATTTCAAATTAAAATTAAAAAAAATGGAAGGTTAATTTGGTATTTTTAGTCATTTCTATTAGGGTTTAACCTCAAAAATTGAAGGAGGTGGTAAATTCCATCAAATTGAAAGTTCAAGGGGGCGAAATTAAGAGGTTTTAAAATTTGAAGTGTCTTTTCAAAATGTGTGGTAGTTCAAGGGTTTGAAGTAAGTTTCTCCTAAAAAAATAAAAAAAAATAAAAAATTAAAGCATCATGCGTTTATTTTTTTTATATAGAAAAACATTTTTGCAACATCTTTGTAATTTGTTTGTACTTTTTATATAAAAAAGTGGGTATTTTGGACATTTGGAAAATATTAAGAGAAAATCCTAAGAGAATGGGAGTAATTAAAAGAAATTAAAAGTTTGATACCCTTAATTGAGAGTAGTTAGAAGTTCATGGGAGTAGTCTAAAGTTTCCTCTTTTCTTAAATATGGAAAAAGTTCCTAAAAATCACGGACTTCCTAGGCATTCTCCTAGGGAAGAAAAAGTGGTACCTTAGATTTAAGGTACCACTTTTAGTTCAATTAACATTATTTTAAAAGTCCGAGCCTTAGATTTAGATTTAAGGAAGAAAGATTTTAATTCATCTTTGTTTCCTTTGGGATTTATTTGAAACAATATTTTAATGGTTTTGCTTTTCTTTCTCTTTCTCCTATCATTTAATTCATAGAATATTTAAAGGGTATATAGAAAGGATAATAAAAGTTATTATAGAATTTATTTGAATAGGTAGTAAAAAGTAATTTGGTTTCCTATATTAATTTAAGAAAAATTTAAATGAAGTTGTTGCAAATGTTCTTAGAATTTGTATGTTTTAGGTTTTATGTCTCTTTTAGATCCATTTCCTAACTTTATAAATGCCCCATTATGGGATGCCAACCATGTAGTTTTATGAGACAAGAAAACGTAGGTTTTGCACCTTTCATATGTGAGAAGGAGAGAAGAAAGAAAACCCACTCTCTCTAGTCGATCTCTAGGCCGTGTAATATAGAGAAAATAGGAAATAAAGATTAAAAAGGTTTTTGAAATATTCCTCGTGCGCAAAAGTTTTTATAATTTACACATACCATTCTTCTTAAGATAAAATCACAAAAATATAAATTTTTATGCTCCTTTATTTTGCGTTTTGATTCTTAAAGAAAATCAGTAAAAAAAAAAACACTATTTATGGGGAAAGTTTGAAAAAGTTTTCATTTTCCATTTTACTTTCAAAAGTCAGAAGTAACAACTCATGAAGCACGTTGTGTATGGTAATTAAAACAGGTTTCATTTTGCACTTGACAGATTTGGCATACCAAATAATTCAATTATATCCGGACCTAGTAAAATTTTTCAATGAGGATGGACTCACACCTCTCCATCTACTGGCGGACAACCCTTCCAATTTCAAAAGTGCTAGCAACCTTGGACTGTACGCCAGCATCATATATCACTGTGAGTATCCCTAAACCCTCACGTTGCCAACCAAAAAAAAAAAATGAACTATTTGAACTTCATCCTAGCTATAGATATATATAACTATATATTGCACAACTACGAACCCACTACATGGCAACTAAAAATGGAATCTAGTATCAAAAAGGACCACCCTCAAGAGGGGATGAAAGCTTCTTCTACCCAAAAACTCTATTTCTTTTGTTTTCTCTTAGAATATTATATGAACTTATTGATGTAGCGTGACATATATAGTGAGTTGCAAAGAACAACAAGAAGAAAGAACGGATAAATAATTTAGATCTTGAGTCTATCAAAGATTTAAAATTCTTCTCAAAATGCTAGTTTATCTAGGGTTTGAAGGAAAAACTAAAGAAAGCTCAACTGTGAGGCTTCTTATTGAACAAAACTCAAATAATATCAAAAGCTACATTCTAGGGTCTACAAAACATGTATTTATAGGCCCCCAAACCTTAAACCTAATAAAAAAACAAAATAGTGTCGGTTTTAGCAAAATGGTGCGGCGCGTCTGTAATATCGTTCGGGCGGGGTTGCGGATGAGCCTCTCTATGACTCCAACTAATCCCTCGTCTACAATATCATCCAGACAAAGTTGCAAATGAGCCTCCTCTCTATTGCTCCTCCGCTGCAATCTCGTTCAAATGAGATTGCACACGAACAATTCTGCCCAGCTTTCAATTCTTCTATTTATAGCCCGTTTTGACCTATTAAACATTGGAATTTGTTGAGCTTTGTGAAACATGACTTAATATATATTTGAATTAGCTTTGCAATACCACCAAGCTTGCTCCAATCTGAGGCCTGAAACTTTAGATATGACATTTTTAGTAGAACATGTCAAGTGTGAGTTCCCCCCTATATCATTGCTCTTCTTTATGGAATCCTTAGCTTTTCGCTCTACATCATCTTCCTCAAGTTAGAGAGAATTTGTCCTTGAATTCACACACTCATTATTGAAGTCCGTAGGGATAAGTTCTACCCTTTCCCACTACATCATTCTCCCCCAATTTGAGAGAATTTGTCCTCGAATTTGGATGGTTCTTCCCCCGATCATTCGGATGCTCAATTAATCCATTTCATCCTTTAATGAGACCAAGCCGCTCTACCCTCTCTCTTCTCTTAGAAACTAAACCTAGCCACCGCCTGGTCTGGGAGGGGGGAAGAATCTATTTCTTCTTCCCTCCTCCCCTCTCCTTGTTTCCCCTGAGTCCTATGATTTAAGCTAGCAAAGATCATCTCTCCACCAACACATAATGTTCAACCATACCAGCGCCATGCTCCCAATCAGACGATGTGGGGGGTACGGGTTAGCCACCATCAACAGCAAACAAATATATAAACCACACCTGATAGAGGTATAAGGATTTTTCGAACTTCTTACCAACCCACTTTGGAAAGCTCTTGTGTCTAATCGTTCTCTGTTGTAGGCGCGCACTACTTTGTCACCAACCGAAAAATTGTTTTGACAAATACTTTGCTTTGGGAATCTACTCTTCTCTTTTCTTTTTTCTTTTTAATATGTCCACACAAAGGAGGCTAGGGAGGAGAGGGGATTCAAACTAGTGATCACCGCTTCATAAGGCGTGGTCCATAGCTGATTGAGTCACTCCTTGGAGACTTTGAAAATCTACTATTGGGTTGTCACAAGTAACGTAATTCTTTTTTTCTTTTTTTTTTGGTATTATAAAAAAAAATTAAAAAAAAAAAAAAATCTGTTTGTGCTTGACATTGAAATAACATTTTTTTCGTATGTTATTCATGACACCCCAATAGTATTATACAAAAGGCACTTCAACTTCTTTTTTGAATGCAGTCACACAATCCTTTCGTTGATATGTAGAAATTAATTAAAGATTTTTTTTTTCTCGTTCGTAAGCGAAAGAGTTTCTTTAGCTAGCCTACGAGTTACTTCATTCACCATCCTTTTAATACGGTTCACACTACATAACTGCAAAATTATTCAGCATAAATCGGCCATCTTCAATCAAAAGGCCAAATCTGCGTCAGTTCTTACATACAAACTCATAATCCACTTAAATCATAAGGCACTTTAACTTAAATCATAATTGTATTTTTCATAACAAAAAATAATTTCTTACAAAATGTACGTCCATGCATACAGAACAACGCAAAACTCTTTTACCAAAACACATTTACAATGCGTTCCACCACCATATATTTGGTGCGAGGAGCATGTTACCCGTCATAATTGTGCAATATTATTTTTTTTTTCCTTTATTTTTTTGTATGACATTACTATTTTGATAATATTGTACGTTTATATCTAGTACTGTCTTCTATCATGCACGGAATATTAATTCTCTTTCGTTGTAATATTTGGAAGGCAAATTCGTTGGAGAGAATTTGTCCTCAAATTCACACACTCATTATTGAAGTCCGTAGGGGATAAGTTCTACCCTTTCCCCCTACATCCTTCTCCCCCAATTGGAGAGAATTTGTCCTCGAATTTGGATGATTCTTTCCCCGATACTTTGAATGCCCAATTAATCCATTCCATCCTTTAATGAGACCAAGCCACTCTACCCTCTCTCTTCTCTTAGAAACTAAACCTAGTCGCCACCTGGTTTGGGAGGGGGGAAGAATCTCTTTCTTCTTCCCTCCTCCCCTCTCCTTGTTTCCCTTATCCTTGCTTTCCTTCCTCATGAAGTTTTTGGGGTTTCTTGGTTTAGAGTTTTCTCTAACCCCTTTTCTCATCACCTTGTGCAATTTATCTCTTATCCACCCAAAATTGCAACATCTTCTCCTCCTATGACGTGCCAACTCCTCTGCTTTTCCAAATTGCCATCTCCATCCAGATTTGTTTTCAGTTTTTGGTTTTTGCTCATTTGATGCCAAATCTGTCTTCCTTTGTCATATCTGCCCACCTTCACGCCTTATCTCCGTCTTCATCGTCATTCTTGTTCCCCTACGTCGCCTTCCGCTCCTCCATCAGTGTGTTTTCACCATCACCTCCGTAGATGTTGCTGTTTTTTTAGTTTAGATTTATATTTATGCTTTTTAATTTGTATTTATGCCCTTGTTTTGCTTTATCTGACATTGTCTATGAGGAATCTTGTTGCCATATCCTGGTTTGCTTCTCTAACAGATCCAACTTGGAAATCTTCGGTGCCTTCCTTCCACCGGCATCCTTTTGGATGTCTTGTTCGATGCTTACTCATGGGTTACCTTTGGGTGTCTATGGGTTTTGAATATTGAACAACTTTTAGTGGCACCTTTAGAGAGGCCCGGGTCATTTTTGACCCATTGTCTACTATTTGTGTGTCCTTCCTGCATTGCAATTTTTGTTTTGGGTGTTTTGTTGGGAAGCCTACCTCTTATTTGGTGTTTTAATCCTTGTACCCTTTCCCTTATTTGCTTTAAAAAAAAAAAACATCCATTCCATCCTTTTATCTTCAAAATCAAAACAATGTAACATTGCACAAGAAATAATATTTCTCTAATCACCCCAAGATTGCGATTATTAACTTGAAAACTTCTCGCACTAGATTCAAAGAACCTTGGCTTCACACGAAAGTCATATATGTTCTCTCATTCATGTGCCATGAATATCTCCCAAAACGGATCAATAAAAATCATCACAAATCTTAGCATCATGAGAATTTGATAAAATATTTTCTACCCCAAGAAAATCAACTTCCAAATCAAATACTACACTTTTAAGGCTTTCATCAAGCACATGATGTATAGAACTCTTATCAACAAAATTTTCAATATTATCTAATAGATTTACCTTTTCTGGCAATTTCTCTTCTTCGAGATAGACGTCCCAATCTACTACAAATTCTTCCTTACGATTATAGGACAAAGAATCTCTCATGAGATCTTTATCGCTGATGTCGCTATCATAGGTTGGTGGAAAATCCAATCCACGAGTCCTGGTAAAGAATCTTCAACATCTTTATGCTCAACATATTCATGAACATCTCTATAATTAAAATCCTCATCAAGGACCCCGTATTCTTAGAACTCTTCATCAACACATTCATCTTCCTTCTCCATATAAGATGGATTTAAGGATTGCGAATAACAGTCAAGTTTGCTTGTTGCGAACTCCTCGCATCAAACTAGGCCTTCCTTAGTTGAGATTGCGCCCCACTAAAGGACCACATCATCCTCATCCACAAAACGTGGAGTTGGTTGATGGCAACGAATGTTAGGACCACCTATTTTGGCCAATTGATTAGTGAGGGTCTCCATCTGTCCACTCATGGCCACCAACTACTCTCCCATGTGTTGCCAACGAATCACTGATTGATTCTTAATTTCCACCGCCACTCTAGGCAACTTCTTTTTGCCAGACCATTCTATTTTTTCTTTAACAAGGAACTCTTTGAGTTGCAGGTCACCTTGGAATTCCAAGGGGTCAAGCTTGACTCCTACTTCATATGGAAAAGCATGAGCTTGTGTCGTAGGAAATTTCCTCCAAACTCCGCTCCTGTAGAAGGATTGACAGGTTCACTCTCAATGATAAATTTGCATTTTTCCTCTGTATACCGCAGTCTTGGTTGACAACAATAACTGTTGTGACCACCCATGTTGGATAATCGGGTAGTGAAGGCTTTAACTTAATCCCTTTTAGCTTTGAATTGGTCCACCATGTGTTACCAACGAATCGCCGGTTGCTCCTTATGTGCTACCTTCATACGCACATACACTTTATTCATGTTTGCAAAACAGTTGCCCCTCTTTATTCATGGAAAGTAACTTTAGCTCTGATATCAATTGATGTAACTCAGCTTAGTAGCCTACAAAGCAGAATAGCAAGAACAAACAAATAGGTATTTCTAGATCTTGGTTGCTTCTCAGCTGCAATCTTGTTTAGACTAGATTGCACATGAATAATTCTGCCCAATTTTCTCTATATGTAAACATTAGAATTAGCTGATGGAATCTTTGCTTTCCGATCTACATCATCCTCCCTAGGTTGGAGAGAATTCATCTTCAAATTCACACCCTTATTATTGAAGTCCATAGGGGTACCCTTATAATCGATTGCACTCCACATCAGCCGTATTCCCCGCGTTACCCTAGTCGGCCCTATACTCCATCGCTTCAACACTTGCACCGTGGGCAGTTACGTGCGATCGATCGCACTATGTGCGATTGAACGCAACGCCAACGATTGAACACACACTACATGGCGATGCATCGGAAGTCGAACGCAAGTCAGATGATTGAACGCACGCAAGGATGCGATCAATCGCACCACCTGCAATCGAACACACCCCTGACCTGGTAGCACGTTTTATTTTGCTTATAAATAGGAATTCATGTATTTTCCTTTTCCTTACGCTTGGGAGGCGCCTCTAGGGCCCAAAACCCTCTGTTCTCCACTGTGTAACCCTCTTAAAACATCATTTATTTATTTAATACTTTATTTTGCTTTTATTTAGTCTCTTATTTCCTTCACTATGGATTTGTTTATATATATTCATGTTTAGTTCGTATTATTCTGTCATTTACTTTATGAATATTCGTTTTAATACATTTTAGTGACAAAAGTGTGTTGATTGTTGTTTATAAATCGTTAAACGTTAACATTCGTTGCAACCGGAGATACATCGGATGATTCGTCTTTGGACCAATATCCATTGTGACCTCTTGAAACAGTGTTTGCATCGATTAATTCGACAAGATTTTGTAGTAACAATAGGATATGCATATGTGTTTTATCAATAGAACGAAATATGAACAATGTGCTAGCGCTCAGAGTATGCCTAGTAGCATAGTTGTTATTAAGTATGAGCTAAGCATGTTTATATGTTAATTAATATGTGGTGAGGTGGATTAGAGACCTTAGTATTTTTATTTCTTTCTTTTATTGCATTTAATCTAGGTTTTATTTTATGCACACCAACTATTTGCTTTTGGGACTAAGTTAAGATATTATTAGCCTAGGCATTAGAATTGATTTTTAGCAAAGTTGATTCTTTCTGGGTTTGACACTCGCACTTGCACTTGCACAATCACTTTATTACAAACGACTCGTGCAATTAGCGAGTACAATTAAATTTGTGTAACAATAATCCAATTTTTTTATATTTTTTTGTCATTAAAAAAAAAAAAAAAATCTGTTTGTAATTGACATTGAAATAACATTTTTTTGGTATGTTATTCATGACAACCCAATAGTATTATACAAATGGCACTTTAACTTATTTTTTGAATGCAGTCACACAATCCTTTCAATTCGTTGATATAGAAATTAATTAAAGATTATTGCATTCTGTAGTTACAAGATCAAGAATGCAATAAGGGTCTTCCTCAATATGAATTTTTTTTCGTTCATAAGAGAAAGAGCTTCTTCAGCTAGCCTACAAGCTACTTTATTCGCTTTCCTTTTAATATGATTCATACTCCATAATTGCAAACTATTCGGCATAAATCTGGCAACTTCAATCAAAGGGCCAAACCTACATCAGTTCTTAATTACATACAAACTCTTGTGATTTGATCATAATCCACTTCAATCATAAGGCGCTTTAACTTAAATCAAACTTAAATCAAAATTGTATTTTTCATAACAAAAATGATTTCATACAAAATGTCCATACATAACGACACAAATTAAACTCTTTTACCGCCAAAACACATTTTACCATGCATTCCACTTCCACCCTATATATTTGATGCGAGGAGCATGTCATCTGTCATTGTGTAATATCATTTTTTTGTATGTATTGTATATTGTATAGTGTAATATATTTTTTTGTGTAATATTCCAAATATATATATACAATATTATCTGACATTACTATTTTGATAATATTGTATATATATATCTAGTGTCTTCTATCACGGAATATTGATTCTCCTTCGTTGTTATATTTGGAAGGCATATTAGTTGGCCAGCTCACGGTGGACCCAAAAATAAAGAAGCAGATCGATGACCGAAAGGGTGATCCGAGTGACCAGCCTGCATATGCGAAATACATTCCGAAGTGTCTGGTGGAAAACATCTTCAAAACATGCATCGACACAATTCCAAAAGGTACGCGCGTGAATGGATTTGTTTTGGAATCTAGTAAAATATATTAAATAAAATGGAAAACTTCACCAAGGCTTCTGAACTTTCTCGCGTCCTGAGAAGGCGCTTCAAAATTCAAAACTTTCAATTTCACCTCTTTATTGTTAAAATTGATGAAATGATCTTTATATCTTTGAAACTTTTATAAAATTTCAAATTTACCCTTAATTTCACATTAAAAATTAAAAAACAAATAGAAAAGCTGATGGTATTTTAGTACTTTTTATAGCCTCCGTTAGGATTTAGGAGGAGGTAGATTGCATCAAATTAGAAGTTCGAAGGATCGAATTGAGAGTTTGAACTTTGAGGTTGATTTTCTCAAAACACCATGTAGCATGTCAGATTTATGCCAGTAGATGGTGAGAATGAATTCTGTATGCATTGTTCCAATTCATTTTAGGATCAATTCCGGATTTGCCAATTTCCTATTCTTGTTTTTAATATATGTGAAATTTGTCATATATATATGTCTTGTTGAGGAAATTGCAACTTAAGACGTTATTAAGAAAGAAAAAAGAAAAAAGAAACAGCAAATGCTTGATTTTGTTTGCTGCTTTCAAGCTAACTGGTAAAAAGACTAGCATACACAAAACCACACGCACGGATGTTGTGCAAATGTTTTATATTGTTATTATTCGTTTGCCATATATGAGCCGAAGATAGAACTGACTTTATTTTATTTTTAATTAACAGCCAATAACAAGGGAAAGAATATTGGAGATCAAAAAAATCGAGACCTTGAAAGCAATACAGGTGATCAACGCATAATATAGGAAGCGTGTGTTTGAAAGCAAGCTTAGGGAGGAAAATATGACCTCCATCAACCTACTTAATTATGCAATTGATGTGAAAATTGATACACGTATACTCCTTCACGATTTACCAAAACATACTGGGGTGAAACTAGCAATTCTCAAACTTGTCATTCAGATATTCAAATGAATTATTCTGTCTCGTATTTACAGGATCTGATCAAGTCACCAATGGAGCTCGGGAGCGTCAATTATTTCCACTTAATTACGTTGCCGTACGCGTTTTTGAATTTCTCAAGCTTCTATTCAAGGCAGTGCTGTTCGTACTTCGACTAGGTTTGTTGGTCTATATATATAGTAATATAACCAAAGTATTTAAAAAAAAAAATCATTTAACTTTTTGAACTTTCATAACTAGCTTTTACAATTGTCATTTTAAAGTTAAAAAACTTTCAATTTAACGTATCCAATGTTAAAAGAATTGCAAACTCATCCCTAAATTAAGATTTTCTATCAAATCATTGCAGATTGAATAAAAATACCAAAAATATCATTGTCTGAAAAAAAGAGTAAAAATTAGAAAATTAAAATTAAAATTTGCTGTCGTGTTGAGCAATAGCTAACTTGTGGATTTCTTTTTCTTTTTTTAAGAATTTTAAATACATGGGTATTATATGGGATATTTGATATAGAATTCATTTGATTTAACCTCAAACCTAACAATATGAGTGAAATTGTAATTTTTTTTTTAAGTTGAATATACTAATAAATTGGGAGTTTTTAAATTTTAGAAAGGTGATTACTGGGTTATATATGGGATATTTGACACATATATACTTCATTTGATTTAACCTCGAAACCTAATAGTATAAGTGAAATTGTAAATTTTTTTAAAATTAAGTTGAATACACTAATAAATTGAGAATTTTTAAATTTTATAGAGGTGATTACAAAAGCAATAAAAGTTTAGAGAGTTAACCGAAGTGTTTTTTTTAAAAAAAAATACTAAGTAGTATTATAAAAAAGTTAACAAATATTTTTTATGACCAATTAGTAGTGTTCAAATTACCAACACATAAGCTGCCACGTCGCATTGACATATATGTATACATTGTAACTACCTAGGTAATTTACTTGTACTTACGTATACAAATGTAATATGCAATCAATATTTGTTTCTCATTTATACTACTTTTTTGTATCATGTTAAGAAGGGTATCCCCAGATGGAACAGATTGTAGATATGAAACAGAAGCACACATGGTCTGTTCAGATCCTGAATGAACTTTTTATGAGGGCTTCCTCGTACGAATATGGTAACACTGGGACGACTGCCTCGCCGGCATCGGAATCCCAAGCAGATGAGCTCGGTAGACTGATTTCTAGTGGTGAAGGCCACCAGGGTGAAGATAAGAATGAAGAAGGTAATAAATACTTTATCCTTTTTAGTCCTTTCTGATAAGAATGGATTAAAAGAAAATATTTTCTCTAGTCAATTAGGCCATAGTTAGCAATGATTGTCAGAGTCACAGACTATTTAATCAAAGCCCAAACATATTAATTACAGGTGAGGACGAGGCTATCATATCAATTAATGCAGCTGAAAATGGTGTCACCAAACTGGCGGAATATTTTCCAGTCGACATACAACACAAGAATTCGGAGAATAAGAATATAATACGGTTGACGATGCAGAATTCGGAGAATAAGAATATAATACGGTTGACGATGCAGAAGAAGCAACAACGTGAGTCTTCGAGGGGTAGAGGAAAAACAAATTTAATTGTTTGCAAACAGTTTAATCAAATTCCAATTACGTACACATTTTCTTATTCGCAGGGAAGCGAATTCAAAAGGAAGAGACTCCCATACTAATTGCTGCTAAAAATGGTATTACTGAAATTGTGGAGAAAATCTTGGGACAGTTTCCATTTGCCATAGACGACGTGAATACAGAGAAGAAGAATATAGTGTTGTTGGCGGTAGAGAACAGGCAATCCCATATATATAAATTCCTGCTAGAAAAGAAAAACCTGAGAGACAGCGTGTTTCAGGCAGTGGACAATGAAGGGAATAGTGCCTTGCATCTCGCGGCAAAGCTTAGTGACCATAAGCCTTGGTTAATTCACGGTGCTGCATTGCAAATGCAATGGGAAATCAAGTGGTTTGAGGTGCGACCAAATTTCATTTCTTTAATTTTTTCAATTACTAATTTAATATTTGACCCTAGGTTCTCAATGCTAATAAAATTTGTCATTAATTTTGTCATCAGGCCTCATTGATGTTAGACACATACTAATTGAGGAACAAATAGAATCCTCTCAATTTTCAACTAGAATATAGAGGAACTATTTCGTGGTCCATATTAGATATTGGAAATCTAATAGTTTGTATAATGCCACATTATTTAAATGGCGTAGTACACCATTAAATGCATTAAAATAAAATCTATATCGCAGAATGACTTTTTTCCATTTTACTAGGTGTCCTAGCTTTCGTATAGAAAATGTATATATAATACATTAATGTGTGTAGAGGAAAATGGGCCTAAACCTTACATAAAAACGATCCTTATAGAGTCTTCCCATCATAGATTCATACCTTTATTAATTAGGGGTATCAGTTTATATACGATTTACCATATATATCCTATGAGGATAATCACTATTCCCTCAAATTTCTTTGAAATTGTAGGTTTTCAAAAATTAAGACACGTACGTACTTCGTTTGAATGACACCTTACAACTTTTATGTTGACGTACACATTTTGCACTTTTCTAATAATGTGATGTAGATCTTAAGACTTTTGGACAATCATGCAAAATTTGAATCTGTATATCATCAAAATACTTTTAACCAATATTATCTTAGATCTAGAACCAATATTATCTTAGGTTCAAGTTTTACATTGCTCAAAACTCTTTTATTATCATCATTATGAACCCTAGCTAGGTTATTTGTTTCGATTCTATCATAGTTATGCCTTAATTAATAACACATACAAAAGAAGCTTTATTTTTACCTCAAAACTTTTAGCCTATTGCATTTAAGCATTTTCATAAAACTCTCTATTCAATAATAAGGTTGTCTTATGATCACCCTACTTCATGTGGTTCTAAGTCAAAATAATTATTTTGACTTATAAGTCAGAAGTGTCATGATGATTCTAAGTGAATATTTGATCAGATGGACAAAAAGTTTCGTTATGATTGATTCTTTTTCCTAATTTAATGTTGATTAATCATGTCTTTTGAATCTATTTTATCTTTAACATCGATTTACAACCAATTAATTTATCTATGCATGGAAGGATTTCAATTAACTCCCAAGCATGCATCATTATGCTCCTTAAGTTATACATTATGTCATTATCCATCATAGCATCAAGCCATTTTGATTCAAAACTAGTCATTTCATATGCTTTTCTGTCCAACCTAACGATTAATTTGGACCACAAACTAATTAATACCCAAATGATCAGTATTGTTAAAAAAAAAAAGAGTTAAAAACAGGGTTCGAGTTACACTAAAATAAAGTTTGTCGAGTATATATATATATATATATATATATTGAAAACATAGAGTAACTAATAATAAGCTAGGTAATAGTTTGTGTGGGAAAAGTATCATCTACCAATATATATATTTTATTATTATTATTATTATTTTGTTTACTAACAAAGTTGTCTTCAATTAGTATAAAAAATATAAAAATTAAATTTTTTTTTTTAAAAAAAACTTGACGGTAATTACCTTTAATTTCTCCCATGAACTACCACTCGATGACCATATACCCCTATCAACTATCAATTTTACATTACAGCCCCATCAAACTACCATTTCGTTACCAAAGCTCTTTCCGTCAGTCAAGGTTATTAAGTCGAACGGTTAACCCATCACATGCGCATAAAGTTGATAGTTGATGAAGGTATATGGTAATTAATCAAGTGATAATTCATGAGGGGAAATGATAATTACCTTAAAAAATATATATATGCATTCAAGGCATATGACACGTATGTGATACTTTGACTGTCCGAGTTAATGACATTGATTGACGAAATAGAGGTTTTGGTAACAAAATGATAGTTTGATTGGGTCGTATGTAATGTAAAATTAGTAGTTGATGGGAACGTATGGTCATCGAGTGGTAATTGATGGGGGAAAAAGTAATTACCCAAAAACTTGAGAAACATGCCTAGTGTATATTCTGAGATCATTTGGGCCACCAATTTTCGCAAAATATTTGAGACTTTTTGCTGGATGTTTATCTTCATGCAGTTCGTCAAGAACTCCAAGAGCCCCAATTTCTTCCGCCGCTACAACAACTTGCACAAGACCCCAGAAGACTTATTCGCTGAAAGCCACAAAGAACTCGTCAAAGATGGGGGCAAGTGGCTAAACAAAACTTCTACATCATGCTCTGTCGTCGCTGCACTCATTGCCACCGTGGCCTTCGCCACAGCCACCGATTTCCCTGGAGGAGTCAAGGAGGAGACTGGCACTCCAAAGCTCGTAGAACATCCCGCATTCAGCGTCTCCGCCATCTCATCAGTCGTTGCACTCTGCCTCTCGGTCACGGCCCTGGTCATGTTTCTCTCCATCTTAACTTCACGATACGAAGAGAGAGATTTTGGCAGGGGCTTGCCGAAGAAGCTCTTGCTAGGCTTAACGTCGCTGTTCCTTTCCATAGCTTCTGTTCTAGTGTCGTTCTGTGCGGGAGATTACTTTGTGCTAAAGGATAATCTGAAACGTGCAGTGTTTCCAGTGTATGCAGCGATGTGCTTTCCGATAACGATTTATGGTGTGGCTCAGTTGCGGCTCTATCTTGATCTTGTATGGGGTGCCTTCAAGACGGTACCAGAACGTAGAGACAAGGCGCTTCTTCTCTAACGTGTTTATTCAATTTGTTTCCTCTTGGCTTTTGCTTTTATTTTTATGGATGTTCTCTTTCTTTCTGTATGTTTGTCTGGTGTGCTTGTGTGGGTGTCTGTGTCTGCATTTGACAACAATGTTTTCTACATGAAATTATATATTAATGTTGAACTAGAACTCTCTCGATGGTTCTGTCTCATTCAACCGTATCTACTCAAATGTAATTACTAGCGAGGGACGAGTTTTTGCTTGTGCATGTTAACCTCTTTCTCTCTTTCCCGTTTCTCCACTTTGAATAAACAAAATGGAAATTTCAGAAAACTCTTTTAAATTTTTATTTTGTTTTGATACTATCTTTTAAAGTTTAAAAACTCTCAATTAAAAGTATTACACTTGTAATTTCTTTCAATTACCCCCTTCCGTTAGGACTTTCCGTCAATTTTTGTCAAAATGACAAAAATACCCATTATATATATATAATTGCAAACATGTTGCAAAAATATGAAAAAATATGTTTTAGTCTGAGCTTAAGTTGATTGAAATAAATAAATTTAAGGAGTAACTTCACTTAATTTACACCCTTGAATTACCATGTGATTTAATAAGCCCTCCCTCCATGAACTTTCAATTACAATTAATATGAACTCCTTCATTAGATTTTAAATGTTAAAAGTGATACAATGATGTTTATACCCCTGATATTTTTATAAAATTATAAATTCTAAATTCTAAATTAATAAAAAATAAATAAAAACGAAAATCAAAGATATTTTGGTCTTTTTAAGTATTTATGTTAAAATTTAACGGTTAAATTGGACGGATGTGTTCAAATTGAGAGGTTTTGAAGTTTGGGGCTTGTAAAATTGCATGGTAATTCAGCGGTCTATGACTCTAAAGTAAAGTTACTCCAAAATTTAATTACTTAATTAGTACTTTAACATGAAGAACATGAGTGTAGTTAAAGAAATAATGGGAAACTTCACAAAGGACCCTTGAACTACAACGCATTTTGAGAAAAGCCTCTAAAGTTTAAAAACTCTCAATTTCACTCATTGAACTTTCAATTTGATGCAATTTACCCCCCTCCGTCAATTTTTTCCATTTTATTTCCCTTAAAAGACAAAATTACCCTTTTCTTTTTTTACAAAAAAAAAATTGAAAAAAAATGGGTCACAAGGTGGCCCAATCGTGGGTCACCTTGTGATTTTTTTTAAATAGTGATTTTTTATTTTATTTTGAAATTAAGGGTAAATTTTAGATTTATAAAAAAGTTAGGGGTATAATAGTCATTGTATCACTTTTAAAGTTTAAAAACTAATGGAAGGGTTTAAATTGATGAGTCACTTTAGTACCTTTTGAACATTATTTGGCTTTATGGCAAACAGTTGTTAGTTTTATGAGCTTTTTTTTATATTTTTTCCTATATATATGACTAGTGGGACAGCTTGGAGTTCAATATGTTGATGGATCCCGAGTACCGATGCACTCTCCGAAAGCCCCAGTTGATATAAACTCATTTGCAATTTGGCATTAAGGCCCATTTGGGGTAACAGTTTTAATTGATAAAAATTAATAAAGCTAATAGAAATTTAAAAGAATGACGGAGTAAAATAAATAACACAATATTTTACGTTGTTTTGTCTATGAACTACATCCACAAATAAAGTTCTCATAGCTATATTGTTTATTCAATTGAACCTTGGTTTTGTTAACCCGGACACATCACCCAATTGAGATACTTTACTGAGAAAGAAAGTGTTTCGTAGGTTAATCTAAAAGAATAATGCTACACTTACTCATACTTATTTACACAATTCTTTTTACACTCATTTGTGGCTTTCAAAACCACCATTGAATATAAAATAAATCTTTATCATATTTTAATCAAATGATAGTTTTAAAAGTCACAAATAGGTGTGAAAATTATGTAAAAAAGTCGGAGTAATTGTATCATTCAAACACTTTCCTATATATATAGAGTTTTGCAATTGGCTTAAAAAAAAAAAAAAAAAAAACACTAAAACACTCTCTTCACTCCTAAAGAAAACTCATCTGCAGCCCATGCTTGAGAAGGAGGGTAAACCTCCTGGTTTCCCTCCTCCTCCCTCCTTTTAACAGTTTTTGGCCTTCTTTCCTACTGATTTTATCTCTTCTAGTGATAACTCCTTTCACTCTTAACTTTTTTTCTAGATCAATCTATCGTCTCTGATGATTTATCTCCGATTCTCATGAAACAATAGCAGCAATCTCCCTCCCTCGCTGGTCGCTTCACAACTCTCGTGGGCCGTCTCCTCCATCGCGTTGCAGGTTGGATTTGTAGAGTCTCAAAGATCGATTTTTTCAAAGTCAGGTTTGCTTTTCTCCACCAACCCCAGTCTGAAACGTGCCACTCTGCTGAAAGTTCAGAAAGTGCTTTAGGTTTGAATACTTAAGCTAGCACGTATGATATGATATTCAATATATAGACTTCATGTACAACTTAGTGTTTCTATACAACTTGAACTGTATCTAATCGGATGATTACATATATGAAATTTAAACCGACTCTAGAACTACAAGATAAGTATTATCTTGGACTTTCGGTTGAGCTTAGTTTCTTTGTTTGCTGATCTGATGAAGGACACAGTTTATGCGTTTCATCCTTATCTCTAACAGCCCCCTTCAATCTTAGGGGAGGATGAATCACCGATCGACAGCTTATCACGCAACATAGTAAATTGGATTGATATGAGTCCTTTTGTAAAACGATCAGTTAGTTGATTGTGTGTGGAGAGATATTTTACTAAAATGTCTTTATTCACCACTTTTTCACAAATAAACTAATAGTCCACCTTTATCTGTTTTGTACGACCATGATAAATAGGATTAAGATGATCAATAATGATAATTAATGTGTTAGTATTTAACACGTTAGTAAATTGTAACATGGCAAAAAAGAGTGAACAATAGACACATTAGTAAATGACGTATTTTTCGTAGTGCATAAATTTACTTCACTATAAAGTTATTAAAAAAAAAAAAATTGTTGTTATAAGAGTACTTACCTAAGTTGTACAAATCCCAATGAAATTCACTTTTACTTTATACGAGCTCATAACCCGTGCAATGCGCGAGATTTTTAGGGTTATATTATAATCTTATTTTTTATAAATATTATGAAATTTACTTTTTATAACTGTAAGAGGAAAACTTAAATTTTGCTTAATTAAAACATTAATATAAAATTAGAAAGAATTTCTAATATTGTTAGTGTAATACTAAGGGCTTGTTTGGGATTGTGTTTGAGAAGTCTAGAAGTGCTTTTAATACTCAGAAAGCTCGTTTGAAGAAAAAAGTAGTCGTTTGGTAAAAAAATTAAAAACGCTTTTAAGGGTCCAAAAAGCCTAAAAATGGCCCAAAAGCACTTTTGGCAAAAGCTTAAAAATGAAGCTTTTGCCCAAAAGCTTTTTTTAACTTAAAAGCTCTATTTCTCAAACTCAATTCCAAACATGCTCTTATTAGATTTCAATATAAATAAAACTCAAAATTATGAACATTTCTAAAAAGTACTTTGATTGTAGAAATAAAAAATAATATATATATTATTTTTGCTAATGAAATAAAAAATAAATACCTAATCCTTATGTTGAGTAAAAATCTGACAATCTATACAATTAATCATTAATAGACAATCATATATTTAAAAAATAATAATAATAATGTAATAAATTTTTTGATTAATAATCGTTATGCCTAATAAAAAACAAGTTTTTTATTTTTATTTTTTATTAATAATGCAATGAAATTTTTTTCTATTTTATTTCTACATCCTATCATTTAATTCATCTAATTCAACTATAACATATAATATTATATTATATACATATTAAAGTGATTAGACATAATAATACATAATAATTTGATTTGTATTATTTGTTTCCTTATTTGATTTTGACATCAATAATACTTAATTTATTGCGTAATTTATATATGAAAAACTCTTCAAATATTATTAAATGTCATTAATTACGCTAATTTAATGACCGATTTTTTAAGTAAAAACCGGTTTACAAATTATGCCTTAAAAAACTGGTTTATCATTATAATAAAAATGATATTAAAGTGACTTAAGAGCTTTTATATATATATATGATAAGATTACCATCGATTCAATCTCAATTAAGAAAATATACTAACATCCTCCTCGTTGGACCACATATATAGATTGCTAGTGTAGTTTTATAACATTTTTATTTTATTTTATTGTGAAAACAACTCTCAAATTGAACTTTTTAAATTCACTATTACTTTATTGGGTGTAACTTGTTCAATGGTCTAAATTCAATTTGAAATTGTTAACTTATGTCGGATGCTTGGCTTCATGTAGTTGGTCAAGGAGTCCATGCCCCCCCATTTCTTCCCCCGCTACAACAGGCAGCACCAGACCCCAAAAGACTTATTTATTGAAACCCACTGGGCCCTCGTCGAAAAAGGCGGCGACTGGCTAAACAAAACCTCCGAATCATGCTCTGTTGTCGCTGCACTCATTGCCACTGTGGCCTACGCCACATCCTCCACAGTCCCTGGAGGAATCAACAAAGAGAGTGGGACTCCAACGCTCGAAAACCAGCCCGCATTCAACATCTTCGTCATCTCATTGCTCGTTACGCTCTGCTTCTAGCTCGGTCACAGCTGTGGTCATGTTCCTCGCCATCTTAACATCACGGTACCAAGAGAGAGATTTTGGGAGGGACTTGCCGACTAGGGGTGAAAAAGCGGTTGCGGTTAGCGGTTAATGGCTAAAACCGCTAACCACTAACCACCTCCGCTAACCGGGTAGCAGTTAATCAGATGTAGTTAACCGCTTTTTTACTAACCGCTTTTTATTGGGCTTTCTTTTTGGGCCGGTTTTGGGCTCCCTTTAAACTTTTTTTTTTCTCCTTTCATGGCCATTTTAGCATTAAAAAGTAAAAATTGTTTGTTTAAAGTAAACATTATAACAAATAAAATTACAATAAAATTACAACCAAATTATCACTTCACTTATAGTCTTATACACAACATAAAAATAAAACACAAAATAGTTCACCTTCTACAACATATAACATACAAATAAAATTACAACAAAATTATCACTTCACTTATAGTCTTGTACACAACATAGAAATAAAATACAAAATAGTTCACCTTTTACAACATATAACATACAAATAAAATTACAACAAAATTAACACTTTACTTATAGTCTTGTACACAATATAGAAATAAAATACAAAATAGTTCATCTTCTACAACATATAACATATAAATAAAATTACAACAAAATTAACACTTCACTTATAGTCTTATACACAACATAGAAATAAAACACAAAATAGTTCAAGCAACCAAAAACACTAACTTGGTTGAACTTGAAGCTTGAAGAGACCATTTCAACCAAACCAAAAAAGTTCATAAAAATTTAATAAACCAAAAAATCCCATTTCAAGTTTCAACCAACATTTTCAACAAAACCAACCATTAGGCTACAACAACTCTTTGGTACTATTATATAAAAAATATATATAATATAAATAATAAATATATTATATTTAAAAAAAAGCGGTTAGCGGTTAGGCGGTTTTTCAAAACCCACTAACCGCTAACTGCCTAGGCGGTTAGCAGTTTTTACTAACCGCTTTCAAAGCGGTTAGCGGTTAGGGCGGTTAGTGGTTAACTGATGCAGGTAAACGGTTTTAAATTTCGTCCTTATTGCCGACAAAGCTCTTAGTAGGCTTGACGTCACTATTCGTTTCCATAGCTTCAATGCTCATCTCCTTCTGTGCGGGACATTTTTTTTTGTGCTAAAGGATAAGTTGAAATATCTGACGTTCAGTATATGCGATGGCGTGCCGGTAACCTTTTTTGCAATGGTGCAATTTCCGCTCTATTTTGGTCTTATATGGGCTACCTTCAAGAAGGCACCACAACGTAGCTACAAGGCCGTGCCTCTCTAACCTGTTTATTCAATTTGTTTTGCTCCTTCTCTTCTTCTTCTTCTTTTTTTTTTGGGTGGGGGGTGGGTGGACTTTTTGGAAAATGTTAAGTGCTATTCTAGTGTTCTCTTAGTGTCTTCCCAACTGTGATGTAACTTTTAAAATCACTAATAGATTAAAAATCAATAATGATAATTTTTAATCTACTAATTAATGATTTTAAAAACTATATCACAGTTTTGAGAACACCAAGATAACACTAAAAGAGCACCTACCATTTTCCTTTTATATATATATATATATATATATATATATATAAGATTGTTAAAATAGTTTCCAGCCATGTGTGAACACGTCCTCTGAGATCGAACTTGAAACGAGAAAAAATGTGTGTTGAGCGTGATCTCCCTCCGATGCTCAAGTAATGTACGTCTATGAGAAAGATGTATGTATTTTCTATATAATACAATGTGTAAGTTGATACATGGGGTTTGACCTGTTTATAAGGTAATAGATTTACCCGAATTAGAACTCTATATTCAATCTTATTCGAGCCTTGTAGCTTGATTTGAATTGAGAGTAACGTTTGTATGTAAACTCCAACACTATCCTTATAACGTTGGATAATCATGAAAGGAGTCTCTAATTCAATGTGAGTCAACCACTGAATACCGGGAGTTGATTCGGTAACTGTGCTCTATTATAGTAATAAGATAATCCTCGGGAAGCTAAGGGGTTGTTAACCTTGAGGAGTCTGTCTTCGGGTGGCCAATCCTCGGGTAACCGGGCCTTGGCAGTATCTTTCTTCTTCTCACTGTCGACTCTAATGGGCTGGACCTTCATTAACCATGGACTACGTTTCTGAGAATTTAGCACATGCCTTTGTTACTAGGCTATGGCCCTTGGGCTGACCGGGGCTTAGAACGGGAGGTTTATTTTCATCTTATATGGGCTACCTTCAAGAAGGTACCACAATGTAGTTACAAGGCGGTGCCTCTCTAAAGTGTTTGTTCAATTTGTTTTGCCTTTTCTTTTACTTTTTCTTTTTCTTCTTTTTTTGTTCTTCGTTTTTTTTTTTTTGGCCTTTTTGTCAGATGTTCTCTTCTTCTTTTTTCTTTTTCTTTTTCTTTTCAGAATTAGTCTCCCTAATTCTTCCTGTGAAGGATTTGTTTTTGCTTGTGTACGTAATTACCTCTTGCTTTGAAAAAAAAAACTACTAGCTACTATCATAGCTCAGGAAGGTTGAAAGGTTAATTTCTTACTAATAATATAATAATTATAATACAAATAATTTTAGGAGAAAGAACTTAACAGAAGTTTACCTACGCTAGAAAGTGTATGTACCTTTTTTGTTTTTTTTTTTATTAAATGAAGTGGGAGCTAAGTAGTCTGATCAAGTAAGTTATGCACATTGTCCTGTCCTTGAAATTTTATATGCAGTGTGCAATGTCATGTAATGGTGTACTACCTATGTATAAAAAATGTTGATAAGGACTTCATATAAGCTGCAATGCAATGCCACAACTTCAATGATTAAGACTAGAGTAAAATCTACAGAAGGGAGATTAAGTACACTCTGGGTATTGGGCTCTATAGCACTCCAAGACTCGTAGTCTCAGTCCTTGATCATCTCGTTTACATCCATTCTGTCATAGGATAGGTGAGTAAGTTTGAGTTTAAGAGGTTGTTACATTTAGTGTTGTCTTGACATAATTAAGTATGTGTTTAGTTGTGCGCACATGTGCACTTTTATGTTTAGTGCATCACCTTCCCTCAGGTTAGAGACGGATTTGGGGGGGACTGGCAGTGGCCATGGTCCCCCCCCCCCAAATATGAAAAACAAAAAAATTTGGCTGTAAAAAAAATAAAAATAAAAAAAGATTTGGTCCCCCACCCCCCCCACCCCGCCCTTGTTCTGGGTCCGTCCCTGCCTCAGGTGATTGTATTATGTTTGTGATTGTGTTGTATTTTATTTTTGCATGCTTCAAATACTTTCCTTTTGTTAATTCCATGCCTTGAGTAGTGTTGTTAAATCATTATTTGTCTTAAAAGCTTAAGATGATAGGAATATATAATGTTAATCACTTAATCAATACTTTAATACTTCCTCTCATATATGGGCTCAAACCTTCTTTTAATAGTTAAGACCTAACACATAAAATATTTCATTCAAATGAAGTGAATTGACAGAGTTAAGGTTTAAACCTAAGACGTTTGGCTTATTTGCCATGCTAAATCACCAATTTTCCTAAAAAGAAAAAAAAAATTCTTTTTTTTTTTTTTGTGATGGATTGCTGGCAGTGAGATTGGGTTGTAGGATTTTGGCTTCAACATGGTGGAATGAATGGACTCCATGGTTATTTGCGGCTAAACAAGTGTCTAATTTCGCAGCCCACACCTCCAATTTCTCAGTGATTTCTGCTTGAGAGCGATGGCTTTGCCTTTGCTTAACCATTGACCTATGTGGCCAAGACATGAATTCTCCATAACTCCTATGGGTTATGAAAAATTTTACTCTGATACGATATTAAATTATCATTTGTTTTAAAAACTTAAGTTGATCGGAATAACTAAATTTAATTACTTTATCAATACTTTAACAGAAAGAACATCAATGTAGTTAAAGAAATAATTATGGAGCCTTTTGCTTTAATTTTGCTTTCTCCTTTAAAGAATTCATTTCTCTTTTCAAAGTGAAAATGGAATTCTTTTGTTCAAAAAGAAAAGGTTAAATTTGGTTGTAAAAAAGATGGGGAAAATTCATGCTCAATACTGATGTGAAACATACTTCGCTTGAGTTCCAGGTATTGTATGGAATTCATTCTCTTATTCAACATGACATTCTCTTAAATGCCACGACCATGATCATATATATATATATATATATATATATATATATATTATTACCTATTTGAACTTAGTAGGGCATAATCACTGTTGAACTTACCATATTAACTTCATGGGTTATGGCCACGAAGTTAATCAACGTGTGAGAATATGGATGGTGTGGGGGCACGTTGATTAAGTGAGCTCGTGACACGTGGAAGTCTCAACTATCCCCTTATTCTGTTAGGCTGTGGGCCACCTACAACTAGTGGTCCGGGGCAACCAGCTTGGACTTCAACATGTTGACGGATCTCGACCGATGCACTACCCAACAACCCAATTGATATAAACTCACTGGCATTAACAATCCGTTTCGATTGCGTAATTTTAATTACGTTCTTAAAATTGCTAATTTTTAAAATTATAAAGACATTTGATAAAATATGTTAAAAAGTATATATATATTTATATTTTATCAAATGTTTGTTATGCGGAATTGTGATTTTAGTTTAAATTTGAGCTTTTTTTTTCATTTTTTCTATTTTAAATTAAGTGTTTTTTACATCGCAATGTAAAACGTCTTATGATTTACGATATCTTTAAAAAAAGCAAATTATTATTATAAAACCATAATCACAAATGCATCCTAAGAGCAAGAATTTGTATAATTTTTCAGATATATATATATATATATATTGACAATTCCAATTAGGCCTGTAAACGATTCGAGCCGAGTCGAGCTTAGCCGAGCTTGTATAGTAACCGAGCCGAGCTCGAGTGAGCTCACGAGCCACTCGGCTAATTTGCAAGCCTAATTTTTCCTATAATTTAAATAAATTTATATTAACTATAAACTTAAAAGATAATTTATATATTTGTTAATTTTATAATTTATATAGTATAATTATTATATAATATAATTTATCTTATATAATATAACATTTAAGTTTGTATTATTGAATATAATGTCAATTGTCATTTGTCACATCATAAAGAGTAACGTACATTAATTAAGTGCACATTGTTGACTAACTTTCTAATTGTCACCTATGTTTTTTAATTGTTTAGATTCTTAGAGCCTAGTTACTAAATTTGAGATTATTTTAATATTCATATCAAGTAATGATATAATTTATCTCTATATTTTACTTGTTACTTGTTAGTTGTTAACTTGTTATTTGTTAAAGTTAAGTTAGTATATGATGTATATCATATATTGTAGATAATAAACATATCATATATAAATATATATTATAATTTATTAATTTATAAGTATAAAACTAAGTTAAACTAATTTAATTTTATACAATTAATTAATATAACATTTAAGTTTGTATTGTATATAATGTCAATTGAATATTTTAGTAAATAAATTCAAATAATAAAAAATAAAATATATTTAAAACCTAAGGGTGGCTGCCACCATATAGGAGGTGGCTCACCACCCGGCTTGCCTGGGGGTGGCTTCACCACCTGCATCGGGTTGGGTGGCATTTCTCTTGGGGTGGTCCGCCACCCGGGCCGGCATTTTTTTTTTAAGTTTGGGCTTGGGGTGGGACCACCCCAGAGCCAGCTCCAATACCATTCTTCCGACGCTAAACTCCACTTGAATCCAATTTAGTATGACCGCTTCAACAAGATATCCTTGTTGAATCTATCCTCCGAGATGTTGTTGTTGTTGTTCTCATCGGAGATTGTAAGGCGTGATCTCTCGAGATCGACCAGGAGCATCCGCGAGGCTTCCGTGAGCTGCCCAGAGCAATGCTCCCATACCGGGGTGGTTCGCCACTTAAGCCCAACTAAAAAAAAAAAAAAAAAATTTGTTTGAGGGTGGCTGGACCACTTGTGCTTGCAGGCCCCACCTGCATCAGGCCGGGTCCTGGTGGCCAAGCCACACTCCAGGGTCAGAGTGGTCCGCCACCTCCTATAGGTGGCCACCATCCTTAGATTTTTTCAAATATTTTTATTTTTTATTATTTTAGTTTATTTATTTTTAAATATTAATTAATATTTTTTATTTTTATGAAGATGACATGTGATGTTTATAACACTTAGATCTCTTTAAATAAATCCTAACTACTATGATAACGTCACCCATAGTGGACTGGACAGATCCTCTTCCTATTTGTCACACCTCAAGAGATACATTGGGTTTGTATACATTAATGTGATTATAATTTATAAATGGTAAGAAATACAATAGTTACTACTAATTAATAATCATTTAATCTTACTCATTTATGAATGAAATCAAGCTCACGAGTCGAGCTCACGAGCCCTTTTGTCGAAGTTTAGCCTGGGCAAGCTGAAGTTCGCCATTTGCTAATCGAAATGAGCTTGTGAACGAGCCGAAAGTTGAACAAAGATTTGAAGCTCGATTTCGATCCGAGTTTAATCGAGTTGAACTTAGCCAGCCGAGTGTGTCGGCTCATTTACGTGCCTAATTCCAGCTAATCGGTTAAACAAATAGAAGATGAGAAACCATTTATTAAAATGACTAATTAAGGAGAGGTTCTCCCTCCAACAGCCAAAATTCTGTGTTATTTTTCTTAATAAGTTCAATCATGCACATTGCTAATGGGAGAAAATGGAAGTCAAAATCAAAAGGTAACCGGAAAGTATTAGCGCGCCGGAGAAAAGTCTACGAAATTAAAGATAGTTCAATCACAATATCTATATATGTAAAACCTCAAACACATAGAGCCAATTATAGTTTTCTGTAGCATTACTCCAAAAGAATAATTTAGTTATTTACATAATTTTTTTAGATTCATAAATAACTTTTAAAATTATCATTGAATATAAGATAGATTTTTATTGGGTTTTGATTAAATGGTAGTTTTAAAAGTCACATATGAATGTAAAAAAATGAAAGTAAGTGTAGCATTCAAGTACTTCCATATATATAATTTTCTTTTAATTTGCATCTAGGTTTTTTGTTTTTTTTTTTGTTCTTTTCTCTTCATGTGCACTTTTTGGATTTTTCTTTTGCTTTTGCTTTACGTAAATACAATGTGTAACAAGACAACACAATCCAAATAGACTTGGATGATGCTTTTCCTCAAAGTCTAGCCCAGTGGGCCGAGGCTGCATACTTGCTTTTTCTTCTTCTTTCTTTTCCTATAGAGACAGTTGGTTTTGTGTTGTTAAATTCTCACTTGTCCCAAATGTTTAAGTTAATAGGAAAATATAATTTTAATCATTTAATAAATATTTTACACTCTACCTTACGTGTGAACTCAAATTATATTTTAATAGGTGAGGCCAAACATGTAGAATATTTAATTTAAATATAAGTGAATTTATGGAGTCAAGGTTCAAATCTAAGAGTCAAGACATTTGGTTCTGATACTATGTTAAATCACAACTTCTTCTAAAAGCTTTTTCCTTATTTTTTGTGACGGTGACAGTGAGATTGGGTTGTAGGATTGTGGCTTCAATGTATGTGGAATGAACGAATAGACTCTAAGGTTACTTGCAACTAAATAACTGTCTAATTTTGGCAGCCTGCTCCTCCAATTTCTCTGTGATTTTTTGCTTGAGATCGATGGCTTTACTTAATTGTTGACCTATGCGATCAAGACATGACTCCTTCATAACTCTTGTAGATTATGGAAAATATACTATGTTAAATCATCATTTGTTTCAAAAGCTTAAGCTGATAGAAATAGATAAGTTTAATTAATTAATCAATACTTTAACAAAAAGAACATTAATATAACTAAAGAAATAATTAGGGAGCCTATTGCTTTAACATCACTTTCTCCTTTAAAGGATTCGTTTCTTTTTTTAAAGTGAGAATGGAATTCTTTTGTTCAAAAAGAAAAGGTTAAATTGTGTTGTAAAAAATATGGGCAAAATTCATACTCATTATTACTGATGCACGTGGAACATACTTTGCTCGAGTTTCAGGTTTGTACGTATGGAATCCATTAATTCTCTTATTCAAAATGATCCACATTCTCTTAATTGTCACGACCATGATTATTTATATACATATTATTACCTATTTGAACTTAGATCACCGTTGAACTAATTAACATATACCCATACCTACAACCTCGTACAATTCAATGTATCAAATTCAATCACTGAACTTTAACATATTTGTACGGAAAATATATTATCATGATTGCCAAATTGGATGCTATAATGTTGGGTCGATTAGTGGCACTGTTTTTATTTATTTATTTATTATTTATTATATTTTGAGAAAACTTCACTTACCACCTTTAACTTTTATAACTTTTGCAATTATACCGGCCTTTAAACTTTAAAAAAATGTCAACTTATGGTTATCATCTTTCAAAAGTGTTCAATGTCAACTATCCTGTCCAAATTCACTTTTGAGATTTGATAACCCTAAATCAACACTTTTTAAGGTTTAATGGTGTACATGATTGCAAAAGTGATGAAAGATAATAGGTGATCAGTGAAGCTTTTTTGAAACATTTTAGATGATACTTGGCTTGGCACTTATTAGATTAGGTTGAAGTAAATTTTCTTCAAATTGTGTCCATTTCTGATTGGGGGATAAAAGTGTTTGGATAAGTCCACATACCCCTCTCAAACTATCACTTAACTCCCCTCTCTTGTGTGGATATATTAAAAAAAAAAATTGACAATGTCTTCACTAAACTATCAAAACATTGTCAATGTCTCCCTAAGGCTGTAAAAAGATAAAAATGTCTCTATGCATTTATAAATAAAACAAAAATACCCCTATCAATTCAAAAAAAAAATTAATAATAATTTTTTAAAAAAAACAAAAATTTTAATTTAAAAAGAGAGATTTTAAAAAATATTTGTTTATATGATTTTTTTTTTTTTTACAACGAATTTGTTTTAAACGATTTTTTTTTCTAAACATAAAATTTTATTTAAAAGAAACATTTTTAGAAAAAAAATAGAAAAATAATTTTTTTCAAAAAAAAGAAAATAGAAAACGAAAATTTTATTTTCTTAAACAAAAATTGTTAATTTTTTAAAATTTTATTTTAAAAGTTATAAAAAAATCATTTTTTTTTTAATTTTAAATTTGCCACTCTTTGGTTTTTTTTTTTTTTAGGTTTTTTCTAGAAGTTTGTTTTTATTTTGGGTAGTTTCGTCATTTGGGGAAACATTGAGAATTTTTGGTAATTCGGAGGAGAACATTGTCATAATTGAAAGTTTAGAAGAACATTATCAATTAAGTGGTAGTTTGAGGTGGGTATGTAGACTTTCCCCAAAATGTTTTTAATATATTGTAGATGAGCTAGTTTTAGTCTCCAAACTACGTACACATGCTATTAAACATTTGAAAATGTGGCCATGGAACAGGGTTTTCTTTTGGAATTGAGCTCCCCCACAATTGGGGAAAAAATTGAAGATTATTCAATTGTTAGCTACTTTTATATAACTGAGACATTAAATGCTTGCTTTGTTTTACCGAGATTAAAATGATTTTATAAACTATTAGATTTAAAATGAATGGCCACGACTAATAATTGGTGAATCTCTAATTTATCTCCAATTGGAGGGGATCCGGATCTTTGGGAGTGCGGCATTAATTATATATAGAAGATGACTGAGTTGCTTGTATAAATCTATACACCAAATATCCCACTCTAAGCCTGCTAACTCTATTCACTTTGTCTTCCCTTGTTCCTAGCACAGTGAGGAAATGGAGATCGTTGAGGAAAAGGAGACCAGCAAGTTCAATATGAACGAGCTGTTTGAAATGGCCGCGAAAGGCGAATGGAATAAAGTTGTCGACATATATCGAAAATTCCCCGAGGCTCACAAGGCCAAATCCAGCAGCTCAGGGGACACCGCAGTACACATGGCTGTCTCCCAGCAGGGCAACGAAGAGATAGTCAAACAACTTGTAGATCAAATACGTTCCCCTGGAGGAGGAGGCATAGCGGCTCTTGAAATTCAAAACAACAAAGGGGATACTCCTCTTCACGTTGCTTTATCAAAGGGGAATGTGCGTATGTGTGAATGCATTGCACAAGCTTATCCATCATTGGTGTTTGTTGGTAATGTAAACCGCGAAACCCCCATTTTCTTGGCAGCGCTCCTTGATAAAAAAGAAGTCTTCCTTGCACTCCTCCAAGCCGTCGAAGGAGACACTCCGGGTGAGCATTAGTTATATGAGAAATTCTATTTAATAAAATGCCATACAAGTGTCTCAGTCATTGATTTTTCTTTTTTACAATTTCTTATTGACCTAAAGACTAATTTTTAACGCCATACTAATTATTTCAATTGTATGAAAGTCATAATTATTTATAACGAGTAAATAAAATTGTTAGGATTTATTAAGTTAGTTTCTGTTAGGATTTGTATCCTGAACTAAGTTGAATTTGATATTCTTTAAATGAAATTGTTTTATTTAGAGATTAATAGCATTTGGACAGCTATAATTCATGAAATAAATTGATGTCCTCAGCAATTTATATTGTATGTGCTTTAGGTGCATGTATTGAATGTGACTGAATAGCTCACGCAATATCTAAATCACAAATTCTTTCTAACATATATATAATTTTGAGCTCATAATTGGTATTCACAAAGACAATATATAAAGGAAACTTCGTTTAACCTTTTTGAATTCATATCACATTTTCGATTATTCATTTAAAATTCAAAAAATTCTCAATTTAGTGTATCAAACTTCTAGTTTTTTTTTTTTTTTAATTTTTGTTTAATGTTACCCTTTCATTAATTTTTTTCATAAATCCTAACATCAATTGCATATTAGCTTGTGTGTTAAACTTATTTCCATATTAAACTTAATTAACCATTATAAATAATGTAGATGACGTATGGTTGAGAATTGGTAAATGAAAACATCAATTGCTTTAAGTAAGAATTGGAGGGTGATCCCCTCAAAGTGATCAATTGGTGGTTCAACCCTAATGAAGCAATCACTATCCCTTTTATTTTCTGTATTTTTCCTACTTTTAGTCAATAGAAATCCTTGGGTTCCTATCACGTGTCCATTTGCTTCTTGTTACCACTTTATACGATCTTTATAAAGGACCGGGTTGTTTATGGTTTTTTTGGGATCATTAATGGACCAATTTCCTATTTTATGTTTCCTTTTTTGGCATTGTTTGTTTGAGTTAGGTATGTTGTTGGAGAGCTCACAGCTCTCTTGTTCTTTAATCCCTTGTAACTTTTTTTGGGTATTGAGTAGATCGAAAAAAAAAAAAAAAAGAAGAAACAAAAAAAAAAATAAAACCCATTATGGGGTGCCAACCATGTGGTGTTAAGTTAAATTAGTGACAAACAAGAAAGCAGTCTTTTCTTTTCTTTTCTTTTCTGTTCTTTTTTTTTTTTTGAAACGAAAGCTAGCTAGTTTAATTACACTCTTGCTCTATTGTTATCCATAGGCTGCCCATGGATCGTCACATATAGTCGATAGATATATATCATAAATGGTTTTTCAGGGATAACTCAATAGGACCATGCCTCATGAAGTAGAAGAGTATGTAGTTCAAATTCATCTTTCTTGAAAAATGATTTCATAAATATGCTTATTTTAATTTGCATCTAGGTTTCTTGTTACTTTTTTTATATAATTTTTTTTTTCTTATTTTAAGTGCAGACTTTTTGCATTTTTTTTTTTACTTTACGTACCTACATTGTGAAATTGTGTAACAAGACACCGCAGTCCAAATACACTGAAGATGATACTTTTCTTTCGGACATTTTATTTTTGAAGGGAAAGACGGGCAAGACGGGAAAGAAGAGAAAGAAGAGAAAGACGGGAAAGACATCATCAGTAATGTCTTGTTTCATATTGTTGAATATATTGTAGAATATATTATAGAGAGCGGAAGGAGAGAGAGAAGGGAGAGCGGAAACATATAATAGACTACATTGTATTGAGTAGAGTACTTGGAATGTATACAAGAGCCTCCTTATATAGGAGGGAGATAGGAGCCTTAAGCTTCAATCTTACCAATGTGGGACAAGCCCCTATACATTAACATCCTCAAACTTAATGTGTCTAAACATTAAGGTTGGAAAACAAAAGCATGAATAAAAAAAACATAAAAGAAAGGGAAAGAAAATGAAAAATAACCTAACACAAAATAATATTCTTAATATCCTCCTCAAACTCAATATGTAAACTTGAGTTTGGATAAAAGAAAAGGAAAATAAAATGAATTCACCAAAAAGTCACAGCCGAAAGAGTTGTCAAGTAACGCCATAAAAGAAGAGCTTGGTTCACTTGGTTGTAATTTTGACTTGAAAACCATATACTAGTAATGAAGAAACTTGAATGCCTCGAAACCCATGGACCGCTCGCCTAGTGGGTCGAGCTAAAGTCCACCCAAAAATTCTAACTAGTAGATTGACTCGCCGTTAAAAAGGCTAATCATGCCTCGAAACCCATGGACCGTCTTCGCCTGTGGGTCGAGCTAAAGTCCCACCCAAAATTCTAACTAGTAGATTGACTCTTGCCGGTTGAAGAGGCTAAGCATGGAGAAAAGGGCCGTTAAAAAAAAAGGCTAAACATGCCTCGAAACCCTTGGACCGTCTTCGCCTTTGTCGCCGAGCTAAAGTCCCACCCAAAAATTCTCACTAGTAATGGATCAATGGCCTAGGAAAGGTCAAGAGGACTGTGATGGCGGCATTTGACAAGGCATAAGTGGGCCAGTTGAAAGGGGCTTCTTTGGCCCAAAAAAATCATCTGACCGAGAGTGCCTACCGCAAGAAGAATGAACCGATTGAAATCGCACTAAAGAAAAAGGCCGTGGAACCGAAATGACCAATGCATCAATCGACATGAACCGCAAAAATGCCTAAATTTGGAGAAGAATCTTGTTTTCTGCCATATAGAGATGCCAAAAGCAAAAATAGACCAAAATTTGAAATCAGGACAAAAAATTGTTGGAAACACTCGGTCAACTTTTGAGTCCTCAAAAGTCAACAACTTTGCAAAGTCAAAAGTCAGCCAACAAAGTCAACGACCTCAGGGGCTGACGTGGCACTAGGGCGACGTGGTAGTGACATGCGATGTGGCAATCGATGATGTGGCTAGGGCTGACGTGGTGTCCCCGAGGACACGCGGGCGGCCGAGCAACGATAAGAAACAAAAAGGTAATACACGCCACGGAAGGGAGGCCCGCCGGAGCGCTGCGGAAGTGGGGCGATGGCGTGGCAAAGGTCCTATGAGGACGTTCTTGGCGGAGATCCGACTGCCACCTGGATCTATAAGGTGGACAAGCAACCTTCCGGACGGGCCGACGCGGGCGGGCGCGTGGAGGAGCTACATTGGCGCGTGGAGGCGCGTGGAAGATGTGCAGAACCTTCTGGGGGCGCGTGGCGGCGCGTGAAATCTCAGAATTGGCTGAGACTAGACAGATCCACCAATCCGGAGCCGAGAAACCACTTTTGGTGGTTATGTTGGCCGAGAGGGGTCACGGTGGTGGCGCAATTGGCTCGGGCAGCAACTGCCGGAGGAGCTCGGAGGGCCGATGACGGCGAACCTTCCACAGATCTCAGATATCCAAGGAGGAAGAGATTTGGAGCAGAAAACCAGCTTGGAGGCGTGTAGACGACTGAAAATTACCGGAAAGAGGAGGTCGCTAGAGGGAGCGCCGAAAAAACGTCAAAGACGTTTATTGAAGGCCACAGAAAAGTGGCTCGATAATATGTTGAATATATAGAATATATTATAGAGCGAAGGAGAGAGAGAAGGAGAGAGCGGAAACATATAATAGACTACATATTGAGTAGAAAGATTTAGAATGTATACAAGAGCCTCCTTATATAGGAGGGAGATAGAGCCTTAGCTTCCAATCTTACCAATGTGGGACAAGCCCCACATATACATTAACACATATGACCAGGAAAGACAAATGGCATGAAGTTGTCAACATATATAACTGGACCCCATTGGCTCACAAGGCCAATATCACCAGCTCAGGGAACACCGCATTACACATAGCTGTCCCCGATGACAAAAAAGATATAGTCAAAGAACTAATTAAAGAAATAAAAGCCAGAGGAGAAGAAGGCAAGGAGGCTCTTAAAGTGAAGAACGAGCGAGGGAATACTGCTCTTCATGTTGCTGCATCAATGGGGAGTGTGCGTATGTGTCAATGCATTGCACAAGTTGATAAATCATTGGTGGGTGTTCGTAATGGGGATGGCGAGACTCCATTTTTCTTGGCTGCGCTCCATGGTAGAAAAGAAGCCTTCCTTTGTCTTCGTAGTGTCTGTGAGAGCAAGGATAGTACTTGTGAAGATTATTCAAGGAGGAATGATGGTGACACTATTCTTCATGTTGCCGTAGCTGGAGACTATTTTGGTGAGCATTAATCAATTTTATATTTATATCGAGTAGGTTAGTTTGTATTAGAACAATACTAGCATCTTCACTAAATTTTATTTATTTTTTTAATCAAAAACTTCACAAAACTCTCCCAAACCTTCATTCATTTTGAAAATATCTTATTAAGTTCAAAAACACTCAATTAAGGGTATCAAACTTTCAATTACCCAATTTTCTTAGAATTTTTTTATTATAATTGTTAAAATTCTCAACACACCCATAGTTTTTAGTATAAAAAATAGGAAAAACTTCACAAAAGACCCTGAATTACAACACAATTAGAAAAGACCCCCTAAATTTCAGAACCTCTCAATTTCATCCCTAAGCTTTCAATTTAATGCAATCTACCATATATCCTCCATCAGTTTTTGGACTTCAAAAGATATAAAATGACTTTATAACCCTAATTTTTTATAAAATTTCAAATTTACCCTTAATTTCAAGTTAAAATTGAAAAAAAAAAAATAGAGGTTGATTTGGTCTTTTTAATCGTTTCTAATAGGGTTTAACCTCAAAAATTGAAGGAGGAGGTAAATTGCATCAAATTGAAAGTTTGAGGGGTGAAATTAAGAGGTTTTAAAATTTGGAGGGTCTTTTCAAAACGTGTGGTAGCACAGATGTCCTAAGTAAGTTTCTCCTACAAAATTAAAAAAAAAAAAAAATTAAAGCGTCATGCGTTTTTATATATATATATAGAAAAACATCTATGCAATATTTTTGCAACATCTTTGTAATTTGTTTGTATTTTTTTATGTAAAAAAAATGGGTATTTTGGACATTTAGAAAAAATTAAGATAAAATCCTAAGAGAATGGAGGTACATAGTTGAGAGAAATTAAATGTTTGATACCTTTAATTGAGAGTAGTTAGAAGTTCATGGGAGTAGTATGAAGTTTCCTTTTTTCTTAAATATAGAGAAAGCTCCTAAAAATCACGGAAGTCTCTTTTCTTAAATATAGAGAATGCTCCTAAAATTTACGAACTTCCTTGGTGTTCTCCAAGGGAAGAAAAAGTGGTACCTTAGATTTATGGTAGCACTTTTAATTCTATTAACATTATTTTAAAAGTGCTACCTTAGTTCCTCTTCCTCAATGGATAACTCAATTGGCTGGGGATCACGCCTTATAAAGTGAAAGTTATTAGTTCGAATCTCTCTCTCCCCTCCCATTGTGTAGACATGTAAAAAAAAAAAAAAAAAAGTACTACCTTAGATTTAGATTTAAGGAATAAAGATTCTAATTAATCTTTGTTTCCTTTGGGATTTATTTGAAACAATATTTTAATGGTTTCACTTTTCTTTCTATTATCATTTAATTCAAAGAATATTTAAAAGGTATATAGAGAGAATAATAAAAGCTATTATGAAGTTTATTTGAATAGGCAGTAAAAAGTAATTTGGTTTCTTACATTTTTTAAAAAAAAAGAAAAACTTCACTTACCCCAACGAACTTATACGCTTTTAGCACACCCCCTATTGTTCAAGATCTTTTACTTTGGTGTATCAAACTTTCATTTCGTTTTAAATACCCCTACCATTAAATATTGCAGTTAAATTATACGAAAAAAATAAAAATGACTAAAAGTATTTTAGTAATTTCATACATTTCCGTTAGTATTTAACAGAAAATCCTAAAAGAATGAGGAAAGTAGAATAAAATCAAAGTTCGATTTAGTAAAGTAAGAGATTTTGAACAATGGGGGATGTCTGTGAAAAATGCAAGTTTGTGGGGGATAAGTAAAGTTTCTCCAAAAAAAAATTTGAAGTGAAGCTATTGCATTAATGCTCTTAGAATTTGTATGTTTTAGATTTTATGTCTCTTTTATATCCATTCTCTAACTTTATAAATACCCCATTATGGGATGCCAACCATGTAGTTCTATGAGACAAGAAAACGTAGATTTTGCACCTTTCATATGTGAGAAGGAGAGAAGAAAGAAAACCCACTCTCTCTCGTCTCTAGGCCGGGCAATATATAGAAAATAGGAAATAAAGATTAAAAGGTTTTTGAAATATTCCTCGCAAAAGTTTTTATTTACATATACCATTCTTCTCAAGATAAAATCATAAAAATGTAAGTTTTCACGGTCCTTTATTTTGTGTTTTGATTCTTAAAGAAAATCAGTAAAAAACACTATTTATGGGGGAAGTTTGAAAAAGTTTCATTTTCTTTTTTCAAAAAAAAAAAAAAAGTTTCATTTTCCATTTTACTTTCAAAAGTCAAAAGTAACAACTCACGAAGCACGTTGTGTATGGTAATTAAAACAAGTTTCATTTTGCACTTGACAGATTTGGCATACCAAATAATTCACTTGTATCCGAACCTAGTAAATTATTTCAATCAGGAAGGATTGACACCTCTCCATCTACTGGCGAGCAACCCTTCCAATTTCAAAAGTGGTAGCAACTTTGGACGGTGCTCCAAAATCATTTATCACTGTAAGTATCCCTAAACCCTCACGTTGCCCAAAAAAAAAAAAAAAAAAACTATTTGAACTTCATCCTTTAATTTTGTTGATGCACAGTTTCCGACTGGTGACGTGGCACGCTGACTGGACTCTTGGGTTGACTGCTCCGTGTACAAAGGCTGCACAAAAACAAACAAGGGAGTAGGGTCGAAGAGAGACCGGGGGTGAGCCGGTGAGGGCACTCCGATGCCTAAGTCAGTGAATTGAAATGGAAGATGAGAAACAACTAAAGCTTGAAATGTGCTAGAGTTGCCGTACCTTTGCATGTCTTTGGGGACTTGTATTATATAGGCATGGAGTGTGATCGCCTAGCCAATGATTGGTTCTTCCCTGATTTGCTGCGAGGCAGTTTGTTATCAGGGAATCTAAGCAGTTACTCGTTCCTTGATCTTCGGAGATCAAGATAGGATTTAGCGGTTGTCATTTGAATTTTGAATTGATTGGGATTATCGAATCCGGGTTCTTAGGTATTTGGCGTGGAGTCCTCGATTCAGAGCCCATGACCTTGGTCTCGGAGGCCTCAATTAGTGTCGATCTTCGGGAAGATTTGAATCTGGGGCCTCGAATTCGAGAGTCTAGGACCCTTGGGTCTCGAAGGCTTCGAATTCGAGGCCTAGGTCTTCTGAGAAGGTCTCGGACGTGGGGGCCTCGAATTCGAGAACCTGGGACCCTTAAGTCTCGGAGCCCTCGAATTCGAGTCCTTAGTCCTCGATCTCGAGATCTTTGGGCGAGCGTCGTGGGCTCCAAAGCCGGTCGATGCAGTTGGGCTTTTAGGAGGTTGATCCAGGATCCAACAGTTACCCCCCAATTTCCTGGTCTGGAAGACTCATGGGAATTTCTATGTATTTCTGAAGAATGGATCAACCTTTCCAAACATGTTGACTAGTATACGAGGACTCGTTTTTTTTTTTTTTTGCATTTGGGCGGAAAACTTTTGAATTCCCGCCAAAAGTATTTCGAGATGCTTGGTTGGCTCGAGAAAACGCCGAACATTTAATGCTCCGTCCGTGTCACTGGCCAGTCCGACCACGTGTCGAATTGAAGTGGTCGAAGGCGGTCATAATGCGGACGGCGTCGAAATCGAAGCGTTCCTGGTTTTGAGGAGTCTCTCAACGATTTGAGCGTCTTTTCTGTTTTAATGCTGTCTCTTGATTTATCAGCGAATGTTTCATATTCCTTCCGGTTGCCTATAAAACTCGAGTTTGAATCATATTTCGAACTTATTTGCTCGTGTGATCATCTTTTTTGCCTCTAATTATCGATCTCTGTTTCCCGATTTTCCGTTTCTTCCTAAAAATGACAAAGGGCGGACACGATTACGGCGGTTTGGGAGAAACCCATCACGCCTTTTGGGCATCCCATCTGTCATTGCCGATGAGGCGCATAAGGAGAGTGCTTCCTTCAAGTTTCCTTAAGATCCGTTTGATGAAAATAAATCCGGTAGTGGCTCGATCGGATATTCACGAAATATGTATATGAGCACATGTTCAAAGCGAGGCTTCTTGCCGTTCGTTTCGATAATCGTCACCCCACCAATTGTCGCCGAGCGCTGGAGGACTTTCCTAGCTGTGTGATCTTGTGGCCTCTAGCCACAGGTCAAGGTCACATACTCACGATAAAAAGTTCATGCATGTATCGGCTCCAAAAGAACCTGAGCTCTGCGTCTACAACTTCCAAACAAAGAAGGGAGGTTTATCCAAATTGACTCCCAATATTGAGTAACCCTAAATGGAAGAACAAGTATTTTTCATTTCGGACGGTGGGAGTTCGTTCACCGAGAAAGCTCGGGGTCCTAGGGTACCCGAGATATTACCCCCCCGAAGCTCATGATGAGCTGTTGACCCCCAGATGATTCATCGGGTCAACAATGTTATCAAGTGGGGTCGGGAGCACCGAAGATGATGTTGTCGGAAGCCTTATTACATCTGCTAAGCTATCCGAATTGCGTCTATGATGTGAATCTTTCAGAAGCGTCCCATGAGGCGGTCGGTGATCCCTTTGCGGGCTCTGGACCCCTGGTCGTCTGGACCCGATGTCCTGCTGCTAACGGGCCTCTACCCTCGAAAGGGAAAGGGTGAGGTCCCTTGGCAGCTCAATGAAGCCGGGGTTGTCGACAAGGGCAAAGCGAGAGTTGTCGATTTGGAAAACCAGCGAAGAGGTCTACCCATAATGGTGGCGGGGCCTTTAAAATTGGGAGCCCAAGGTTCGACACCCCTTCACTCCCCATAAACCCGCCAGACGAAGGGCCTCTTGGTGGAGAAACCGAAAGCCCGAAGGTGGCGAGGTGTAAGCTAGTCGATGAAGAGCAGGCAGGCGGGCCTATAGAGATCTTAGGGCTTCGCCCGTAAGCGCTCGGAGTTGAGAGTCGTGGAGGTTATCGAGGCTCCGCTATTGAAAAAGAAAGCTGTCCAAGGGGCCGGAAGTGGGCGACCGATTCGAGGACGGTCCCGGGCGAAGCGGCTAATATAGCGGATTTTGGCCTTCGGAGGAAAGAGGCTCGCCCCTTGATTCCGCCGCTAGGGAGGTCGAGAAATTTATTGCGAGCAGGCTGTCTTGGCCGTTCTGTGGCGGTGGCAAAGGTGGTTGAAGGAGCCCTGCGGCGCGGAGGTAGTATTCTGTCTTGAGTCAACCTCTTGGTTGAACATCCGGCACATTGGAGGATATCGAGATGATGTCGGATGACTTCGGTCAGGGTTGGCGGTGATAACATGGGGGCCTCTCCTAAAGCGGCGGAGGAGGCTCCGGAAGGGCTTGTCCCGATCCCGGTGAGAATTCGTCGAGCTCCAACTCCACAAGGCCTCAAACTCCGACTCTGAAGGGAGTCGGGAAGAAGCAGCGGTGCCAAGCAGCAAGGCGTCTCAGGGCCGAGCTCGAGATACGGTTGATTCAACGGAAGAAGCCCCGGGCCAAGTGAGAAGTTGGCTAAACTTGGAGGATTTTAAAGATAATCCTTTCAAGGCCGTGGTCGACCTCATCGATCACGATGGTCTCCGGTTAAAACGAGACATAACTCTCCGTGGGGTGGCCGAGGAGATGCTGACCATGCAATGCCTGGTAAGTGTATCAAGAATTGAATCTTATTTTCCGAAAAGGTTTTTTTTTTGACATTAGGCTTGGCTTTGTCTGCAGGCTTTCCTCCGGTCCACTATCTTGTACTGCTACATGCGGAAGGTTTCGGCTTCCGATGGTGGGCCGGAGAACTTACAAGGGAGGCTTTCGGAGGTTGAGGAGGAGAACGCAAACCTCAAAAAGTCCGTAGCCAAGCACGAGGAAGACATCCGGGTTACAGCGGAACATTACGCCATGATGGAATCGAGGCCTCCGATGCTTGAAGGCTAGGGATCGTGCGAGGCTAAGCTCTCGAAGCTCTCCGAGGAAATCGAGCGCCGTTGAGAACACGAAGCTTGGGAGGATCACCAAGTTCTCGGCGGAAAACCGAACTCCTAGAGGACCACTCCATCCTCAAGGAGGATTATAAGTTGCTTGAGGAGAAGCATTCCGATATGATAGAGCAGCTTGCGGAGAGTAAGGCCTCGATGGAGCGAGCGGTCGAAAGCAAGGTCGTCGCCGAGGAGAAGTTCCAACACTTTAACACCCTGTATAAGGGTATGAGGTTGGAGCTCAAGGAAGCCAAGGCGAAGGCGGTTGATTACTTACGTCAGCTGTCATTCGCTTCGAGAGTCCGAGATTCGGCGTGGGCTGATGGACTTCACCTTGGATTCGAGACCTTCAGGGCTGGTGGAGGATCCGGCTGGAAGATGGACCTCAACTCGATTAACATCGAGGATATTCCTATGACAAAAGAGGCTATCCGACAGCTGATCAGCCTTGGTCGTGAGGAGATGCCGGATGCCGTAGGGATTGACCAGTTCGCCTATCGGCCGGAAACGGCTCCAGAAGGTGAAGAGGCGGAGAAGGAACATGATGGTATTGAGGAACCCCCGCCGGCCCAAGACCCCCCAGTACAGCCGTAGCCTCCTGTTGTATAATATTTATTTTTTTTTTGTACTATTCTGTAAATTCAGAAGTTAATGAAACATACTTTAGTATATTTCAGTTAACAGTTGCTTACTTTGCGTAACTAATCAAAACAAAAGCAATGATCAAGATCCAATCGACAAGTTATTCTTCTCGAAATCTCGAAAAATCGACAGGTTCTCGAATCATCGTTAGGTCTCGAATGCCGAGTCTGGCGATAGCCGGGCCTCGGATCGTATCTTTAAATTATTGAGTCGGACTTTAATGCAACTGGTGGAAGCCGGTCTCGCGGGCGACATTACTTCTTTTAAGTGTCAGGCTTTCGATGCCGAGCCTGGTGAAGACCAGGTCTCGTATCGGGCCGTGATACTATTTATTTTAAGTGTCAGGCTTTCGATGCCGAACCTGGTGAAGACCAGGTCTCGTATCGGGCCGTGATACTATTTCTTTTAAGTGTCAGGCTTTCGATGCCGAGCCTGGTGAAGACCAGGTCTCGTATCGGGCCGTGATACTATTTCTTTTAAGTGTCAGGCTTTCGATGCCGAGCCTGGTGAAGACCAGGTCTCGTATCGGGCCGTGATACTATTTTTTTTTTGTCGGGCTTTCGATGCGAACTGGTGAAGACCAGTCTCGTCGGGCCGTGATACTATTTTTTTTATGTCGTTCGATGCGGTGAAGACCAGTCTCGATGATACTATTTCTTGTTCCTGATTTAATATCTTTGTCTTTTATTGCATCAACTCAAACCAAGTCCAAATAAAACAAGAACAAATACAAAGTAAAATAATTAACGAAATACTTCTTAAGGTGATGATTCCAAGGTCTCGGAAGAGCTCTCCCGTTGAGTCTTGAGGTAGTAGGCTCGCCTCACGGCATCTAATCACCTTGTAGGGTCCTTCCCAGTTTGGAGCTAGCTTTCCTTCAACTGGGTCCTTGGTGGCGAGAGTAACTTTACGCAGGACTAGGTCTCCGGTTTTGAAACTTCGATGGTTCACTTTCCTGTTGAAGTACTTCGCCATTCTTTCTTGATAGGCTGAGAGTGTGATCTGGGCATAATCACGCCTTTCTTGTAGCAGGTCTAAATGGAGCTTTAGCCCTTCGGCGTTCCCTTCCTCTTGGTACGATTCGACCCTTAAACTTCGATCCCGATTACTGGAATGACTGCCTCGGTTCCGAATGTTAGAGCATAAGGGGATTCTTCTGTAGGAGTTCTCTTGGTGGTTCGATAGGCCCAAAGGACTTCCGGGAGGTCGTCGGCCCAGTTACCTTTTTTGTCGCCTAGCTTTTTTTTCAAAATTTTGAAAATGGTCTTATTGGTGGCTTCGACCTGCCCGTTTGCCTGTGGATGTCCGGGAGAGGAGAAATAATTTCTTATACGCAATTCGGCACACCACTTTCTAACGGTTCGCAATGATCGCTTTCCATTATCGGTGATTTAACGTTCCATAAGAACCGTTGGATTGCTGCAGTCGTGATGTTTACCAAGGGTTCGACTTCTGTCCATTTGGTAAAGTAATCTACTGCGACAACTGCAAATCGAACGCCCCCTTTCCCTCGGGGCAACGGTCCCACTATATCCACCCCCCATTGTGAGAAGGGCCATGGGGAGGAAATCGCCGTCAACGCCTCGGGGGGTTGTTTGGTGATGTTTGCAAATCGTTGGCATTTGTCACAATACCTGACTATTTCGGTTGAATCCTTATTCATGTTTGGCCAGTAGAATCCTGCCCTGACGGCTTTATGAGCCAGCACCCTAGCTCCCGAATGACTTCCACAGATTCCCTCATGTATTTCCAGATGCGTAATTTCCTTCTTCACTGAAATACATTTTAGTAAAAAGGCGTGAATCCTCTTTTGTAGAGTAGTCCATTTAATATAGTGAACCTTCCTGCCTTTATCCTCAATTTTACATGAGACTTCTTTTCGGAGGCAATGTTCCATCCTGCAAGTAATTGAAGATTTCACGCCTCAATCGAGGCTTCCTCGATCGACAAAATTCGAGGTCCTTCCGAGGGCTCCTCGAAAATCGATGGTCGATTTAGAATCGGATGATTCCCTCGTTCTCATCAAATTCTTCATTTCTGGCGCCATTCTTGCGGATGATCCTTTTTCGTTGTCCTCGCGTGGAATCTTTTTGATGCGAACTTACGATGCTGCATGCCTTGTACCTTTGTGGTACTTCTTCATCTTTTCTCCTTTGGCCTCGAATTCTCCTCTGATATGCCCCACGATAACTTGGGAGTCACTCCGTATTTCCACGAATCGGCCCCTAATTCGAGGGGCCTCGAGGCCCATACGGCAAACCTCGTACTCTGCCGTTGTTGGTGGTCTTGAACTCGGCCTCAAGGAGCTATTCAACTCTTCCCCATCCGGGTGAAGAGTACTATCCTCGCACTTCTCTTCTTTCTTCGTCGACGAGCCATCGACATAAACCACCCATTTTAGTGCCATCATCGGTTCTTCAACTTCGCATGTTTGTGAACTCGCCGAAGTTCGCGAAAGTGCTTGACCCTTGATGGCATTTCGAGGAACGAATTCGAGATCGAATCGTCTCACAATCGCCTAATTCGCCAATCAAGTCCAAATTTTTGCATCACCTTTCAAGAGGGTACCGTGAGAACCCGGATGGTATGGGCCCGAAAATAAGGTCAAGCTTTCTCGAGGCTATAATGAGGAAAAGCAAGCTTCGATATGGGGTACTCTCCTTCGCACCGTGAAGTGCTTTGCTAACGAAATATACCGCTTCGTTCCTTCATCTTCCCGGATCGTGGCTGCACCGACGCCGAGGGGTCACATGGCAAGTATAAGTATAGGACTTCGACAGCTCAAGAAGGGAGGAGGATGTCAGCACGCCTTCGTTGGAAAAGGCCTCTCGCATTCATTCGTCCCACCAAGGTTTTCCTCAAGATTTTAAAGAAAGGAAGGCACTTGTCCGTGGAGCGAGAGATAAACTGCTTAAAGTCGCTAATCGCCTTGGCCACCGTTAGTAGCTGCTTTGTTGTCTTCGGGACCGCATTTCGAGGATGCTCGAATCTTTTCGTTGGCCTCGATTCTCCGTCAAACCATATACCCCAAGAATTTTCCGAGGATACCCCAAAAGCGCACTTTATGGGTTCAATTTCATTCCGTAGTGCTTCAGCGTGGCAAAGGCTTCGAAGGTCCCGACGTGATCCCACGACCTTTGCTTTTGACCAGATGTCATCTACATATACCTCCATGTTCCTCCCTATCCGGCTTGGAACATTTTGTTAACCCGTAAGTAGCACCGCATTCTTCAAACCAAGGGCATGACCTTGTAGCAAGATAGGCCTCGATCGGTGATAAAGGCGCTTTTCTCGATCTTGTGGGTGCATGAGGATCTGATTGTACCCAAAATGCGCCCATGAAGTCGAGCAACTCAGATCCGGAGGTGGAATCGACCAAAGCATCAATGCGGGAAGAGGAAAACTATCTTTGGGACAGCTTTATTGAGGTCGGTGAAGTCTACACATTCTCCATTTGCCATTGGACTTCTTTACCAAGACCACATTGGCCAGCCATTCCGTAATAAATCTCTATGAATTGTGCCTTCGTGGAGTTTTTCGACCTCCATAGTTATCGCTCAATTCTTTCGCGCAAACTTCCTTCGCTTTGTTTTATCGCTTGGCCGGGATTTACGCTCAATACGTGGACAATCTCCTGGACTAATTCCCGCATGTCTTCGTGTGACCAGCGAATACCTCCACATTCTCAAGGAATTCTACAAGGCCTTCTCGAATTTCCTTCTTTAGGCAAGTCCCTATCCGCAAGACCCTTCCTTCCCCGATTGAGACGCCTTTCTAGCGGCTCGCTGGTTCCCTTTGACCTCGTACCGGTCAAGCCACCGTGGAGTGTGGTTGATTCCGACATTTTTTTCATCGGGCGTTGTAACACTTCTCGCTGCCAGCTTGATCGCCTGCACATCTCGACTCCTCCGCCGGGAACTTCATCATGAGGTGGTAGGTCGATGTTGCCGCTTTCAATTTGTTCTCAATTTGTTACAATCGCATTGTAGCGGAGGGCCGTCGATTACACAAGAAATCGACCATCACAAGAGCTAGTTGAGGTGCCGCCTCGCGTTATCGGTAGGGGAATGATCCTATCGGAACACGATTTCTCCGCCAACCGATTAATGGGGATGCAAATGGTTTGATCCTTTCACATCGATACCCATTTGGCCGAAGGTGCCAAGAAGGATGTCCGCGAGCTTCCATTGTCCACGAATTGATGTATCCCATGGTTAGCAACGGTCAAGGTCACTACTAGGGCATCGCCATGGGGCATCACTACTCGGCGCCCCTCCTCCGAGAACGATAATACCATCAATCCGCCTTGCCGCCTTCGAGGGCCTATGTAGCTTACACTTCCCGCCTTGCAAACTTCTTGCATGCGCCTTTCTTGCCGAATTCGAGTCTCCCCACCAGCAATTCCTCCGTGATGGTGTGGATCTCTAACGACCTCGATTTTGGACGGGTTCTTCTCAATATCCCTCCGCTTGGTTACGCCGAACTTCTCTGAGCTCATTCCCTACGCCTTGGTTCGCTTTTCGAGGCCTTTCGAATCTCCGGGGTCCTCGACGATTGACTTCGATTCTTTCCTCCACGAGGAATCTAACTAATCTCCGCTTTGTATGAAGATTGATTTCTCGACGGAGAGATATACAATCCTCCGTCAAATGCCCGTGATCGGCGTGATACTCACAAAATTTACTTCGATCCCGTTTGAATGGGTCGGTCTTCATCTTTTGTGGCCATCTAAAGGCTGGGTCCCCCTTTATGGCAGAGAATACCTCAAAGAGGCTAGTGTTTAAAGGGGTGAAGACTTCCTTAGAGAATCTCGTGGCCTGCTTTTTCGAGGTTCACTGAGCAATGGGCCCGGCTTCTTTTCCCTTTATGGGGCTTCTTTTCTTCCTTCGACTTGGGAGGATTCGAGTCCTTCTTCTCCTTCTTAGTCCGCTTCTTCCAATGTCCGGGCTTTGAGAAGTGCCCCACTAGCTCCTCTGGTGAATAAATTCTTCTGTCAATTTCATAAATTGAGGGAGGGTCACCTTCTTCACATTTTTCCTCCCTACTTCGGCCATAAGCGGCCCTTCTGCTCGTACGCCCTGCATCAAGGCACAGAGTAACGTCTTGTCGTCGGGAGTATCGACTTCAAGTTTCTCCCTATTGAAGCGAAGCATGAAGTCCTTCAAACTTTCCTCCTTGTCTTGACGTAAGGTCAACAGACAAGTCGGATCCTTCTTCCTTTTCCTGGTGGCTAGGAACTGGGTTAAGAAATGACGCCTGCAGATCCTTGAAAGTGCCGATTGACTTAGGGGGAGCCCGGTAAACCAATCTTTCGCCACTCCCTTCAGAGATAGAGGGAAAGCCCTACATGCGATCTCGTCAGGAGTGCCATGCAAGATGATATGCTCTCGAAGGCCTCCAAATGCTCCTGTGGATCTCCATTCCCATCGCATTTCTCGATCCGTGGCATTTTGAATTTATCCGCATGGGGTAGGCCTTCACCGAACGGTGAACGGAGACTCGCCTCCAACATGTCCTGTGCCATCAATTCCGGATCCTCCCCATCCATTCCGTGAGCATTCGGGTATACTTATCCTCCGTGTCTTTCATCTTGGCTTCCGGTGGCTTCGCCGAGTTCCCTGTTGGGATTTTTCTTGCCGTCACCGATCGGTGAGACCTTTCTCCTTCGCTCTCTTCACGAGACCTTCGCTACCGCGTGCCGAGATTCTCGGCGCTGGACTCTTCTCGATGGGTTCGATCCTTCGACCTGATTCAGACGGGCGGGATTTGTCACGATTTTCCTCGCTTCTCCCCGGACGGTGCTCTCATTGTCCTCCCGACGAGGGTTGATAGGCCGCTTTTCACGGTGCACCTGCCTCTTTTCTCCTTCTCGCCGCTCGACGCGCTTCTTTCTTTTCTCACCGCTCGGCGCAGAATTCGGCATTGAGTTCTCGCTCGCTTTCCGAGGACTTCCATTGATTCCGCCATAGATTTGAGGAAGTTTCTCAACCGGTCACCGGATACCCCGGGCGACTAGGAAGTGGTGGTTGCATCCTCAACCGGTCATTGACGCCCTGTGCCGCTTAGGAGGTGGCTGTATTGGTTGAGGTTGCCGAGGTTGTGAAGATCGTGAAAAGGAGCGGTATTCACCATGTCGGATAATAGATAAATGGAAATTGATCGAAAAATCGTTCCCACAGACGGCGCAAACCTGTGATGCACAGCTTCGACCGTGACGTGGCACGCCGAGGACTCTTGGGTTGACGCTCGTACAAAGGCTGCACAAAAACAAACAAGGGAGTAGGGTCAAGAGAGACCGGGTGTCGGTGAGGGCACTCCGATGCCTAAGTGAATTGTCGTATGGAAGATGAGAAACAACTAAAGCTTGAAATGTGCTAGAGTTGCTGCATTTGCATGTGCCGGGACTTGTATTATATAGGCATGGAGTGACCGCTTAGCCAATGATTGGTTCTTCCCCGATTTCATGAGGCGCTTTGTTATCGTGGAATCTAAGAAGCATTTCGCCTTGATCTTCGGAGATCAAGATAGGATTTGGCGTTGTCATTTGAATTTTGAATTCAGATTGACTGATTATCAGATCCCGGGTTCTTAGGTATTTGACGTGGAGTCCCGATTCGAGAGCCCATGACCTTCGTGTCTCTGAGGCCTCAATCTGTAATCGCCTTCGGGAAGATTAACACGGGCCTCGAATTCGAGAGTCTAGGACCCTTGGGTCTCAAGGCTCAATTCGAGGCCTAGGTCTTCGAGAAGGTCTCGACGTGGGGGCCTCAATTCGAGAACTGGGACCCTTAAGTCTCGAGCCTCGATTCGAGTCCTTAGTCCTCGGCCTCCTGAGATGTCAGCCGGTTGTCGTGGCTCCAAACCGGCCGCAAGCTTGGGCTTTTAGGAGGTTGATCCAGGATCCAACAAATTTCTTCTCTTTCATTTTTTATGATAACTTCATCCTTCCTTTGTATTACAATTGCATGCTCTTATTTACTTCCCTGGTCAATGTATAATAAGTCCCTTACTCAATCCTCCAAAACGAAAATTAAACTGCCTAAGTTTTTTTTTTTTTCCCCCAAAATTTATTCTCTAGGTCAATCAAAATGCTAATAAAATTCCTACCGTCAAATTTTTTTAATTGCCATTAGCTAGGATGAAACACACCATTTTGGATAGGGCCACATCAGGAATGTTTGCGCGAGTTCAAATCAATTGGAGATTTTCACGTCACCCAATATTTTCACGTCACTGAAGCCGGAGCTTTTCACCACGCTGAGACCCTTCCAGATTCACGTGTGGTGAAAAATTCTCATAGCCTTCTTTGGAGTCTTTTGTCCAGATCTAAGAGAAATCTGATCAAAACACACCGTTTTGGATAAGGCCAAAACGGTGAGTTTTGATCCTACGTGTCAACAATGGACATGCAGGATCAAAAAATTAGACTGATGTGGCGGTCATTATCCAAAATAATGACGGTAGAAATTTTATTGACGTTTCGATTAACTCAAGAATTCAATTTTTTTTTTTAAAAAAAAAAAACTTAAAGCAATTTTTAGTTTTAGAAAGTTGACCAGGGACTTATTATACATTTTCCCTTTCCAATTTTATGTCAACTAGGCACCAAAGACCGCTCCCTCATGCTCTTTAATTCTCTGACTGGCCGGCAATTTGGAACATACTATATATGAGAGGAGCTTTATACGCTCTTTGTAATCTTTTTCGAGTGGAGGTTAGTTAGAGCCCATAGCCTTGGACCCAATCAATATAAAAGTTTGCCCAATAGAAAGGCTGGAAAAGCCTAAGAGCATCCTAGCTATAGATAACTATATATTCCACTACTACGAACCCACTACTGGCAACTAAAAATGGAGTCTAGTATAAAAAAAGGACCACCCTTAAGAGGGGATGAAAGCTTCTTCTACCCAGAAACTCCATTTCTTTTGTTTTCTCTAAGAATACCATACTGTCTTATTAATGATGCAACGCGACGTAATGGGGTGCAAAGAAGAATAGCTAGAACGAATGGATAAATAATTATAAATCTTGAGTCTATCAAAGATTTAAGAATTCTTCTCAAAATGCTTGAACCTATCTTGGGTTTGAAGGAAAAACTAAAGAAAGCTTAATTATGAGGCTGCTTCTGTGTGCACGTACACTTCGTTCATGTTTACACAACAATTGTCTTTCCTCATTTAGTGAAAGTAATTTGGACTCTAATACTAACTGATGCAGCACGACTTAGTGGCCTGCAAAGAAGAATAGTAAGAATGAACATATAGGTATTTCTAGATTTTAAGCCTATCAAAGGTCTAAGAAAATAGGAAAAATATAGGAAAATAATATCAAAAGCTATGTTATTGGGTCTATAAGCATGTATTTATAGGCCTCTAAACCCTAAACCTACTAATAATACGAAATAGAGTTTATTTTTGCAAAACTGTGCGTCGTGTCTACAATCTCGTCTGGACGGGATTGCGGATGAACCTCTTTGTGACTCCCACCGATCCCTCACCTACAATCTTGTTTGGACTATGTTGTAGATGAGCCTTTTTGTTGCTCCTTGGCGACAATCTTGTTCGGACAAGATTGAACATGAACATTTCTAGGATTTCCCATGCTGCTTCGGCATGCTCTGATTAGATATTATGGGGAATTCCTCTTGTGATATTGCCAAGCTTATGGCATTCATAGCTCTGTCATTCCCAGAACAATTTTGTTTTTCAAGAGTAGACCATTTAGCTATTGCCTTACCTAGTGCTTTCCATCCAGATTCGACGACAGACCAAACCTTTATGGATTTTAGGAAAAATCTCATACAAGATTTCCAATAGTCATAATTAGATCTATCAAAAGTGGGAACAGAGTTAAGAGTTTTGAGTCAGACATCTTATTAGGAGTCTAAGATCACACTCAGAAAATCAGTCCCTTAAACCACAAAAAATTTTCCTTTTTTTTCTTTTTTTGTGGTTTAATCAAGATAAATCTCCAAACCTCAATTTAAATAATTTAACACTAACGAAAATCGAAACTTATAATCAACTCCTCAACGGTAAATCCAAATCACCAATTAAAAATCCATAATAATAAATATCGATTTATTCCTAAGATATATACAGAATAATTATTTCCTCCAAAGTATATAAAGGAAATAATTTCAGGATACTATATTACACGCTCCAAAAAGTTTGCCAGCATACTAGTTTCCAACCACCATGTAGAAGACCCTGTCGGCTTCTCCTCAGACGCTCGCCTCCACCATGAGAGGACTGACCAACTCCATTCTGGGAGGAGCAGTTGTCTCAGGATGAGGCTTGTCCACCACATGATCTTCTGGCTCTCGTGTCTTGGAGTGAGACTAGTAATCGAGGCCTCATCCATCGCTTATTTTTCGACCGCCACATCCTCAGGATCAACGACTGGCTCATTCATCAATGGGATCAATGGTTACTTCCGATGATCACGTCAAAGAAACGCTGAGCAGCTTTAGAATCCATGGCGTTCTTGTTATCATTAGAGAGCTGGAGGTTGCCTACTAGCTAAGGCTTCAATAGCCTTCCTCTTTTTCTCCCCTACAGGAAGCTTCTTAGGAGACTTCTCCTTCAGGGGTCTCCTCTCAAGAGACTTCTCTTTGGGCGGTCGCTTTTGGGAGATTTATCAATTTGAGATAGCTTCTTGGGCACCTCGTTCGGTGCCCATCTGGCCACTTCGGGGATGGTTAGGAGTTTTCCCTTCCTTTTCCTGAAACTCTCATGGCCACTCGCCGTACTTCATGGGGCGATATAGGTACAGGAACCCTAGGCATCAAAGTTAGGACAAAGATGTGCTTTTAAGATGTGTCTTTATCATTCCTTAAGTAAAATAGAACATAATACTAGGGGAAACTTCATTGTAGACCCCTGAACTTCTATACGATTTGACAAACCTCCGAACTTTAAAAATTCTAATTTTTTTTTTTTTTTGACATGTCCACACAAGAGGGGAGAGAGGGATTTGAACTAGAGACCTCTGCTTCATTAGACGTAGTCCCAGCCGATTGAGCTACCTCTTGGGAACTTAAAATCTCTCAATTTGAACCCCTGAAAACTTTTAATTGCTTTTAATGTGGACCACTCCATCAATTTTAGCTGTTACAAATACAAAAAATGACCAAAATATCTCTGACTTTTGTTTTTTTTTTTTTTTAAATAAAAAAAAAAGGGTTTGGAAGTTTGAATTTTATACAAAAATCAAGGGTATAAACGTTATATAACATTTTATGCAAACATTGGTGAGAATCCAATGCCCTGAAAACCTAAGGGTTCCTCCTCAAGGTTCGTCAACGGAGGGTGAGTCAGGGCCTAAGATCAGGCCGAAAGGCGTAGTTGATGGACAACAGGTGAATATTCCTGTACTGCCCCTTGTTGGTCCTAAGGGATGGAGGAGGCTAGGTTAGCCGAAAGATGGTTATCGGTTCAAGGAAGCAAGGTGCCCTGCTTTTTCAGGGTAAGGAGGGGTAGAGAAAATACCTCGAGCCAATGTTCGAGTACCAAGCGCTACGACGCTGAAGTAACCCATGCCATACTCCCAAGAAAAGCTCGAACGACCTTCAACAAAAGGGTACCTATACCCGAAACCGACACAGGTAGGTAGGTAGGTAGAGAATACCTAGGATCGACATTGAGGGTAACTAAAAGTTCAGGGGTCCAAATTGAGAGATTTTAAAGTTCAAAAGAGTTTATCAAATCGCATAAAAGTTCAGGAATTTAAAGTAAAGCTTCTCATAATGATAACAACGAGAATTTTCATTAGTAGAGGCCTCAAAAGTCATACAATCCTATCAAAATTGAAGAAACATTTAATACACATGGTGAAGTTTCATCAAAGATTGATATTTGAATCGACACACAAAATACATAACCGGCAAGAAACTCGAAAGGTTGGTGCCATTCCAAAAAGTCATAAATTCTCTTTTGTTAGAATATTTTATATTTTCTAAATTAAGTTTATTAATATTTTCCTTAATAAGTTATTTCTCTTTACGTTAAAATATCATTCTCCGTTATTATAATTCATTGTAAGGTTAATTCTCTTCCTTAATTATTTTAAGTCTACTTTAGGGTTTCTTTATTACTACTCATTGTCTCTCTATAAATAGAGAGTTATGTAATATTGTTTGGCATAATGAATATGGGGTTTGTTATGGGTTTTCCCCATAATATTATCCTGAGTTCTCCCAGACTTAAGTAAAACATGATTTAAGAAAAAATAAAATTATAGTATCATTTTTTTGCTAACAAATTAATTTTTATGAGTTAATATTTAGGTTCTAATGCTTTAAAACTTATTTTTGGATTCAAAACTAAAACCTAAGGGCGGGAGATTAACTCATTAGGGATGGTATCACTCAAAATGGATGTGATCATCTTAAATTTAGTACTAATGCCTCAATTTTGGTGTTAATACTTTAAATTTGGTGCTAATGCTTAAAAAAAGGGTGGTGCAGACCACCACAATTTTATTTTTTCTTAAATTATGTTGTACGTAAGTTTGACCAAGAGAACACTATGAGGAAAACTCCTGACATTTTCCAATGATCACAATTTTATTTTTTCTTAAATTATATTTTACGTAAGTTTGACCCAGAGAATATACTATAAGGAAAACTTTTGACATTTTTCAATGAGTATACAAGGTGTAACTCATATAGCTCTCTCTGCTTTCGTTCTCTTTTCTTTTTCTCTTTCATATTTTAGTATTATATATTTTATATATATTCAACATGGTATTAGAAATGTTATTTCAATGTCAAGTACAAACATATAATTCAGCTTAAAAAAAAAAATTCTGCTTGTACTTGACATTGAAATAACATTTTTTTTTTCGTGTTACTGATCATGACAACCCAATAGTGTTATACAAAAGGCACTTTACAAAATGTCCGTACAGAACGTCATTTTTTTTTTTTAATTTCCTTTATTGTTTTGTATGACATTACTACTTTGATAATATTGTTAATTTATATCTAGTGTCTTCTATCACGGAATATTAATTCTCCTTCGTTGTAATATTTGGAAGGCATACCGGTTGCCCGCCAGGTGGACGAGGACCCAAAGAAAAAGGAGCAGATCATTGACCCAAAGGATCCAGAAGGTACGTAATACGTGAGTGGATTTGTTTTGGAATCTAGTAAAATATATTAAATAAAATGAAAAACTTCACAGAGATTCTTGAATTTTTACGAGATTTTGAGAGACACTCTAAAATTCAAAACTTTTTGTTTTTTTTTTTTTTTGAGGGAAATTCAAAACTTTCAATTTCACCCCTTTAGCGTTAAAATGGATGAAATGATTTTTATACCCCTGAAACTTTTATAAAATTTAAAATTTACCCTTAGTTTCACTTAAAAAAAAAACACTTCAGGGTATTTTAGTTCTTTTTTATAGCATTTGTTAGGATTTAACGACAAATTCTAACGGAAGAGGTACATCGTATCAAATTAGAAGTTCGAGAAATTGTCTCAAAAGGTAACTTAATCAGTCGGGACCACACTTAGTAAAGCGGAGGTTATTAGTTCGAATCTCCCCTCTTGTGCAGATCGGACATGTCAAAAAAAAGAAGTTCGAGGGATGGAATTGAGAGATTGAACTTTTGGGTTGGTTTTCTAAAAATACATGTAAGAAGTAATTAGTTCAAGAGGCATTTGTGAGTTAACCAATGACAAGAAGACCATATAGCATGTAGATTTACGTGAGTAGATGGTGAGAATGAAATCTGTATGCAACGTTCGAATTCATTTTAGGATTAATTCCGGATTTGCCAATTTTATATTCTTGGTTTTAGATAGGTGAAATTTGTCATGCCTATTGAGGAAATCGCAACGTAGACTCTGTTTCTTTCGACGTAAAATGGTTTTTATAAAATGATTTTTGTATTTTACAGTATTTACTATAACGTAAAATAATGATCAACGGAAAATACTTTCCTCTTGATTGAAAATTCTTTTGTAATTTTTGGAAAATGATTTACAGTTTTAAAAGTCATAAACCATTTTCTGAGTTAGAGCATCTCATTCTCAAATCGACAGACTTTGCCAAGACCCACGCATGACCCTAGCGGGACTAGACCAGGACCCCCACTAGGACCTACCCAGGACCCACTCGGGACTTGCTCGAGACCCCGCCAGGACCCGCCCGAGACTTGACCGAGACCCAACCGGACTTGCCCGAAACTTGACTAGGACTTGCTTGGGATCCGCGCAGGACCCGACCGGACCTACCCAGAACTTGACCAGGACCTACCTGGGACTCACTCGAGACCTGCCTGGGACTTGATTGGGACCTGCCTGGGAGTTGTCTGAGACTTGACCGAGACTCACTCAAGACCGCCCAAGAATCATCGGAAAATATTTTCAGTGGAAAACATTTTCCTTGAAAATGATTTCTTAGAAAAAAAAAAAAAAAATTCTGGTATTTGGCATGTATGGAAAATCAAGCTGGTCCCGATCAAAAAATGTTTTTTAGCATAAAAATTTTTCTTGGAAAATATTTTCCGGTATTTGGTGCGTAGGCAAAATCATATTAAACACTAAATTATGAAAATGTCCATGTCGGGTATTGGGTGGGTCCTCTTAGGGTCTCGGGTCCCGATAGGTCTAGCGGGTTCAGTGAGGTCAGGGGTGAGTCCCAATGGAGTCCTTGCAGGACTTGGTTTGGACACCTATAAAACTTGGTCGGGACATTTTCGTAATTTAGAGTTTAATATAATTTAATGAATACATACATATATGTATGTATATATATATATATATATATTCCGACAAAAACCATTTTATGTTTAAACGGAGCCTTACAACATTATTAATTAGGAAATAACATTGCTAATTCATAATGTTGTAACCCATAGAGTGTGCCAACTGTGTGAAAGTTCAAGAGGCCTTCGTCAAGTTAACTCTAAATAAACAATATCAACCAATGACAAGAACACCAGATAGCATGATATATTTACGCAAGTAGATGGTGACAATGAATTCTGTATGCATATATCGTTCGAATTCATCTTAGGATTACTTCTGGCTTTGCCAATTTCATATTATTGGTTTTACTTAAGACGTTATTAAGGAAAACAAACAGCAATTGCTTGATTTTGTTTGCTGCTTTCAAGCTAAATGGTAAAAGCACTATAACATACACAAAACCACACAAATGTACGTAGTGCAAATTTCTGTTGTTATATATTATGCATTTGCTATATATGATCAGCCGATGATCGAACTGATTTATTTTATTTTTAATTAACAGTCAATAACAAGGGAAAGAATGGAGATCATACAAATCGAGACCCTGAAAGCAATACAGGTGATCAACGCATAATCTAGGAATTAAGCGTGTGTTTGAAAGCAAGCTTAATTAGGGAGGAAAATATGACCTCCATCAACCTACTTATGCAATTGATGTGAAAATTGATGCACGTGTATTCCTTCACGATTTACCAAAACATACTGGCATGGGGTGAAACTAGCAATTCTCAAACTTGCCATTCAGATATTCAAATGAATTATTCTGTCTCGTATTTACAGGATCTCAAGTCATCAATGGAGCTCGGAGGCGCCAATTATTTCCACTTAATTACGTTGCCATTTTTGAGCTCAAGCTTCTATTATTCAAGGCAGTGCTGTTCGTTTTTGGATTACTAGGTTTGTCGGTATATATATATAGTATTTCTTTTTTCTTTTTTTTTAAATAAAGGGTAAACTTCACTTACCCTCTCTGAACTTTGGCCACTTTTACAAGTACCCTCCTAATGTTCAAAATCTCTCACTTAGGTGTATCAAAGTTTGGTTTTCTCACATTTTGCCCATTCCGTACAGAAAATCCTAATAGAATGCCAGTTTTACTCCTAACTCCAAAACTAAAACTGCGTCGTTTTGGGAACAATGTAGTTTTGGAGTCAGGGGTAAAACTGGCATTTTCTGTACGGAATGAGTAAAGTGAGAGAAAACCAAAGTTTGATACACCTAAATGAGAGGTTTTAAACATTGAGGGGGTATTTGCAAAAACTGTGAAAGTTCAGGGGGTAAGTGAAATTTCCCCTTCAAAAAATCATTTAACTTTTTTGAACTTTCATATATAGCTAGCTTTTAGTATAATTGTCATTTTAAAGTTAAAAAAACTTTCAATTTAGTGTATCCAACTTTAAAAGATCGAATTACAATGTCATCCCTAAATTAATAGTTTCTATTAATTAAATCATTACGGAGTAAATTAAACTACCCAAAATATCATTGTTTAAAAATGCAAAATACAAAATTATAAAATTAAAAGTTTGCTGTCGTGTTGAGCATTGACTAACATGTGGGTTTTATTTTTTATTTTTAAGAATTTTTAATTTTTTAAATTCAAGGGTATATATATATATATGAGATATTTGACCCATACTTCATTTGATTTAATCTCAAAACCTAACAGTATGAGTGACATTGCAAAATTTTTAAAGTTTTATACACAGATAAATTGAGAGTTTTGAATTTTAGAGAGGCAATTACAAAAGCGATAAAAGTTTGCTGTCGCGTTGAGCATTGACCAACATGTAGGTTTTATTTTTTTTGAATTTTTAATTTTTTAAAAAATAATTTTTAAATACAAGGGTATATTTATATGAGATATTTGACCTATACTTCGTTTGATTTAACCTCAAAACCTAACAGTATGGATGGCATTGCAAAATTTTTGAAGTTTATACACGGATAAATTGAGAGTTTTGAATTTTAGAGAGGCAATTACAAAAGTAATGAAAGTTTAAGGAGTTAGCTAAAGTGTTTTTTTTTTTTTAAATATATATATATACAACGTAGTATAAAAAAGTTAACAAAGAGTTTTTATGACTAATTAGTAGTGTTCAAAATACTAACACAGGCTGCAACGTCTCATTGACACATATGTATACATTATAAGTAGCTAGGTAATATACTTGTATACAATATAATATGCAATCATTTGTTTCTTATTTATACTACTTTTTTGTATTATGTTAATTATAAGGACCTGCTTGGATCAGACGGATTGTGGATATGAAAAAGAAGCACACATGGTCTGTTCAGATCATGGAGCAACTTGTTGAAAGTGCTTCCTTGTACGAATATGGGCACAATGGGACGACTCCCTGGTCAGCTTCGACATTGCAACCAGATCAGCTCAATAGACTGCCTTCTACCAGTGAAGGCAGCGAGGGTGAAGATAAGAAAGGAGAAGGTAATATTACTCTATCAATTTGTCCTTTCTGACAAGAACGGATTAAAAGAAAATATTTTCTCTAATAAATTAGTCCATAGAAGTTTCCACCTTAGCAATGATTGTCACAAACTATTTAGCAGATAAGGACGAGCCCAGCGATAGGGCAGAGAAGGAGATTACCGTATTAATTGCAGCCAAAAATGGTGTCACCGAAATTGCGAAGAACATGCAAGAATATTTTCCGGTTGCCATACAAGACAAGAATCCGAAGAATAAGAAAATAATACGGTTGACGATGCAGAACAGGCAACAACTTGAATTGGGTAATGGAAAAGAAAAAAATTAATTGTTTGTTTTTACTTACGATGAATGTTGGGAAACAGTTTAATCGAAGCTCAATCACACATTGTGTTGTTGGCAGGGAATGGAATACAAAAGGTAGATACTCCCATATTAATTGCTGCCAAAAATGGTATCACTGAAATTGTGAAGAAAATCTTGGATGATTTTCCGTTCGCTATACACGACATAAATACAGAGAAGAAGAATATGGTGTTGCTGGCAGTTGAGCACAGGCAACCACATGTATATCAACTCTTGCTAAAACGAAGAAAGAACCGGAAAGACACTGAGTTTCATGAGGTACTGGACAACGAAAGCGAAGGGAATAGGAAAGACAGCGAGTTTCAGGTAGTGGACAACGAAGGGAATAGTGCCTTGCATCTCGCAGCAAATCTGGGAAACTATAAGCCCAGGCTAATTCCCGGTGCGGCGTTGCAAATGCAATGGGAAATCAAGTGGTATGAGGTATGATCTCAATTTCATTTTCAATTTAACTTTGGTCAGGATGCTCATTAAAATACCACTTTTACAGCACCCAATCCCTAATTAACACCTTAGAAAAAACTAAGAAAATACACCAAAATAACATAAATCCTAATGCACTGGATTGCTCTGAGGAAGAAAAAAAAAGATTAAAAAACAAAGACCCACGCAGTGAACTTGGCCAGACCCTTCATGCAGGCAGAGACCATTCGTGAAATGGCTAGACCCACGAGACCCACGCCATGGGTGGTTTTCGCCGTGGATGGGGTTTCGCCGTGAGTTTCGATGTGGGTGGGTTTCGACGTTCGCTATGGGTGGGTTTCGCCGTGGATGGGGTTTCGATGTGGGTGGGTTTTGACGTGCGCTGTGGGTGGGTTTTCGCCGTGGGTTTTGCCGCGGGTGGGTTTTGACGTCTTGTGGTGGGTTTCACTGTAAACGTGTAGGTGGGTCTTGAAGGTCACGGTCGGAGACCTGCCACCGGGTCTTTGCTGACCCGCTAGACCACGGCCAGCATGGGTTTCGCCAAACCCAAGGTCGGCATGCTCGCCTAACCCACGACCGGAGAGGGTCTGGCCAGACCCACGGTCGGCATGGGTCTGCTGGGTTTGCCTTTTTTTTTTTGAGTCCGTTTGATCTGCTTGCAAGGGTTTTTTTGGTATTATATTTATTTTGATTTGCTGTGCCTGTGTTCATTTTTATTTTTTGCATTTCTCTTGAAGTGATGATGTGACACTTGGTAAGTGGGTGCTGTAAAGTGAGTGATTTGCAGTGCATCCTGACCATAGGGGCTCACTTTCATTTTATGTTGTTTAGCTTCTGATTTAATATTTTACCCTAGATTCTCAAGACTAATAAAATTCACATTAATTTTGTCATATGTCATTTATGTTGGACATACTAATTAAAGAAGGAATACTATCCTTTCAATTTTCAGCTGGAATATAGAAGAACTATTTTATTGTTCATATTATATTTCACAAATTTAACAGTATGCATAGTTTTTCTTTTTTCTTTTATAGAACCGAACTTCATAACTTAATCAGAGCCTTGCTCAGCAAGTACAAGCTCATGAATACAAGAAGGAAAATCCTCTATCCAAAGGTGCTCGTCATGTAGTGATAAAGCTAACTTGGCTAGGCTATACACCCCTTCATTGGCCCATCTTTTCACATGGTTCACCCACCACTCCTGGAGACTACTCAAACGATGCTTAACATCTTGCACCGCTTGCCCATAACTCCCCCGCCAGGTCCCCTCATCTTTCCTCATGGGGCTTGGACAACCTCTAATGCATCCCCCTCAATAACTATCTTCCTCAAGCTAAAAACTGACTTAACAACTCCTCCACTGGCAAGGCCTCTGCTATGGCAGAATCAGTGATAAAAGGCTTAGAATCACAGAAGGTAGCAATTACGTTGCCCTCATAGTTCCTAGCAACTATCCCCATGCCCATCCTTTTCCCTCCCGTGTCAATGGAAGTATCCCAATTTAGTTGGATGTAGCCTTCAGGTGGTTTCATCCACTTTGTGTCTGCCTAATTAGTTTCTGGTACCAGAATGCCCTTGTTCTGCCTTGCCTAAAGCACCGGATAACTACCGCAGACCGTGTCAACTCTCCCCCGAAAACAACAGCATTCCGTCTGATCCATATTTGGCGCGCTTCTGTTGCAAAAAAAACTACACCTCATCCTCATCCAGCTTGCCCAAAAGTTTGACAAAAATATTCATGAAAGCATCTTCATCACTAGTGGACTTACGGATTTTCTTGTTGCATTCTAACTAGACATTCCTTGTGGACGAATAGCTCCAAAGAATATGTCCTAGAGTTTTTGTAGCCAACCTACAAATTGGACATAGTGGATCAGAGGTAATGCTTCATCAGTACTGGAGGTTGTCTTTTTGGGAGTGACACGTGTCGATGACGTGGAATTTCGTTAATTTAGACTAAAAAATTAACTAGGTATCGATTTTTCATTTTTTCATTGGTTAGGTATCACATTTTGCTGTTTTGAAAACATATGGAAAAAAAAATATAAACATGTAAATCTTTTCTTTTCTTTTTTTTAGGGAAAAACCATGTAAATCGAGGTACTAATAAAATAAACCCTTTATTTAATTCCATCCATGCATTAGGATTTTCTATTAAATCCTAACCAAAATACCCTTCATTTTTAAGGAAAAACTAAGAAAAAATTGCAAGGATTTATAGGCATTGGACAAAATTTAATAGAATTTGCAAAAATACCCACACCTAAATCTTTGCAAAATATATATATATATATATTCTTCTTTCTAAAAAATGGGTATGTTGGAATTTTGACAAAATTAAACGAAAAATTGTAATAGATGGATATAATTGAAAAACAATTGTAAGATTGATACACTAAATTGACACTTTTTTAAAGTTTAAGATATGATCATTGTGAAAGTGATAAAAGACTAAAGATGGTAAGTGAAGGTTTTCCTTCTTTTTACCACAAAATGTTTACCCCATCATTTAAGCATTTTCATAGAAGTCTCCATTCAATATATAATAAGGTTGTCTTACCACCCTACTTAATGAAGTTCTAATCACATGATGATTTCTATGTAAATCTTTGGATCAATCGGCTGTGAACCACACCTTATGAAGTGTAGGTCACAAGATCGAATCCCCCTCCCTCTACCCTTGTGTGGACATGTCAAAAAAAAAAAAAAAATCTTTGGATCAGATGGACAAAAAGTCTCGTTATAATCTATGCTTTTTCCTAAATTTATTTTGATTAATCATGTCTTTTGAATCCATTTTACCTTCAACACCGATTTATAGCCAATAATTTATCTGTGCATGGAAGGATTTCAATGAACTCCCAAGCATGCGTCACGACGCTCCATAAGTTATACATTATTCATCAAAGCATTAAGCCATTCTGATTCTAAACTAGTAATTAATTTCATATGTTTTTGTGTCCAACTTAACGATTAATTTGGACAGAAGCTTGGGACAAACTAATTAATTAAAACCAAAAGCTTGAAACAATATTATAATCAAGCGAAAAAAAAAAAAAAAAGATTTTAAAACAGTTTCTAGCTACAGAAAAGAATATAGAATAATATATATACTGAAAATAAAGAATGATTTGTTTTGGAGAACTTTGGTTATGAGGGGTTTCCGTAGGTGGGGAACTAGTGGCAGCAATGGTAGTTTCTGTAGGGGTTGGATGGAGGGAAATAGGGAATGTGAATGGAGTTGGAGTCATAACACTTGGTGGTGAGGGTGGATGATTTGTTTGGCTGTGTTTGAAGGGAAAATATGTTTCATTGAATACAACATGACGTGCAAGATATATTTTTCCTGAGGGAATGTGAAGACATTTGTAGCCATGATGATCTTTACAATATCCAAGGAAGACACATGATTTCGATCTATAGTCAAGTTTATGTTGATTGTATGGACGAGTGAAAGGCCAACATTCACAGCCAAAAACTTTGAGGAATTTGTAGTCAGGGGTGACTTTAAAGAGAAGCTCGTAGGGAGATTTGTTTTTGGTGATTTTGGAAGGAAGTCTATTTATAAGATATGTAGCTAAGTTAAAGGCTTCATCCCATAGGTAGAGAGGAACATTGGCAGTAGCAAGAAGTGAGAGGCCAATTTCAATAATATGCCGATGTTTTCTCTTAACAGAACCCATTTGATGGTGAGTGTGTGGACAGCTTAAACGGTAAGAGATTCCAAGCAAGGGGAGACGAGATTGAAGAGGATGAAATTCTCCTCCATTATCACTTTGAACAGATTTTATTTTGCTGTTGAAATAGTTTTCAACAAGGATTTTGAAACGTAAAAAGGTTGCATATACTTCTGACTTTTGAGAAACTGGAAAGATCCTTACATACTTTGAAAAATCATCCACAATGCAAAGAAAAAATCTTTTATTATTCATGGAAAGCATTGGAGCAGGGCCCCATACATCAAGAAATAGCAACTCTAAAGGATTGCTTGATACTGAATTTGAAAGAGAAAAATGTACACGATGACTTTTGCCTTGTTGACAAGATGAGCAAACTGAGGAGACTCTTGAAGAAGATACAGGCAGGTTGTGGTTGTGGATAACCTGTCGAACAATAAGAGGAGTAGGATGGCCTAGCCTTTGATGCCATGTATCCATGGGGACTTTTTCGCCGTGATAAGCAGCAAGTTTGGTGGATGAGTGACTGTGAGAAAGGCCATGGATATAAACCATCTTTACTCAGGCCGTGGAGCAGTGGGGTGCGAGTTGTGATGTCCTTAACATAGAAAAAAGTAGGATGAAATTGAATGAAAACATTGTTATCTTTGGTAAATTTGTTTACTGAGAGAAGATTTTTGGTGATTTCAGGAACATGTAATAAGGAAGAAAGGCGAAAATTGTGATGGGGAGATGATAATTTAGCAATACCAGAGTGATGAATTCTCAAACCTTGTCCATTGCCCACTTGAAGTTGATCGGTTCCAGTGTATTCCTCTGCATGTAAGTTGAGGTTGGAGAGCTCATTTGTCACATGATGGGTGGTGCCGGTGTCATGGAACCATGGATAATCGGGACTAGGGCTGGATGTGGCCATGTAAGCAAAGAGGTTCATTTTCTCACCGATAGGGATTGATCAAATCGATACCAAAGATGAGAGGCGTGAGTGTCTGGTTTATGACAGACTTGACAGATGAGTCTAGGAGCAGGATGGTTGTTGGAGAAGAAGCTTCAGCCACGCCCTCGACCTCTGTTACGACTGAAGTTCTGATTCCGGGGTTCATAGTTTGATGGAGATCCACGATTCTGTCTAGGATAAGAGAAGGGCTGTCGTTGGGTAGTGTTGGCAGTGGGAATAGATATGTCAATTGCTGTTTGTTGTTGGTCAAGTCTGATCTCATGAGAAAGAAGATATCCATACAAGTCATTGAGTTTAATTGAATCAAGTCATGTGGTTACTGAGGTGACCAGGGAATCATAGTCAGTACCAAGACCAGCCAGGATATGTGACACCAATTCAGAGTCTTGAATAGGTTGATTTGCGGTAGCCAATGCATGAACAAGATTTTGGGCTTTGTGAAAATATTCTGCAATTTTCTAAGATCCTTTCTTTAAGTTGGTAAGTTGTGACCTGACTTGCACGATGTGTGCTTGAGAGTGCGCCGAGAAAAGAGTCTCAAGTGTGAGCCAAACCTCGTGGGAGGAGGACAAGGTGAGAACATGCGGTAGTATTTCCTCTGTTAAGGTTGAAACAATTATCTTTGAGGACTTGTTTATCTTGATGATACCAACTTTGGTATTCCGGGTTATCAAGCTGCTGAAGTTGCGGTGAGGACACATTTGGGAGGAGGTTGGTGGGTTGGAACCATCGACATAACCAAAGAGGCTATGCCCTTCTAGAAAATTTTTGACTAAAAACTTCCATAGATTGTAGTTATCAGAATTGAGTTTGAGGGTACTATGATGATTATTGGTTTGGAGAGTTGGGGCAGGAGCGGAAGAATCAGCCATTGACGTTAGTCTAGGATGGCTCTGATACCATATAGAATAATTTGGTTTTATGTTTTCTGCCTACTCAACCGTATGGCATTGTTTCTTATTTATAATGATGAAGAGATTGTATTGTTTACAAGGTAGATAACTGATAGAATTCTACTATGATAGAATCTTAATTCTATACAAATTGTCTTGATTGAAATCTAATCTAATAGAAATCTAATTCTATTCAAATTGTCTTGAGAGATGTGGTTCACTTCAGTTCTTGATTCTGCTTGATCAAAGATCCTTTGCCATTATCTTTATCATTATCTTCATCACAATTGGTTGGTTGTGATTTGTTTATTCCAATAAGAATAAATAATATAAAGTTACTAGTTTGTGTGGGCAAAGTGTCATCTACTAATAGGTTTGTTTTTTTAAATGAAGTTGTCTATGGTTAATTAGTATAAAGAACTTGAGAAACATGTCTAGTACTACTATATTATTGGAGAATTTGGGCCACCAATTTTTGTTAAAGATGAGATACTTAATTTATGTTGGATGCTTGGCTTCATGTAGTTTGTCAAGGAGTCCATGCCCCCCCATTTCTTTCCCCGCTACAACAAGCTGCGCAAGACTCCAGAAGACTTATTCACCGAAACCCACGGGGACCTCGTCAAAGAAGGCGGCAAGTGGCTAAGCAAAACCTCCGAATCATGCTCTGTCGTCGCTGCACTCATTGCCACCGTGGCCTTTGCCACGTCCACCGCAGTCCCTGGAGGAGTCAAGCAGGAGAGTGGCACTCCAATTCTCGGAAGACATCCTGCATTCAGCACCTCTGCCATCTCATCAGTTGTTGCACTTTGCTTCTCGGTTACGGCTGTGGTCATGTTCCTCGCCATCTTAACATCACGCTACCAAGAGAGAGATTTTCACAAGAACTAGCCGAGGAAGCTCTTGCTAGGCTTAACTTCGCTGTTCCTTTCCATAGCTTCCGTTCTAATCTCGTTCTGTGCAGGAGATTACTTTGTGCTGAAGGATAATCTGAGAGGTGCAGTGTTTCCAGTGTATGCAGTGATGTGCCTGCCGGTAACATTTTATGCTTTGGCGCAGTTGCCGCTCTATCTTGATCTTATTCAGGCCACCTTCGAGAAGGTACCACAACGTAGCAACAAGGCAGTTCTTCTCTAACGTGTTTATTCAATTTGTTTTTCTCTTTCTTTTTATGGATGTTCTATTTCTTTCCGTGTGTTTGTGTGGGTGATCGTGTTTGCGTTTGATAAAATAAAAAGTGTTCTATCTGGAATTATATATTAATGTTTGTACTAGAACTCGATCTCTTGCTGGTTCTAGTACAACAAAATAAAAAGTGTTCTATTTGGAATTATATATTGGGGAAGGATAAGTTTTTGCTTTTGTTAACCTCTTGCTCTTAAAAACACTACTTATATGCTGCATATAACATATATATATATAGCTTCACCAAGTGCATGCCAACGAGACCAGTGCACCTAAGATCAGCGACGTTGAGCGGTTAAATATTTCTTACTAATAACAAAATAATGGTAATACAAATAGTTTTTTTTTTTTTTTTTTTTGACATGTCCACACAAGAAGGGGAGGGGATTCAATCTAGTTTTAGGATAATATCTTGAGCAAAGTTTACCTACGTCATTGGAAAGTTTTTCATATTAAATGACATGACAGCTACGTAGTCAGATCATGTAAGTTACGCTATTCCCGTCCTGGAAAATTCTAGGAATTACTTTTGAATTTTTATATCATTTGAATTTATTCTCCAAAACTTCTAAAATTCTCATTTTACTTTCAATTTTTATGTACAAACCATTTTATTTTTTTTTTTTGATATGTCTACACAAGAAGAGGGTCAAGAGGGGAATTCAAACTAGTAACTCTTCATTAGGCGTGATACCAGCCAATTGAACTACCTCTTTGAGGATTTTTATGCACAAACTATGGTACCTAAAAAAGGATAATAATCTAAAAATAAAAAATAAAATAGAAAAAATAAGAGCCCAAGCTAGGGCAAGGTTCCTATCAAATATTAAACAAACCATACAGTCCTTCTGTAAATCAATCTCTATAAGAAATAAGTGTCGCTAACATATTTTTTAATAGCATTTGCTTCTTTAGTATGTAAGAAACACACCTATGTATGTCGCTTCTAAAGCATTTACAGTAGTTTTCAGAAAATTTTCCAGATCTGAAGATTACTTTGGATCCAATATGAAATCCAAAAAAAACTGGGATCGAAATTCAATTTAAACCGGAATTTGAAGCCGTTATCTTCTACTCCCATTAAGTTTCAGCTGAAAGCTCAGATTAATCTGCGTGGTGTACGTTTGATCTCCGTTGAATTCGCCAGGACGCAATGGCTTTGGTTTTGATTGCCATTTTGTGTGTAAAAGATTAGTTTGGTAAACTGTTTTTTAGTTTACGATTGGTTTGTGAGAAAAGAAAAAAGCAGTGAAGAGAGGTGAAGATCGATATCTACGATCAGCGGCGAGGAGTAAATTTGATTTTTTTCCTGCCCCCTGTTTTATGATTTTATTTTTTGCCTCTTAGGTTTTAGTTTTTTTTTTTTTTTTGACATGTCCACACAAGAGGGGGAGGGGGGATTCGAACTAGTGACCACCACTTTATTAAGTGTGATCTCAGCCGATTGAACTATCTCTTGGGGACTAGGTAAGAGAGAGTTGTCCATTTCTTATAAACATGCTAAAAATCTAGTCCACAAGTAATGTGGAATTATTCATCATCAATACCACAGCCTCGCTACACACTGTTTCCTTTCTAACCTATTTATTCAATTTGTTTCCTTTTTCTTTTTCTATTTATGAAAGTTCTCTTTCTTTATGTGTTTGTGTGGGAGATTGTCTTCATTTGACAAAAAATAAAATAAATGTTGGACTAAACTTTGTTGCTGGTTTTGTTTTATGCATGTACAACTGTATTTGGTCCGTTTTAATTACTGATAAATTAAGGATGAGTTTTTGCATGTGTAACCTCTTGCTCTCCCAAGAAAACTAATAGCTATCAGTATAGCTACCTTCAACATAATCGTCGTAGTCTGCTGATGATTAGGGCCATCACGTATATCATCAAGTGTTGCCTTGTTGTGATTTTGAGGAGAAGAGAATGGAACAAGTTGACAAGACATCCGAAGGACCTCGAAAAGAGCTGGCTGAATTTGAGAATGGATTCTCTCCAAGCTGGGGAGAATGATGTAGATAAAGAAACTTGAAGGGAGGTTTCTGAAAGTCCTGTCAGGACACGGGTCCAGCCTGTCCAGACACGCCATCGAATATCAAAGTTTCTAGAAGTCATGTATGGACACGAGTCCAGCCTATTCGGACACACCTCTATGTTATTTTATTTTCATGCACATTATAAGTACCTGTCCAAACAGGGGTATGTCCTGTCTGGACAAGCTTCATAAAAAGACAATTTCGATTCTAATTCGTAGTTTTATTAGGTTCAGGAGTTTTGGGACTATAAATACATGCTTATAGCCTCCAGAAACGCATATTTGGATTATTGTTGAGTTTGTTTGATAAGAATTACTTATAGTTGAGTTTCTTCTTTGTTTTCCTTCTAAACCTAGATAGTATCTAGCTTTTCAATATGATTTCTTAGACCTATTGATGGAATCAAGATCTACAAATACATATCCGTTTCTTAATATTGTTATTCATTGTAGCCCACTAAGTCATGCTACATCAGAAAATGAGGAGGAATAGACAAAGATCTATACCTCCTTCCTTAGAAAACCACTAGAGGTGGTGGAAAAACCTCACAAGTGGAGGTGGCAAACCTTACTCTTTTTAGAGAGAAGGAAGAGAGTCTCTCTCTATAAGCTAGAGAGAGTAGCCTTCTGTAATTGTTCCGTAGCATTACTTCAAAAAAATAATGCTGCATGATGTTGTCTTTTTATGTGCAAGGATATCAATAGTAAAAATAATCACTCACAATCGAATGAATCCTTGTAAGATAAGGCTATATTGAGGGTGTCGAACCTCAAGGACTGCACATGTGTTGTTATTAAGCTTTTCAAGATTGAAAGTAACTCAATTTAAATAAAGTTGATTTGTTTTTGTTTTCTAAAAATAAATACATAAAAGGAGAGATATATAGTAATAATGAGAGAAAGAATAGGGGGTTGATTACACCGCTAACTACATAACAATGATCAATCATAAATTAACAAAGAAAATTCATACTATGAGGGATATAGGGCTCGTCTCACTCTAGTAGTCAAGAAAAATATCATAATTAAAAAATAAGTATAATCCATCTTTGGTTCGCACAGACTGTTTGCCTAACCTTTAGATGCAATACGGTCTGTCTTCCCTAGGTATGAATTATCAAATCGCTTAATCAGTTACATGCAATCAAGATATAAGTATAACTCATCTTCGGGTTGTACGAATTGTCTACCTAAATTACACTAAGCTAGGGTGTAGAGTAATTCACCTTCCCTAGGCATAGCCTATCAAATCTTCTTGATCATGTGTCAGTTAAAACTGTTGTATAACAATCATTTATATAATCACATAAAATATGAATGATTGACTTCAATTAAGATAAAAAGCATTATAAGATGAGAGAAGAATTTTATAATGATTGAATATAAACTTTAAAACCAAATCTCTAAGTTATACAACCATCATGCATATAGAAAATCCGTAAATTAGAAATATAATTAAACTATTGTTACTTGGAAAGGGCTACATAAACATCATATTACGAATTTAACCGCATATGGTGGTGCTAGAATGGCCTCCTGCCATGTTTTCCACGTTCACTTTCTCTTCATCTCTTCAAACTTCCAAAAAGATATTTTATGTTTAAAACTAAGCACACATCTCCATATTTGCGTTCTTATATTGTAGGACAATTTTGGCATAGCAAACTTCAAAAATAAAAAATCTTATTTCACAATGATTTCTATTATTTTGAGCTACCTTTCCAATGTCGCTAGTGCCACCTCAATCCGATGCTTGAGAGGAAAGTTATAGTTAAAATACTAAAACGTGTGTAGAATCCAAATTTGAATCCAATCTAATGTTAACTATATGCTACAAAAAAAATAAGGTTTAACGACATTGGTATTTGGGGCATTTTTTGCCCAAAAAACGCCCCCAATGACTTAGCAACGCTTTATTATGGGCACTTAGAAAATGTCAGTTTTCATAGCGACTAGAATATAAATTTGGGATGCTTTTTATTGAAAAATGCCTCTAAAAGGCGGCGTTTAAAACAAAGCGCCCCCTTTTAAAAAAGAGGGCGCTTTATGGCAAGAAAATGCCCCTATTTTAAAAAGGGGGCGTTTCCATGCAAGCGCCCCTTTTTTGTAAAAGGGTGCGCTTTTAGGTAAAGTGTCCCTATTTCTATATAGAGATGCTTTCAAAGCACCCCCAATAATTAATATATGGAAAAAAAATATTTTCCCCCTACAATCCGTATATATACACGGATTGTAGGGGAAAATATTTTCTCCAAATCCATAAAATTCAAATTATACAATTTTCTCCATTCATCAATATCATACAATCTTATTTATTTCTCATAATACATTTCTAAATCTATATATACAATCTTATCATATATCATAAGATATACTAAATCTAAAATGATATCATAACATAAAGTATACCACATCATAAAGAGTTAACCAATGAGGCTCATACATATGAAATAAAGTATCCAATATCATAAACACAAAGTGTATCAACTCTTAAAGAGTTAACAAAATTGTACCATACATATGAAATAAAATATAAACAACGATACGGTATACGTCGTCATTTAACAATTACAAAAGATGAAACAAAAAATAAAATAAATTACAAACCTATCGAAATATTTTTGAATTGCAAACATTATATTACAAGTAAGTGACAGAAAATGAAGATCTACATACTTTGTGATGATCCATGATGATCGAATGAAGATCTACACATATTTTGTGATGATCCACGATGATCGCCATTAGGCTGCAGGCTCATCTTCATTTGTTAATTCATTCTCACCTATATATAAAAATTATTAAAATAAAATAAAACTCATAAAGAAAAATAAGAAGAAAGAAAAGGTGGATTATGTAGAGAGATTAAAGAGCCAACATTGATCACTTTTATTCTGAAATGAGCTTCTTCTTCTGCTACTTATCGGGGGTGTGTGTGTGAGAGAGAGGGAGAGAGAGAGAAAAGCGCATGAGAAATTGGGTGTGTGTGGGCATGTTAGCATAAATACATCAACAAATCAAACCATCTTAAAAAAAATAACTACCTTTTTTAATGATATTTAGATAAATGTTAGTAAGTTTTTAAATAACTACATTTTTTAATGGCATTTAGATAAGTGCTAATAAGTTTTCAAACAACCTTTTTAAAGGTATTTAGATAAATGCCAGAAGTTTAAAACAATTACCTAGCATTTAAAAACCTTATCCAAAAAACCTTATAATTTGGCGTTTATTTTAAATGCTAGGTAGTTATTTGTTTTAAAAAAATATGCCACAAAATTTAAAAATTTGGCATTTATTTTAAATGCCATGATAAAAAGCGCCAAGAGACCCATTTTTGTTGTAGTGAGAGGGGACTGGCAGGGGAGGAGGTAAAATATTGAGGAGATAGATAATCTGGGCACTAGGCGAGTTCGCTTAAAAATAATTTTGGGGCATTTTCAGAGCACCCTTATTTAAGGGCGCTTGACTATTAGGCACCCCTAATTAAGGACATCTGACTAGCAGGTGCCCCGAATTAAAGGCGTCTGGATAGAAAGTGCCCTTAATTAATTTAATTGGGGTCTTATTTAAGGGCATCTAACTAGCAGGCGCCTCGAATTAAAGGCGTCTAAATATAAAGTGTTCTTAATTAATTTAATTGGGATCTTATTTAAGGACGTTTGATTATTAGGCACCCCTAATTAAGGACATTTGACTAGCAAGCACCCCGAATTAAAGGCTACTAGATAGAAACTGCCCTTAATTAATTTAATTGGAGTTTTATTTAAGGGCGTCTGACTAGCAAGCGCCCCGAATTAAAGGTGTCCGGATATAACGTGTCCTTAATTAATTTAATTGGGGTCTTATTTAAGGGCGCTTGATTGTTAAGCACCCTTAATTAAGGGCGTCTAACTAGCAAGCGTCCCGAATTAAAGGTGCCTCGATGGAAAGTGTCCTTAATTAATTAAATAGGGACGTTTACACATTAAAATGTCCCCTTATAGGGATGTTTTATTAAAGCGCCCCTATTCTAAGCATCGTTAAACCTTATTTTTTTCGTAGTGATATAATTAGAGAAATTTTAATTTAATCATTTTCTTGATTTGATTAAACTCAACCACATCATATATGCCCTCTATTATGATTGATTAGGTTTAACCACATCCTCGAGGTCTCCAAAAAGCGTGCTTTAAGCCCAAAATCAAAGGAATTTCTTGCATCTTTATTAAAAACTTGAAAACACTAAAACAACACAAAATCAAACAAATAAAACTGATTTTAATTTTTTTGTGCAAAACAAATAAAACTGGTAAGGAATTAACATATGTGAGTTAAAGGACTTGAATGTGTAACATTAGGCGCTTATCACTACACTTACAATTCTTTACGTACACAATTTTTTCACATCCATATATGGCTTTAAAACCACAATTGAATATGAGATGGATCATTTATTGGGCTTTGATCCAATGTTAATTTTAAAAGCTGCCTATAAGTGTAAAAAAATTGTGTAAAGAAATGAGATCAAGTGTACACTTTCGTATATATAATTTTCTTAAATCTAGTTATTTTAATTTGCATCTTTTTTTTTTTTTTTTTGGTTCGTCTTAGGGCACACTTTTTGGATTTTTCTTTTACATAAATACATTGTGTAACACGACACTGCAATCCAAATAGACTTGGATGATGCTTTTCTTCCGAACATTTTCTTTTCCAAGGGGAAGGCATCGCTCAAAGTCTAGTCTCTAGTGACCAAGATTCGTACACTTGCTTTTTTCCTCTTTTCTTTTTTTGGTAAAAATCAATTTAGGCCTCCTTTGATATGTGGAATAAGTATTCCATTATAAAATGAATAACTATCACCGGAAATGAGAGAAGGTGGAATGGAATAGCTAATTATATTCCTTAGTTTAATTTGGTGACAACACATTTGTTTTTATTGGAATTGTACCAAAATTATTAAAATACCCAAAATATATATAGTAAAGTTATAATTATATTTTATAAAAAAAAAAATTAAAAAAAAAAACCTGGAAAAATTGCTTTGAACATGACTTTATATTTTATATTTTTGGTGTTCTTTCTTTGAGTTAAGTAGCAGACCCTTTGTGAATGGACGTGAGCAACGATGTTGGTCTACGTTAAAATCTAGCTAATATGTTTTAGTGTAGATTTGGGTTCTTCTAATTCTAGTTTTAGATTATAATTAAATTAAAATGGTTATTGTTTGATGTTCTTTATGTGATCGGGCTAATTAGTAGAACCTCTGAGAAGAGACGTGAGCAAAAATATTCTTCTACGTTAAAAAGCAATGCGTTTAGTATAGATTTGGGTTCTTCTATTTTTTGTTTTAACCTAGAAATTAAAGTGGTTATAATTTGAATGTATTAGTTGAACTGGTTCTTGAATGACTTGTTTCGTTTACCATATATTAAAAATTAAAAATAATTTATTTTCCAGGTTTTTTGTTTTTAGGTATGCAAAATAAATAATAATAATAATAACTTTTGGAAAACTCATTCAATTTCTAAATGAATAGTTATTTCAAGGAATTGCATGTAAGTAACTAAACAAAAGAATAGCTATTCTACATGAATAACTAGTTAATTCTAGGAGTGTGTTCTACAGGCTAGACGGGACCTTAGAATTATAAGTATAAGGACTGAACGTTGGTTTGGTGGGAAGAAGAGTAATGCAGTTAAAGAATTAATTAGGGAGCCATTTTCTTTAATATCCTTTTTTTTTTTTTTTTTGCTTTCTCCATAATTAAAGAATTCGTTTCTCTTTTTAAAGTGAGAATGGAATTCTTTTGTTCAAAAAGAAAAGGTTAAATTAGGTTGTAAAAAAGATGGGGAAAATTCATCCTCAATAATGATCATGTGGAACATACTTTGCTTGAGTTGCGGTCTTGTATGGTATCCATTCTCTTAATTGTCACGCCATGCATCATTTATAGATATTATTACCTATTTGAACTTTACTTTTGCCCATGCTTGCGTACAACCTCTTACAATCCAATGTATCAAATTCGTCAATCACAGAAACTTAACATATTCTATAATGTTGGATCAATAAATTGAACTGTTGTTGATTTCTTTTTGATTTTTTCTTTTTGCTTTTTTGTTGGGGAGTGTGGGTGTGTGCTTTAGTGTGGCGCACATGAATAGCGCAGGACTCAAGTTTCTAGTATAAATCGATACACTACTAATCCCACTCTAAACCTAACTCTATTCACTATGTATAGTGAGGAAATGGAGATGAGTACTGAAGAAATGGAGACCAACACTATCGGTAAGGATTTGTTTGGAATGGCCAAGAAAGGCGAATGGGAGAAAGTTGTCGACGAATATCGAACGAAACCCAAGGTTCACAAATTGAAGATCACCAGCTCAGGGGACACCGCAGTACACATAGCTGTCTTGCATGGGAACGAAGAGATAGTCAAACAACTTGTAGATCGAATACGTTCCACTCAAGGAGGAGGGAAAGAGGCTCTTGAAATTAAAAACGACCAAGGGAATTCTCCTCTTCATGTTGCCGCATCAATGGGGAATGCGCGTATGTGTGAACACATTGCAGGCGCTTATCCATCACTGATGCTTGCTCGTAATAAGGATGGGGAAACCCCATTTTTCTTGGCAGCGCTCCATGGTAACAAAGATGCCGCCATTTGGCTTCTCGAGGCCGCCATACGTGATGAACGCTATTTTGGTGAGCATTAATTAATTATATGAGAAATTATATTCAGTAAACTATATATTATACATTTGTCTCAGCCATTTATTTTTTATTTTTTAAAAGTTTTTGTAGATTCAAATTCTAATTTTTAGTAAGAAAATGCTAGGTACTCTTTTGTTGTTCTCCAATTATTGTAGGTAAAAATTATTTTTTAAGAACCAAGAGAGAGAAATATGAGCAACTAATATTCCCCATTTTAGTATCATATCATTCTAATTTTATGGGAGTCATAATTATATATTTATGATAAGTATGTTAATTTCTGGTAGAATTTGTATCCTAAAAATTAAGTTGAATGTGATATTATTTAAATAGAATTGTTTTATTTAGACATCATATATATATATATATAAATCCCTCATATAATGGATAAAAATTTCCTTCAAACTCCTAGAATTGCGATATATGGCTTGAATCCATTTTTTTTTAATTAAGGCTAAACCGGTACTTTTTTAAGACATTAATTTTAAACACTGAACCCATCAATTTTAAAGAGTGAACTGGTTTTTTAAGTAAAAAAAAACTGGGCATTAAACTAGCTTAATTAAGAGCATTTAATTATATTTCAATAATTTTCTTTAAAAGGCTATTTTTTTTTTCCTTATACTTTTCATTTTAAACCATGTATACCTATAGGAACAAATTTTCATTTTAAAAAAAAAAAAAATTGTTTATTTTCCTTTGTATTTTTGTCAAATGTTCAAAATTATATGCGTTTGATGCGTATTGAAATATTATAGATATCACACTAAAAATGTTAAACATTCCAACTAATCTTCTATATTATAATCCATGTATTCTTCTTGATTTTTATTTTTTTGTATATAATTTTCATTTTAAATCATATAACAAATATTTAAACATGTTTTACTGTATATGAATTAAACTAAAATAAAGGCTCTTATGTTTTATGGGATTTTTTGTTTTGTTTATATGATTTAATCGATTTTCGATCATTTTTTAAAGTGTTTTTATGCTTTGGAAAGCAAAACAAGACAAACATTTATTCGATTAATAAGCATAAATCAAACCTAAATACTTTTGTAACACCGAAGAAATACTAAGCATTGGACCTTATGTGAGAATTGATTTGATGCGTTATAGGTTTAGTGAAAGATTTTGTTTTATTTTGTATTCATAAAAAAATATTTGGTTTCGTGTGCTTTGTATTTTTTTTAGAATGTTTAGAATTATATGAATTTTACTTTGCATTGAAATATAATAGTTATTATACTAATAATATTAAAAACTAATGCTTTGATAATCAAAATCCACCTGTTTTCTTCTTACTATTATTTTCATTTTAAACTACTTATAGGAGAACAAATATTTTAACATTTAAAATAGATATATATGGAATAAATTAATTTAGAGTCTTATTTTTTTTAATTCATTTGAATGGTTTTATGAAATTTATTTTTTCATTTGTATGATTTACTCAAATATTTTTGGGTAAAGTTCACATACCTTCCTCAAATTACAACCCAATTGACAATGCCTTCCCCAAACTTTTAATTGTGGCAATATACCCTTCAAACAAAACATTGTCAATGTCCCCCCAATGTTAGCAAAAAGATAAAAATGAATATATTTCTTTATAAATTTAAATTTTTTATTTTTTAAATTTCTGTTTTAAAACAAAAATTTTTATTTAAAAAACAAACCTTTAAAAAAAAAATTGTCTTAGAAAACGAAAATTTAAAATTTTTAAAACAGAAATTTTTATTCTAAAAAGTTATAAAACAAAACAAAAAAATTCAATTTATATAACAAAAAATCGAAATTTTTAATTTTTTTCTTATAAAAATGATTTTTTTTTAAAAAAAAAAAATTTAATTTGCAACTCTTTGGATTTTTTTTTTTTTTTTTATGTTTTTTCTAGATGTTTTAGTATTTTTATTTTATTTTACTAAGGGTAGTTTTGTCATTAGATGGAACAATGACAATTTTTGGTAGTTTGGGAAGGACATTGTCAATTGAGTGTGATAGATAATTTGAGGGGGGTATGTGAACTTTTTCCAATTTTTTTTGGAATTTTTTTGCTTTTGAAAGCAAAATAAGACTCAAATGTATTTGATTATTGTCTAGAAAAGGAATAGAAACATTTTCAAAACATGAAAGTGATCCTCTTTATTTCAAAATCTCTCAATTTCCTTCATTTAGTGTATTTTGAAGGGTAGTATTGTCTAAGAATTTTAATGAGGGTAGTGCATTAAATGCATTACCTTTCAAAATGCACTAGTTGGAGGAAATTGAAGAATTTTGAAATGGAAAGGATCATTTTCTACATACAAAGGACCGGGTCATTTATATGTATGGTCCATTTGGGATCACCAATTAATGGACCCATCTCCTTTCAATTTCCTTTTTCAGCATTGTGAAGAGTTTTTTTTTATTATTATTATTATTTTAATCAAAAGCTGGCTAGTTTATTACATGTACTATTTTGCCCTACTGTTATGCACAGGCTGTCCACCGATTGTCACAGTCAAAAGATATACACTTACATTTTTTTTTTTTTTTTTTTTTTTAAACATATCCACACAAGGAAAGGGGAAAGGGGGATTCAAATTAATGACCTTTATTTCATGAGACGTGACTTATAACCGATTAAACTACTCCTTAAGGACATAAACACTTTCATACTACATCTAGGTTTCTTACTACATTTTTTACATTTTTCCTTTGCTTTGTATACAAGACACGTGCCGCAGTCAAAATAGACTCAAGATGACAATTTTCTTTTTGAAGGGGTAATCACCGGAGTTGAAAGCATCCAGATTGTCTTGTTTCACATGGCCAGGAAAAACAAATGGAATGAAGTTATCAACATATATAATTGGAGCTCACTGGCTCATAAAATACACAAGATCACCAAGTCTGGGGACACCGCATTACACATAGCTGTCTCCGATGGGCAAGAAAAGATAGTCCAAGAACTTGTAAATATATTAATTTCCAATGGAGAAGAAGGCAAGGAGGCTCTTAAAATGAAGAACGAGCGAGGGAATACTGCTCTTCATGTTGCTGCATCAATAGGGAATGTGGATATGTGTGAATGCATTGCACAAGCTGATACATCATTGGTGCGTGTTCGTAATGAAGACGGCGAGACCCCATTTTTCTTGGCTGCGCTCCATGGTAAAAAAGAAGCCTTCCTTTGTTTTCTCAGAATCTGTGGGAGCAAGGATATTTGTGAAGGTTATAATTCCCGGAGGAATGATGGTGACACTATTCTTCATGTTGCCATAGCTGGAGACTATTTTGGTGAGCATTATTTTTATATTTATGTTTGGATTTCTGTCCCTAAATTAAGTTGAACTAATTATTATTTAAATAAAATTGTTTTATTCAAAGATTAATAATATTTGACAACTATAATTCATGAAATGAATTGAATGTGACTACTACTAGCTAGTGCACGGAATATCTAAATCTAAATTCTTTATAGCTTATCAAATTGATCGAGTTTATAATTAGTTAAAAATTAGGGAACTAAACTACTTTTTGCTTCACTATCTACATATATTCTACAATAGATTCTCTTATTTTTTCTTATGCCAATGAAATTTATTTCCTTACAAAATATAAGTTCCTTACTTACTCTTACTTCTTTTACAAAACCCCAACACATTTTCAAACGAAGGCAAAGAGAGGAGAGATCGAGAAATATTTTGTGTGAAAATAATGCATAGCGACATTGGGTAATATTGTAGCATACCCAATGTAGGGAACCTATAAGGAAGCTGTGCAAGTGGTTTTTCTGAAATTTTTTCTATGTTTAGGGAAGGGAAGCAACTATATGGTAGCTGCTGTGAATATTCTACAAGCATATATTATAAATGATCATATGATTAAGTTTTAGAGTCAAAGATTAATTAGGGATGTAATTTGATATAAGGTGATAGTAAATTAAAAATGCCTGATTCATATATATAGATATCTCATGCAGGTGTTCGTTTGTAATTATTAGTAGGATAAGAGGGGCTTTTGTAATTACATGAAACTTAGAGTACTGGAATTCTAATTTCATAGTGAATTAAATTATACTTACAAGGATTTGCAAGGGGATAATGAAACAACCAAAAGTTCAAAACTTATTGGAGGTAGGTTTTATGTCTCTTTCAGGTCCACTATGGGGTGCCAAGTTGCCAATTAATTAACCATGTAGTTTTTTTTTTTTTTTTAAGACAGAAATAGAAAAAAAGCAGATTTTGAACCTTTCATGTATAAATAGAGTAGACACAGATATATAGTCATGAAACACGTTTTGTGCTAAAACAAGTTTCATTTCGCACTTGACAGATTTGGCATTTCAAATAATTCGCTTGAATCCGTACCTAGCAAACTATTTCAATGAGGAAGGATTCACAGCTCTCCATCTACTAGCGAGCAACCCTTCCAATTTCAAAAGTTGTAGCAACCTTGGACTATACTCCAAAATCATTTATCATTGTAAGTATTGTGAAAGAATATTCTCATAGTGATCCCTTGAAAAGTAGGAAAAGTTTTGGGAAAAAGAGAAAACAGGTGAGAAAAACAATAAAAAGTAAAATGGTTCTCCTGAAAAGTACTACTACTATATATATGTAGCTTTTTTTTTGGTAATTCAATCAAATATCCATTTTGCTTTTCTTTTTTTCTTTTTTTTTTTATGGTAATCCAATGTGGAGGTTTTTTACAAATATTATTAGCTATTTTAGATAAAAGTACAATTTGGCTTTTTTATTGGGAATGCTCTAATGATAATACTTATTTTTAATATTTAAATTATAATCCCTACTTCTAATGTTATCTATATAAAGATAACATATTATCCTAAAGTATTTTATTAAAATACCTCTATTATTAGACCCCTAGCTAACATATTATACAAAAGGCACTTTTTTTTTTTTTTTTTTTTTTTTACGAACCAAACTTTCATTCAAGGAAATAAACAACAGTACAGAAGGAGATACAAGCTTGCTAAAGCCCTAACTAGATAGTATTCAGATGCCAAAAGTGAGAAAGAATGGTGCGAATGCAGCCGAGACAAACCGATCACGAATGCAGGAGAATGACTCTTGCATGGCGCACACTATGATGGATACAACCATCGGGAGTCCGAAGACGCCATTCAAACATCTAAACAGGCGTCCGAAGAGGCCATGGAGGTTTAGATGTGAAGTAACTGTGGAAAAAAAGCTTCCAAAAGGAAACCAAAAATAAAAGAAAATAAAATCAACTCCTAAGCATCTGAAGACTAAACAGAAAAAGCAAGCAACCCAGCAAAAAACCAACAGAAAATAACATAAGGTTACATAACATATAAGGAAAAGACTCAAAACACAGCAGCTGCTACGGTGATGGACGACGGACTCACGGTAGCGTGGCCCACCACGTGCCCGGCGCGTTAGATCTACTCGCAGGAGCGTGCAGACCACGCTCCGGCGCGTGGTGATCGAAAGGGCCCGCTGAGGAGATCGCCGTGATGGATGATCGGCGCGTGCGGCTTGGGCGATGGAAGGAAGCGGTCGGACTTGGAAAAAACCAGTCTTCAAGCCTACAGATCCGGCCATTTTGGAGATGGAGGAGGCGGCTCAAAGGCGGGGAAAGGCGGAGGAGGCGATCCATAGTTTGTCTGTATATTGAGGGTCGAGATAGATCTAAAAATAGATCTAGAGAGGGATCTAGAGAAAACTCTAGATAAGATGGAGTCCTCTCAAAAAGAGAGAGACTCAGCAGAGAAAGATGGTCGTTACAACAAAAGGAGGGGGGAGGAGGAGAGAAACCATGAGGGTTTCCCTCCTCCTCAAGCTTGGTCGACGATGGTGTTTTCAGGAGAGAGAAGGGAGCGTTTTTTTTCTATAGTCCTATGCTTTTTGAGAAAAGGCACTTTTTAAGTTAAATCATAATTGCATTTTTCATTTCTCTCCAAAAAAAAAAAAAAGTAATTGTATTTTTCATAAGAAAAATGATTTCTTACAAAATATCCATACAGAATAACAAAAACTCTTTTCCCAAAACAAGTTATCATTTTCTAGATTTCCTTTATTTGTTTGTATGACATTACTATTTTGAAAATATCATTTATATTCAGTGTCGTCTATCATGGAATATCGATTCTCCTTGTAATTTTGAAGGCATATCCGTTGACAAGCTCAAGGTACACACAGAAATAATGAAAGCAAAATCAGTGACGTCAACGGGATCAAGAAATATGAAAAACAGACCGAAGTATCCGGAAAACTATATAACATGCGTCAACCTCCTTCAACTGTTTCGGAATGTCTGTATGTATCTTTATCTAGCAAAATATCTTTAAGGAAAAATTACAAATACTTTCTCAAATTATTACCTTATTAGTAATGTTTTCTCTAGCTAGCTCTAAAGTATCAAAACAATGTCAATGTCTCCACAATGATAAAAATACCATTTAAAAAATTAAATAATTTTGAATTATAGCAAATAACTAAAAACTAGAATTTTTTTTACAAAACAAAAAGAGTCCTTTTAATTTTTGAGTTATTAATGTTTAAAAGTTTGAGAGAAACTGTTTTGATTACTTAATCCAAAACAGTGTAATCTTTTGTATTTATAGCCAATGAGGCTGAGAGTAATTACAGGAAAAGATATATTACAAAAGGGAAAGACTATTCACTAATACAAAGCAAGACACGAAAATGCTGAAATAGGAAATAGAGGAACTCAAGGGTGTGCTCAGTTGAGAGGTTTCTTGAAGGTAGATCAGCCATGATTTAAGGAGCTTAGACTTGCAACGTAAAATGAGGAGAAGAGGCTGTGAAGGTATGTGCTGCAGCAGAGGGAAAGTCAGCATGAAATAAGGAATGGAGGCTGCTGCAAGCTAGTATGAGCTAATGTGGGGAACACATTGCCATGAATTGGGGAAGAAAGTCTTCTGTGATGTTGGGCTCTTCTAGTAGTTGCTGTAGGAGTCCAGGTTGCATGAAAAATATGTTGATCGTCACGTGTGTTAGGGATAGTCTCTTGATTACCCCTAACATTCATTTGATCTTATGATTTACTCTTAACATTGTTATTATTAGTTTGCTATGAGCCGATTATCGAACTCATTTTTTATTGTTTTTTTAATTACCAGGCGACAAAATCATGGGAAAGGATAGAGTTCCAACAGATGGAGACCTTGAAAGAAATGCAGGTAACGCATAATCTAGTAAGTGTGTGTTTGAAAGCAAGTTCAGGGAGGAAAATATGACCTTCATCAACCTACTTATGCAATCGATGTGAAAATTGATACCCATACTCCTCGATGATTTACTCACCCAATATGAAACTTCATGATTTACCTCCCCAGTATGAAAGTGAGATATAATACAATTTAAAATAGAAGGGATAAATTGAGTACCATATCATTGCAAGCTAATTTTACCAAAACAAAAAGATATTGTAAATGAATTATTCTGTCTCCTATGTACAGGATCCCAAGCCACCAATCGAGCTCAGAGGCATGAATCCTTCCCACCTAATTACGTCACCTGTTTTGAATTTCTAAAGCTGACATGCATGGCAGTGTTGGTCACTTTTGGACTAGGTTTGTCGCTGTATATTTATAACCAAAGTATTATTTTATTATTTTATTTTATTTTATTTTTGTGAAACCTTCGTTTAACATTTTTGAAGTTTGATCGTTAGCATTTGTAATCATCTTTTTAAAGTTCAAAAATTCTTAATTTAGCATATCCAACTTTAAAAAAAATTACAATGTATACTGAGAAAGCTAAAATACTTCAAAATATCCTTGTTTAAAATTAAAAATAAATAAATAAATTTGATGCCGGATACAATATAATATGCAATCATTTGTTTCTTATTTATAGTAATTTTTTGTATTATGTTAATAAGGAGTTGCCAAGGTAAGACAGATTCGGGATATGAAACAGAAGCACACATGGTCCCATCAGATCATGAAGGAACTTCTTCAACGTGCTTCCTCGTACGAATCTACTTACACTGGGACGGCCCCTGCGCTAGAAATGACAACGCAAGAAGAGACACGTCCTTATACTATTGCTGAAGGCAGCATCACCAGCAGCCCCATTTTCTTGGAAGAGCATGAGCAGAAAGACGAAAGCAAGCAAAGCCAAGGAAAAGATAAGAATACAGAAGTGCATGAGCAGAAAGACGAAAGCAAACAAAGCGAGGGTAAAAATAAGAATACAGAAGGTAAATACCATATCCTTTTTGGGTTTTTTTGTTTTTTTTTAACCTGTTTAGCTTACAAAACTCCATAGTGATTTTTAAGAGGGTGGGCTTTATATATATGTGGGTTAATTACACCATTAGTCTTTAGAGTTTTCAAACTTTATTTTTTTCCTCTTTAGGGTTTGAAAAGTGATCAAATTAATCCTTATGATTTTGAAAAGTGACCAATTAATCCTTCCGTCAGTTGACCGTTAGTTGACTTAACGGATCGACACGTGACTAATTAGAAGTTGACACTACATTTTAAAAATATATATATTTTTCAAAAAAAAAAAGAAAAAAAAATTGGGGTGGCCGAAACTACCTCCAATGGTGGTTTGGGGGTGGTTAACTATTGATATTATAGGCTACAAGAATGGTGGATTATGTGCAATTGACTACGACGGGAACGTTACACAATTTGAGTTGAGTCATGTTCCTAGTGCCAAACAAATCACAACTAGAAAAATTTATGATAGTAATCATAAGAGTTCATATTCCTACCTGGTGGAACCACTGTGTGGGGATTTGTTGCTCGTTAGTAAGTTTAAGATTTACAGATTGGATTGGGAGAAGATGGAGTGGAATGAGATGAGGAGCTTGGGTGATGAAGCAATTTTCTTGGCTCGTAACCCAATCTGTGTGCATATGAGCCGATAAATCTACCGCACACAGGTGTAATTGCATCCATTTTACAAATGGGGTATATGACATGGCAAATAAAACCATCCAAAGCTTCCCTCACTTGTTTCTGGGTTACTCTATAGTCTGCTCTACGCTACCAATGGTTGTCTTAAACCAATTTTCCGGCAATCGAAGCAGCGATGGGACTCATATAGTACCCCAATGCCAATGCTTGCTAAAAGAATTGCATTTTATGAATTTGATTTGAAAGCTTCACACACCTTCTCGTCTTGTATTCTAGTTTTTCCCAATTTCTTTTCTCTTTTTTTTTTGGGAAAAAATATATATTTTTTTAAAAAATAAAAAATTTAATTAAGTGGCTCGTGTCAACTTTTAATTGGTCTACGTGTCAGTCCATTAAGTCAACTAACAGAATGACTAATTTGGTCACTTTTCAAAACCACAAGGACTAATTTAGTCACTTTCTAAACCCTAGGAAAAAAAAAAAAAGTTTTAAAACCCTAAGGACTAATGGGGTATTTAACCATACACACACACACACACACACACATATATATATATATATATATATATATATTTTTAATGAAAGAAAATAGAGCATACAATATTGTTATTAAGTTTTGTTAAAGGGTTGATTAAATGATTAAACTTATTCATTATTATAAGTTTAAGCTTTGAGACAAGTGATAATAGAAGTCATTCATTCGAATATGACCCTATCAATTCACCTCTCATTTAATTAAAATATTGCATAGTGATGATTTAACAAGGTTATCTCATTTAATTTAACAACAAAGAGAGCATGAATAGGAGTGTTAGAGCTGGCCTGATCCCAGCTTGGCAACAATTGCTCTTCAACTAATCCGGGCGGGCCAAGGGCTGACAGAGGGGGCTTTAGAGGGGTACGTTCAAATGCCCCCCCTTCCCCCAACCCCTAAAATCTTCCCTAAACCACGGTAGAAAATCCTACATCTGCGCTAAATGTCCATCCTCAACCATTCATATTTTGGTAAAGAATAACTTCTATAAGGAGCTGGTGTAAACCAGCTCTTTTGTGCCCACCAATTAGAATTAGACACCCAGGATTATCACACCAAAAGAAATAAAGTGAAAAATACCAGATTAAACACCCACTAAAAACAAAACCCTACTTTTTCTTCTCTTCCCCCCTCTCTCTCTATGCGTGGTGTGGCCCAATGAATTCAATAGCAACTTCTCTCTCTCTCTCTCTAATTCGATGGACAAGTTATTCTCTGGTGCTCCCTCTCTCTCTCCTCTCTCACTCTCAGAACACACATCTTGTGAGAAATTTTTATATATATTTCTATTCGGTGAGAGAAAATAGAAATATATAAAAAAAAAAAAAAAATCTGCTGTAACATGTGTGTCTATAAGAGTGAGAGTGAGAGTGAGAGAAGAGAGAGAGAGGGGAGCACTAGAGAGAATAATTTAAGTCTCTGACAAGTCGCTATGGAATTCCATGGGCTGCAATTCATGGCGTAGAGAGAGGAAGAGGAGAAAAATAGGGTTTTGTTTTTTGTGGGTGTTTAATCAGTGTTTTCACTTTATTTCTTTTGGTGATAATCCTAGGTATTTAATTCTAATTGGTGAGTACAAAGAGTTTACACCGCTCCTTATAGAAGTTATTCTCATTTTGGTAATAGGATTGCAAAATATATATATATTTTAAAAATCCTAAACCAAGATCGACTTTAATAAGAACATGTGAAGAGCATATGCTATTTAAAATTAAATTACAAGAATGAAAAATATTTACTTTGATATCAATGGCCACTTCATAATATATATATATATATATATATATATATATATATATATATATATATATATATTGTCTTGCTAAAGAGTTTCTTTGTAATTCTTTATGTTGGAATTCATAAAAAAAATTACAAATAATTATAGGAGAATCACAATTGTGATTATGTTACTTGAATGCTTTCTCAAACACGTAAAAGGGATAGATTTTAGGTTTTGAATGAAATTAGATCATTTAGATTTGTTAGATGGAACCTAAAACATTTTTCAAACACAAGGTTTAGAATAATTTTCTGCTTACCTTTCCATTATCACACTTAAATAAAAATATGACAACCCTAGAGTGGAAATAAAAATAAGTATGGTAATCAAAATATGTGATTCAATTACCATCAATTGCAATCATCTTCTAAAAAAAATTGTGCTGTAAAAACCCTAGCCCCCTTCTAGTGAGATTGAAAAGGGAGAAAGGATGTTTTCTTTCATCCTTCCTCCCTTCCCTTTTTTCTTTGTTTCGGTTCTAGATTTTGTTTAAACTCTAGCAGCAGCACCCAACCTTCTTCTCCACCACTTTAATTTGGCCGTCTACTCCACCTCGTCATTCATTTTCCTCCATGATCATTTCGCTTTGTCAGTTTCTGCAAAGGCTCTTAGATCCATTTTTTTCAAAGCAGATCTACGTTTTCATTGCCGGTGCAAGTCCTATATGTGTCATTACACCTTCTTCCATAGCACCAACAAGTCCTCTAGACAACAGACGTTTCCCTCCGATCGGCACAATTGTGGTTTGAACGCACCGGAGCATGGATCGTGTGAATCTCACTCGCTTTTATGTGAGCTTGCCGCTACTGTTTGTGGTGCTTTGTTTTTGTTTGTTTATGTTGTTCTGGCTTTCGAGTTGAGGATAGATAATTTTACGTGCGAAGGCTTATCTCTCATGACTAGTTAAATAAAAAACTTTTGTTGTAAGGATATGATCTATCCATGTCTTAGATCTAGTCTGGCAGGAGTAGATCTATGCCATAAAATGAAGTTTGTACATGGGTGAGATCGAAAGTTATAGATACGATTTGAGTGTTAGATTTTGCGATGTATCTACGATTTCGTAACCACATAGCTTTTGCTTATGTTCTTAAGAGCTTTATACTATGTGATGAAATAACTTTATTCTCAGAATCTTTTATGGAATGAGAAAAGATTTACCTGCTAAAAAAAATTCTTCTTAAAAGTAATTATTCTATAAGATAAATATCTTAGCATAACATATATTCTATCATAAATAAAATTTCTTACCATATCACATATTTTAATACATTCTAATATTAATAACTGCTCTGCGTAAAACTCAATTCTTGTGACATTGTTCTTATTAGGGGAAAGTCCACAAACCCTCCTCAAACTATCACCAAATTGACAATATCCCCCCTAAACTTTCAATTGTAACAATGTCCCCTCAAAACTACCAAAACATTGTTCCCTCCAATGACGAAACTACCCTCAGTAAAAAAAAATACTAGAACTTGTAGAAAAAAACATAAAACAAATCCTTTGTATAAGAAAAAAATGAAAAAATTTCAATTTTTTTATAAAAATTGATTTTTTTTTTTTTTTGTTTTATAACTTTTTTAAATAAAAATTTCTGTTTTTTTAAAAAATAACAATTTATGTGTAAAAAACTAAAAAATTTCGTTCTCTAAAATAAAAATGAAAAAAAAAAATCTTTTTAATAAAAAGTTCCATTAAAAAAAATTGTTTAAAAAATAATTTTTTTAAAAATCGCTCTTTTTAAATTAAAATTTTTCGTTTTTAAATTTTTTTTTTTTAAATTTATAGGGGTATTTTTGTCTTATTGAGAAATATATAGGGGCATTTTAATCTTTTTGCTAGCGTTAAGGGGAACATTGAAAATGTTTTGATAGTTTGGGAGGGACGTTGTCACAATTGAAAGCCTGGGGAGGACATTATCAATTGGATGGTAGTTTGACGGAGGAATATGGACTTTACCCTTCTTTTTATAAAATCTAGACTATTTTATTGTTTTTGTATTAGGGGAAAAGTATAAAATGGCCCCCCAAACTACCATCCATTTGTAAAATGGCTTCCCAAAGTTTCAATTGGTATAAAGTAGGCCCTCAAACTACTAATCTCTTATAGTTTGGCCCTCTCTGTTAGATGAAACAGTCAAAATGGATGAAAAACCCAAAACGACGTCGTTTTGAGGTTGCAAAGTTACTAAAATGCCCTCTTTAGAAGAAGAAAAAGAAAGAAAAAAAAACACATCGTCATTTCGTGAAGACCATCAAGAAAGAATACCCCCTGTCCCTGAGAGATGGTATAAGTTGGCACTGGACTCAAAGGAAACTGAATCACTGTCTGTGTAGTTGATGATGGGCTTGTGGGAGTCCTTAGGCCAGGTGAGGGTACCAGCAAGAGGGAGATAGTGTTGGAGGGTGAGGGATAGTGAGTGTTTGAGTTTTGGAAGAATGGAATCCAAAAAGGGTGCATTTGTAGGCGGGAGTTCATAGAAGAAAACTCATTGGACTGGGGGGAATCTTAGCCAATGTCAAATAAGGTGAGAGGAAGAGAGCTTGGGCTGGCCGAGTCTAAAGGTGAGAGGAAGAGAGCTTGGGCTAGCCGAGTCTAGATAAGTTGGTGGTGGTGACACCCCGGAAAACCTTGAGCACTTTTACTGATCGAGTTATTGGGTGCCATTAGATTAGGAAAGAAGCTTGATCGGTAAAAGAAGTACTTTTCCCACATGTTTCTGAGAAATTTGCTTGAACTGCAGTGACCAATTCAATAATCGTTAAACAAATAAAACAATGTTTCTCCATGTTTATGATAATTTTACTTGAATTGCCGTCCCACCATCCACCGTTCCTTTCTTCTCCCCCCCCCCCCGCGCAATGTTCTTTACTTGATGGTCTTCATGAAACGACGACGTTTTGAGAGTTTTTTTTCTTCTAAAGAGGGCATTTTTGTAACTTTGCAGCTCTAAAACGACGTCGTTTTGGGTTTTTCATTCATTTTGACTGTTTTATCTAACAAGGGGGCCAAACTGTTAGGGGTTGATAGTTTGGGGGCTACTTTATACCAATTGAAACTTTAGGGGGCCATTTTACAAATGGGTGGTAGTTTGGGAGACTATTTTATACTTTTCCCTTGTATTAGAGGTGCTGTTATTTATTTTTATTTTTTTAGGGCACGTTAAAGTTTAAACTGGATAAAAAAATATAAAACAAAAAAAAACAAAAACAAAAACAAAAACAAAAAAAGAAAGAAAGAAAGAAAGAAAGAAAGAGATATGATAGGAACTCAATTAAGCTCTCCATCTAAGACCCAACTTTTATTTACATGGCACAAAGCTACATAAAAGTTGTGTCAGATTCAAAATTAAAATTTCAAAAAGCGACAAAAATCAAAATGTACATACATCCACAAAACTTAGGTCTTAGATGGAGCTCAATTGAACTCTTATCATATCTCTAAAAATAAAGAAATATTTTCTCTAATCATTTAGTCTATAGAAATTGCCACCATAGCAATGATATATTGTCTCAAACTGTTTAATCAAAGCCCAAACATATTAATTGCAGGGAAGGCCAAGCCCCACAAAAGGGAAGAGGACGAGGCTACCATATTAACTGCAATTAAAAATGGCGTCACCAAAATTGCAGAGAGCGTCCAAAAACATTTTCCAGTTGCCATAGAAGACAAGAACAGGCAACAACGTAAGTTTTTGCTGGGTAAAGGGGGAAAAAAAATATTAATTGTTTGTTTTAACCAATCAGGCCTTGTTGCCACTTTAATTTGCAATGAATGTTGAAAACAGTTTAATCAAAGCCCAATTACACATTGTGTTATTGGCAGGGAAGGTAGATACTCCCATATTAATTGCTGCAAAAAATGGTATAACTGAAATTGTGGAGAAAATCCTAGATGGTTTTCCGTTTGCCATACACGACATGAATCCAGAGAAGAAGAATATAGTGTTGTTGGCAGTTGAGCACAGGCAACCGCATGTATATCAACTCTTACTAAAAAGAAATATCCTGAGAGAGGGCGTGTTTGGGGTAGTGGACAACGAAGGGAATAGTGCCTTGCATCTCGCGGCCAATCTGGGAGAGTGTAAGCCTTGGCAAATTCCCGGTGCAGCGTTGCAAATGCAATGGGAAATCAAGTGGTATGAGGTATGATTTCGAATTGTGTTTCTTTATTTTTCCGACTATCGATTTAATATTTTACCCTTGGTTCTCAAGACTGATAAAATTGTCATTAATTTTGTCATGTGTCGTTTATGTTGGACATATATACTAATTAAAGAAGGAATAGGATCCTCTCATTTTCCAACTGGAATATAGAGGAAGTATTTCATGGTTCATGAATATATTATGATTGGTTTTTACTTTCTAGTAGTCTATTTATGTTTCCTTTTATAAGTTGATTTAGGTTTACTTCTATAAGTAGACTTAGTGTCTAACATTGAAATACTCGCAATTCTTTATCTCTCTATTACTTTTTAATGTTTAAAGTAAACTTAGTATCTTATATTGAAACACTCGCAATTCTTTCTCTTTTTTCTCTCTATTACTTTTACTATTATTCTCATATTTTATATTTTTCCACAAATTTCAACATGATATGAGAGCTTCATTATATTTGAAAATAGTATTAGTCACCTTTCCCTGACTTAAACAGTCCAATCACACCTTCATGCAACACCAAGAGTTTATGCCTCTGAAACTCCATACCTCCAATTCTCCAAAGCCATCCAAATGCCTCAGTAGTAGTGCCGCTTGATAGATCAGATGTCGCCGAGTCCATAATTGCCACGATCACCAACATAGTCCTCCTCACGCCCTGCCATGCGCTGCCCAAAGATTCTGTCCTTTTAGCGACGCGCCACCATTGTCGTCCAATCTCTTTGGTTCTCCCTCCATTCAACAAATTTCTCTCCAGGGACTCGAGAAAAGATTTAATCAGCTTGAAACAACCATGCACGCGCCCTGATCCCGTGCCACTGGGAGTTTCTGTCACCAACTGCATGTGCCTTCAAGTGTCGTCACAGGCAACCACGAGCCACCTATGTCAGCCAGGTCAGAGAATAATAACCATATCCAGGATCAGAGACTGTCTGTGACGTCCCACATTGCCTGGGTATGGAGATATGCTTATATGTATACTTCCACCTTCAATGACAACAACGCGTGCTTCTGTTGGAGTAGTACCAGGATGAGTGACCTCCTGGGAAGTCTGATTCAAGGGAGTCAAAAGTGGACAATATTGTGTGTCATTGGGGTGGGATGTTACACTGAAGTTTGATTCAAGGGAGCCAAAAGCGGACAATATTGTGTGTCATTGGGGTGGAATGTTACACTGTCAATCCACAAAACCCGCCAAAATCAACCAACAAGAGCTCCTGCAAGATGTCCATCATGGAGGGGAATCATCACGCAAGTGAGGAGGCGCCATGAAGTCCATATACACATCACCAAAATCCTCACGATTCACAACATTTGTATCATCATCACCATCATTGCCATCACCATGTGGCACTTCACCTTTTTTCACAATGAAAGAACACCGGCTTTTTCTGGATTTGGTTTCAGCTCAAGTTTTAGTAGGGATTCGAGGGAAGGAATAGGAGGAGTACTTGAAGTTAGGTGCAAAGACCCTCTCTGTGTTTTCCAAGGTGGAAATTCTATAATGGCGGTAATATCAAGCAAGGAATTGACCTTGTCGATGTACTGCTCTAAATCAAAGTTATCGAACCCGAAGTGAGTCAGACAAGCCTCAAAGGGGTCCCTAGTTAGAAGGTAGGGAAGTAAGTCTTCAACAGATTCCTCTACAATGTTTAAGCAGCATTGACGATGTTTAAACTTACTTTCATGTTCCCAAAGCTAAGAAACGACATTCAAGAATAACAGGAATGAGCTTATTGGGATTTGGGACAAGTTTTCTATCAAGCACTGAAAGTAAAACTTCCACACCTAGATGATAACGCCTTCAATAATCCAACGTGGTTGCTTGATAGATCGATCAGCAAGTTGTAAGACAACCGTCATGGGTTTTAGCTCTCCTAAGCCTAATTGCAAATACAATGAGTAAGGTAGCAAGTTAACACTCACTCCTAAGTCTAGGAGGGCTTTCTCGATCTATCTCATGGGCTTTCCTAAGTTAACACTCAGTGTTTGCCTCTAATTACCGAGAGCAGCAAGCACATTACCCTCAAATGGGAGAATTCCTTGGAGGAAGTAGAGATAATTTTCCTCTATATGTAAACCATATAGATGATTCTTTACGTACAACTTACTCGTCAAATTATTCACCATATAAGGACCCTGCAATTTCTGCCATTTCCTCACATTATGAATAACTTCATCTTACAAATTAAGACGAATCGCACTGTCAGCCTTTGCATCCATCTCTTTCCAAACATTATTGTCCATCCTCTCGGGTTTCTTTACCTTTTCTAATAAAGCCTTGTGTATTCATTGCTGAATCAACAGATCCTTTATCCTTCTCTAAGAAATTAGAGAGATAAAATTTTCTTCCCATTGAAGTTCTCCACTTCAAGCATGGTACTCATCATATCTTCCATCAATTTAAATCCTAAACTTGAGTTCTGATACCATTTATTGTGCAAAAATCATTCATAATACGAAGAAATTCATTATGAAAGATAGAATACAAAAATATAGTAGAAATTAATAAAGTTGCCTTCGGTTAATTAGTATAAAAATCTTGAGAAACATGTCGAGTACTACTATATTGTTGGAGCATTTGGGCCACCAATTTTTTATAAAGATTTATGCTAAATATACCAATTTTTATAAGATTAAAATGTTAGTTAAATGCTGTGTTAGCAGATGACAACAATGTTGCAATGTTTACCAAATGCTCTGTAGACTTTTCTCGTCAGCGTTTTTTCAACCAATGTTTATTGAAAGAGTTTTTTTTTTTTTTTTTTTTTTTTTTTTTCTTTTTTTGCAAAGAGTTATATGGAATGGACCCCAATTATTCACTTTTCAACTCTATACATATAATTCTTAGTAATCAGCATTAACAAGTAGTACTGATGCGTAAGGTGCAAAGGATTAAATTTACTCATGAAAAAGAATTAACCCTTCAAGGGATAAATATGAAAATATTTCTTTCGTAGATTTATGGTTGAATTGTTAATTTTTTCTAAATATAGCAATTTTTGCAAATTAACTACTTAATTTATGTTGGATGCTTGGCTTCATGTAGTTCGTCAAGAAGTCCATGCCCCCCCATTTCTTTCCCCGCTACAACAAGCAGCGCAAGACCCCAGAAGACATATTCACCGAAACCCACACGAACCTTGTCAAAGAAGGTGGTGAGTGGCTAAACAAAACCTCTGAATCATGCTCTGTCGTCGCTGCACTCATTGCCACCGTGGCCTTTGCCACATCCACCACAGTCCCTGGAGGAGTGAATCAGGATAGTGGCACTCCAACACTCGGAAGACATCCCGCATTCAGCATCTCTGCCATCTCATCAGTCGTTGCGCTCTGCTTCTCGGTCACGGCCGTGGTCATGTTCCTCGCCATCTTAACGTCACGCTACCAAGAGAGAGACTTTCGCAGGAATTTACCAAGGAAGCTCTTGCTTGGTTTAACGTCATTGTTCCTTTCCGTAGCTTCAATCCTAATCTCGTTCTGTGCCGGAGATTACTTTGTGCTGAAGGATAATCTGAGAGGTGCAGTGTTTCCGGTGTATGTAGTGATGTGCCTGCCAGTAACATTTTATGCTTTTGCGCAATTGCCACTCTATCTTGATCTTGTACAGGCTACCTTCGAGAAGGTACCACAACGTAGCGACAAGGCGTTTCTTCTCTAACGTGTTTATTCAATTTGTTTCCTCCTTTTTCTTTTTTTGCTTTTGTTTTTTCATGGATGTTCTCTTCCGTTGTGTGTTTGTGTGGGTGACCGTGTCTACGTTTGACAATAAAAAAATGTTTTCCATTTGAAATTATACATTAATATTGTCGTACTAGAACTCTCTTAATTGCTGTTCTGTCTCACGCAATCAATCGTATTTGGTCAGTTGTAAGTACTGGCGAAGGATGAGTTTTTGCTTGTCTTAACCTCTTCCTCTCAAAAACACTACTATCATATAATATAGCTTCGATCACCAAGTGGCAAGTGCATGCCAACGATACCATTGCACATAAGATCAGCGAGGTTGAACGGTTTATTTCTTACTTATAACAAAATTATAATGACAATACAAATAGTTTTAAGATAATAATTTGAGAAAAGTTTATCAACGTCGCTGGAAAGTTTATATACTTCTTTCTTATTAAATGACAGGAGAACTAAGTAGTAAAAATTAGGTAAATTACGCTATTCCCGTCCTTGGAAATTCTAGGAATAAATTTTGAATTTTCATATCATTTTGCAATTACTCTCATAAACTTTTAGAGGCAAGATTTTCCAACTCAAACTCAATTTTTTTCTAAATTCATGTTTGGAAATTTTTTTAAACTCAACTCAAAAAGTTTAAACCCAATTAATAAAAATTATAAATAAAGATTTAAGATATTTATATTTATAATTTTTATTTAATTTTATCATTTACCGTCCAAACATAATCTCAACTCTTTTTTTTCTCGATATTATTTGCAATCCTACCTTTGCACTTGTCATTGTTTCTAAGATTACTTAATTCAACATGTGAAGCAGGACCAAAATTAATCAAATTTTTTGAAGTTACCACATTTCTTGAAGTAGAAACAATTTGATCATAACCAATACTATGTGTTGATGCACAGTTTCCGATTGGTGACGTGACACGCTTGTTGAATTCCTAGGTCAAATGCTCCAAGTGTAAACTTGTCTGCACAATGAAAAAACAACATGATCGAAGAGACCGGGGGTGAGCCGGTGAGGCACTCCGATGCCCAAATCAGTATTTGAGGAAGTATGAGAGAGCAATAATGCGTAGAGAGCAAGAATAGTGTTACCAGAATGTGAGGTAGTGACTTATATTATATAGGCATGGAATGGTAATCCCCTAACCAGTAACTGATTCTTTCCTTATTTTCTGCAAGGTTATTTGTTATCGAGAAATTTGAGTAGTTATCCGTCTCTTGATCTTAAGAGATCAAGATAGGATTTGATTGTTATAGCGTTTGAATTCTGAATTCTTGCAAATAGAGTATTTGATTCCGTGTTTCTGAGACGTTCTTGGGCTCTGACTTTCCTGGGTTTTGACCTGGGCTGGTGAACTATTGGGCCTGATAAAGGTTGATCCATGATCCAGCACCATGTTTATTGCCAAATGACTTTTGCACGCTCAAGGCTTTTGATGAAAGTGATTATGTAGGAGTGTTATCTTTCTAACATTTTTAACATCAAACAACTTACTAGATGGAGAATTATTTTCTACCTTCAAAGATTTATCAATTTTGTTGTCTGAATCCAGCAAATTTTGAAGGTTTGTGTGGGCAAAGTGTCATCTACCAATAGCTTTGTTTTTTTAATAAAGTTGTCTATGGTTGGCTCCATGTAGTTTGTCAAGGAGTCCATGCACCACCCCATTTCTTTCCTCTCTACAACAAGCAGCGCAAGACCCCAGAAGACTTATTCACCGAAACCCACAAGGACCTCGTCAAAGAAGGCAGCGAGTGGCTAAGCAAAACCTCCGAATCATGCTCTGTCGTCACTGCACTCATTGCCACTGTGGCCTTTGCCACGTCCACCACGGTCCCTGGAGGAGTCAAGCAAGAGAGTGGCACTCCAATTCTCGTTAGACATCCTGCATTCAGCACCTCCGCCATCTCATCAGTCGTTGCGCTCTGTTTCTCGGTCATGGCTGTGATCGTGTTCCTCGCCATCTTAACATCACGCTACCAAGAGAGAGATTTTCGAAGCAACTTGCTAGGCTTAACTTCGCTATTCCTTTCCATAGCTTCCGTTCTAATCTCGTTCTATGCAGGAGATTACTTTATGCTGAAGGACAATATGAGGGATGCAGTGTTTCCAGTATATGCAGTGATGTGCCCACCGGTAACATTTTATGCTTTAGCGCAGTTGCCAATCTATCTTGATCTTATACAGGCTGCCTTCGAGAAGGTAACACAACGTAGCAACAAGGCGGTTCTTCTCTAATGTGTTAATTCATTTTGTTTTAGTCTTTTGTTTTTCTTTTTCTTTTGAAAAATTTCACTTTAGACCCCTTAACTACTACGTAATTTAATATATCTCTCAAACTTTGAAATCTCTCGAGTTTTCATCTCGACTTATAACAAGTTGCTATTGATTATTATAATTGAGTCCACCAAAAATTTGTAATTGCAATGTAGTTCATATATATATATATATATATATATATATATAATCAATTAATCCCTTAGACAACTCTTATTTTGCACATTTGATTCTTCCATAAAATATTCATTTGTCGAATTAAAGTTATAATGAACTATCACTTTAAAATTTACAACTTCTTATCCTTGAGTACTCAATTTAATCACATAATTACTCTCGCAACTATGAAATATCATTTCACCATGTACTTAAGTATTTTAGTAAATCTTACCAAAATGCTCTAACCAGGGACTAAGAATAATTATTTTATTAAATCTATATTAATAAAAAATTTCTTATCTTTTTATATATATATATATATATATATAGGACTTGATTCCTTCTTGAAAATGGTGTTCCCATAATGCTAGCTACATGTGATGATCACCCAATGCATCAAGACTTTTGACTTTACTAATTGGAGTTTAGTTCACTATCCTTAACAACCTCCCACTTCCCATCAATTCCAATTATGAATACGTCTAACACCATTTCTTACTAAGATTTCACAAGTCTACCGAGACAAAGTCTTAGTGAAAGGATTCACTAGATTCTCAGCCAATTAGGTCTTTGCCACAACATCATCCCCTCTAATCAGAGACACCTCTCTCTAATGAGATGATAATTGTATCCTCTCAAGTCAAAACCTAGTCAGAATATTGGATGGTGGAGTTAGCAGTACTATGTTGCTATACACTTCTTCGACCAGTAGTCCTTAGGGTAAACCTTTTACTCCAAGGTGGATCCGCTAGAGAATCAACATTTTGACTAGATTGTCATATCGGTTATCAAATCTTCACTATTGTAGACAAGCATATAATCCCTCATTCTTTGAAGATATTATGACACCTAAGAAAATAATTATGAAATTTATTATTAATAAACCCAAAATAACATGAAGTGATAAAATAAAATTGGTAGAAATGAGATTAATTAATAATAATATTAGTGCGAGAATAATATAATAATATTATTATTTAATGGTGATATAGTTTTAAGCGATAAAGAGATTCGAAATAAGTTTGTGTGATGATGAATCATATTTGGTATGTATAATTATGGTTGATGTCATGTCATTGTCATCTCTCGGACCTCCTTGTTAGATGGGCATCAAAACATGGACATAATGGGATATCAAGAGTTGCTCTTGGCCTTTTCCATTGGATGACACGTTAGAACGCAGATGTGATAGAATATTCTTATTTTCGTCACACCAAACATTAAAAAATATGAAAAATATTTTTAGAAATAATTTCACGCCGAACAAACGAGCCTAAACGATTCAAATTTAAGTATATATATATATATATTTAAGAGAAGAAACTTTTAGTTTTTGTTTTTGGTGTTTCCACAAAAAAAAAAAAAAAAAGGAAAAGATTCGTTCTGACCCTGACAGGGAATGTTAGTGGAGTGGAGCCAATATATTGGTATGACTTTTTATTTTTTATTTTTTAATAAACTTCATTAATGTCCCTAGTGCCCACCTCCCACAACGGAGGGGAGCCATTGCAGCGTTATCATTCTAAGTTTCATAGAGGGAAGTGAAGGTCATTTTAGTCATTAGCTACGATATTTTTTTTTCGATAATTCAAAGGCGAGAACATCGGCGCATGCTGGTTTCATCCATAGATCGTGTGAAGGATGTACATGTGCCTGTTCCTAGTTTTGGGCGATAGAGAGAGAGAGTTTAATATGTAATCACTCACACAATTGCACACATTATGCTTACCACCAATTCACATAATCAAACCAAGAAAGTAGAAAAAAAACTGATCAGACGGGATCAATGGTATAAAACAGATTGGTGAATTATTTCAGGTACGATTAGCTCTTGATTCTGAACATTTTAACTCAAATTTATAATGTGTAAGAAATAGGCACTTCAATTGGTCATTTTAGATTTTTTAGTCGTTTAAAATACTTTTAATTTTTTACAAAATGAATACTTTTTTTTTTGAAACAAATTTTTAAGTACGACTTTTAAACTCCCTCAAATGCAATCTTAAAAAAAAAAAATACTCAAACCGACCCTAAGAGAAGGAACACCAAAAACACACCTAACATTATTTGTCATTCTCAACACTTATTTATATGCATGAGTTTCATATACTGAAATTATTAGCAATTTGAACACCTATTTATTGAAAATTCCAATTTATTTTACCTCCTAAATAACTATTTAGGCATGGTTATATATTTAAAATCTTGATTAGCAAGTGTTAAGATTCCAATTATTTTAGTTTATAAAAAGACTTGCTATTTTTTTTTTTTTCAACTCTTGTCTATCTCATCTAATTCTTTTTTAAATTACCCATTAAATCTGTAGCTTTTAGGAAATACTATAAAAAGACTTTTTATTTCTCACATGATTTTTTTTTATGTTCATGTAAAAGAATTTTTATTTTTAAATTATTATTTAATCAAAATTTAATAATAATCTATTTTAAATCAAAAGTCATTTTAAATGGGCATAGCATTCGGAGGATCAAGCTGAGACAAAAGTCTTCTTTTGGGCCTCACCTAACAAATCACTGAAATCAGGATCTTATCCATTCCCGATTGGGTCTAATCAAGAGTGGTTGAGGTTTTTTCTAACAAATCTCAAGTGTCAGTGGTGTGAGTGATATATACTCAAGACCCTCTTCCGTCCCAATTAATTTCCACTGGCCATTGTTAAAATGGACATTAAATTGGAAGGACCCCATTAGGTAGGACAATTATTGCCGTAAACGCGACCGGCCTTTGCAGTGCTTAACCCAAAAGGCATCATTTCCCGAAAACGACACAGTTTAAACGCTCGAATTTCAGTAAGCGACGCCGTTTGAATCCTTACATCCAAAGCTAATTTCCTTGGTTTTGTAGCACTTTCAGTTCAAGTTCTGTACTACTTCCCACAAAGGGTAACTGCAATCTGCAAACTCTTTTTTCTGGTCTCCAACGGAAGGAAAGTGAGAAAAAAAGGAAAAGAAAAGAAACTTTCCCTTTTACCAAACAAAAAAGAAAGAAACAAAGTTAAAGTCATAATTTTTCGATTGGATTCCTCTCTCCCTCTCTGATCTCAGGACTCAACTCCTATTCTCTGATCTGGGTCTGCAAATTCAAGCCACAAACTGAAGTGGGTCTCTCTCTCTCTCTGTCTCTCTCTGCTTTGCTTTGTTTGGTATTGGTAGTTTGGCGTGTTATAGAGAAATTGGGTGGGATAAAATGTGGGTTTGGTCATTTTTCTGGTAGAGATCTTACGTAACCTTTTGTGGGTATTTGGTCTTTTTGTTTTTTGCTTTTTATATGTTGAAGAGACTGATGATATTTTATTCTGTTGTAAACTAGAGGCACCAGAGCAGGTTCTGGTTTATCATTTATGTATAGTAGAATCAACATAATTTTGTATGATAGTGATTGCCAAGCAAAAGAACGAAAATCAATTTTTGTTTTTTTGGTGAGTGACACTAACCCGAAGTAATTATTTTTGGATTCTTGGAGTGGATCAACTACTTGAAAGAAACCCATATAGGTATGGTGACTGTTTGTTTTATTTGAAACTTTTTATTTTTCAATTTCTTTTTTGCTTGGTGGTATTGGAATTTGTCTCAGCTAAGGGTAGTGAATTGTGATTAGAAGGAGCTGTTTTTCTTTTATTTTTCTTTCTCCAGTTTTTATTGTGTTTGAATTGCGTGGAGAGAGAAACCCATCCGGTTATTGTGGAGATCTGGGAGTTGTTTCATCTCTCTATGAGGACTTTCTTTCCCTCTGAGTCCTGTAAAGAAACACAGCTCAATGCTCTCAACCCCCAGTCTTGGCTTCAAGTAGAAAGAGGGAAACTTTCCAAACTTTCATCACAGTCCTCTTCTTCATCCATGTAAGTTTTTCTTCTCAAAATTTTCAGTCTCTGTAGCTTATTTTATATTTATATTTTTAATTATTCAGTGAATTAAAATAGTTTTGGGTCTGTGTTTTTGTTTCTTGGGGGGTTTAAATTGTTGTAGAGAATCTCTAATCAAGGTCCCTGAGCCACAGATACTCCCATACTTTAAACCTGTTGATTACGTGAAAGTTTTAGCTCAAATTCATGAAGAACTCGAGTCATGTCCTCCACAAGAGAGGTCGAACCTCTATTTGTTACAATTTCAGGTATTTAGGGGCCTTGGGGAGGTCAAATTGATGCGGAGAAGTCTCCGTTTAGCTTGGCAGAAGGCTAGCACCGTCCATGAGAAACTTATCTTTGGGGCCTGGTTGAAGTATGAGAAGCAAGGGGAAGATCTTATAGCTGACTTGCTTGGCACTTGTGGTAAATGTGCAGAAGAGTTTGGGCCTATAGATGTAGCGTCTCAGCTTCCTCTTGATATCAATGTTAATTCCCAAGAGTGTGTTTCGATGAATTGGAACCAAGTTTCAACGAATGTCAGTTTTAGAATTGGAGATGAGAAAATAGTTTGTGACCGGCAGAAAATATCTGGCCTTTCATCTCCTTTTAATGCTATGCTAAATGGATGTTTCACAGAATCACTTTGTGAGGACATTGATTTCTCTGAAAACAATATCTCAACATCAGGTATGAGGGCAGTGAAGGAGTTTAGTATGACAGGCAGTTTAAGTGAAGCCCCTCCAAATCTGTTACTGGAAATATTAGATTTTGCAAATAAGTTTTGTTGTGAAAGGCTCAAAGATGCTTGTGATAGGAAACTAGCATCTCTGGTTTCCACTAGAGAAGATGCGGTGGGACTCATGGAATATGCACTTGAAGAGAACACTCCAATTTTAGCAGCCTCGTGTTTGCAAGTTTTTTTACGTGATCTTCCTGGTTGTTTGAATGATGATCGGGTGGTGGAAATATTTATTCATGCTCACAGACAACAGATATCAATAATGGTTGGGCCGGCCTCATTTTCTCTGTACTGTTTATTAAGTGAAGTTGCTATGAACCTCGATCCTCGGTCTGACAAAGCAGCTTGTTTCCTGGAACGGTTGATTGAGTTTGCTGAAACAGACCAGCAGAGATTGATGGCATTTCATCAATTGGGATGTGTGAGGCTCTTGAGGAAAGAGTATGATAAAGCCAAACCTCTTTTTGAGGCAGCTGTGAATGCTGGCCATAATTATTCTGTTGTAGGTTTGGCTAGACTTGGTTACATCACGGGTCATAAACTTTGGGCTTATGAGAAGCTCAGCTTAGAAATTTCTTCTTCTATTAACCCTCTTGGATGGATGCACCAGGAGAGGTCATTATACTGTGAAGGCGATAAATGTTGGGAGGACCTTGAGAAAGCAACAGAGTTGGACCCAACTCTTACTTACCCTTACATGTATCGTGCCGCTTCCTTAATGAGGAAACAGAATGCTCAAGCTGCACTTGCAGAGATCAATCGGGTCCTTGGGTTTAAACTTGCATTAGAATGCTTGGAACTTCGGTTTTGTTTCTATTTAGCACATGAGGATTACCGGTCAGCCCTTCGTGATGTTCAGGCAATTCTCACGCTCTCCCCTGATTATAGGATGTTTGAGGGACGGGTGGCAGCATCCCAGCTCCGTACTCTTGTGCGCGAGCATGTAGATAATTGGACAACAGCGGATTGTTGGCTGCAATTGTATGATAGGTGGTCTTCAGTTGATGATATTGGATCTCTGTCTGTTATTTACCAGATGCTTGAATCTGATGCTGCAAAAGGGGTTCTATACTTCAGGCAGTCTTTGCTTCTCCTGAGGTATGTGCTGCTTTTAATATTTTTGGGCACTGTAATAATTTCATCCCTGGAGTTTGAAGGACTGGAATTATACTTACCTTTTTTTTATCAAGTATATTTAACCCAAATGTTTTCTTGTGTGATTCGGTAACCTGTGATTTTGTCTTTGCTCATCCCTAACCTAATGTGAGTATTCTGCCCAGGGTTTTCAGATTCAGAGTTTAAATATATTGTCTCCTGGGAATTATTTCTGGTTTTGCAAATCCTGAATTTGGCTCCATTTTCCTCCTATTTGATATTTTAGGTTGTTGTACTATTCTTTTCACATTGGGGTCAATAGAAATCTCACACCATTGCTTGATCAGGTTGAACTGTCCTGAGGCAGCCATGCGGAGTCTTCAATTAGCTCGCCAACATGCATCCAGTGAACATGAACAGCTGGTTTATGAGGGATGGATCTTATATGATACTGGCCACTGTAAGGAAGGGCTCCGAAAAGCAGAGGAGTCTATCAAAATCAAGAGATCCTTTGAGGCCTTCTTCCTGAAAGCCTATGCATTGGCCGACTCTAGTCAAGATCCATTGTGTTCTTCAACTGTTGTTTCACTTCTTGAAGATGCCTTGAAGTGTCCCTCAGACAGGCTGCGTAAAGGTCAGGTATGGTTGTCTATCACCCTTATGATTTAGGTCTGATGATGATATTCTTGTTGGAGAAACAAGTAGTGGATAGAATAAAAGAAAGTACATTTTGCAAAATTGATGTGATTAAATAAAGTTGCACTCATTGTGATTACTCAAATCTGCTTAACGGAGGTCAATAGCTGCACTGGTTAGAAAAGGTTGGTGAGGTTGGTGACAAATAAAAAAAATAAAAAATAAAAAGAAAGAAAAACATGATGATGGGTCTGGTCCAAAATGGCCTCTCTGGACTTCTGGAACACATTAAACTTTGGCTGACCCATTTCATTTTCTCTGCCTACATTTATTGTCTGAATATACACTTCTATTTTTGTTCTGTCATTTGTGGTATTTCTACCTAGCAAAAAAGAAGATAAATCCAAAGCTTAATATTTTGATCATTGAAGCTCTTGTCATGTATCATCTTGTTCATATTTGGCTGGCCTTGATGAAAGGCATAGCGCCAAATATTAATCTGTTCTGTATAATCCTGTCTTTTCTGTCATGAGGCCTGTTTCTGGGCACTATAAGTTTCCAAAAGTTTATGATACCTCCCTACTGAAACCCCTTAAAAAGTTCTTGGTCTAATTCTAAAATCTGTGAAATTTGATCAGTATAAGAGGTATAATATATAAAATTCATACTGGCTCATGTTTCTAAATTATCATTTGAAAGTATTAAATTCTTCAGCATTTCAAAAGATTTTCTCTACTGACTGATGACATGAGAACGCTTCAGAGGGTAATGTTTTCAGTAATTGGATACACAATATGGAATTTTATTTTACCAAAAGCTCTCTTATATGATTCTTTTATCAGCTTATCTCAACGCTAACGTATTTGTATCTAGATTGATAGGTGGTAGCTCAGCTTTTTGCCCCTTTAAGTGAAGGATGTCCTATGATGAATTTCCTTCTTTTTTTTTCCTCTTTTATGTTTTTGGGAATCCTTTTCATTAGTAGAGGACGTGAAAATTGGCAAATTTGCCTGCCTATATGTTCATGAATACTGTTTAATCTGCATCCAGTGTTAACCAGGTGATGGTCTAACCAGTATTAGGGGTTGCAAGAAGATTTTAGCCTTCAAAGTGAGTTGATGGCTGACCGGACATTAATATATTTGTTGTAAAATGGAAGCGATGCTATGGAAAGCTAATCAGTCCAACATGTTGCCATCTGTTAATGGCATGGTGTTGCATGCATAGTAAACAATTTTGGATTTATACATCTTTATTTGAATCCTAAAATCTCCATTTGCAGGCACTGAACAATCTTGGAAGTGTTTATGTTGACTGTGGGAAGTTAGACTTGGCAGCTGATTGTTACATTAATGCCCTTAACATCCGGCACACCCGAGCCCACCAGGGCCTTGCTCGGGTTCATTTTCTTAGAAATGAAAAGGGTAATGCATACGATGAAATGACCAAACTTATTGAAAAGGCACGAAACAATGCATCTGCCTATGAAAAGAGATCCGAGTACTGCGATCAACTCACAAAGGCAGACTTGGAGATGGTCACCGTTAGATCCGGCTTGGGTGTACCCTTACAGATATCGAGCTGCAGGTTAGATTTTTCGTCCTTAATCCCCATTACCTGCATGAATTCAGTAGTGCCTAAGATTTCTGTAAGCCTAAAAGATCTCAAACAATTGAATATGAAGACATCAGCAACAACAACTAAATGATGATTGTTTTGCCAGTGTAACTCCATACCAAAATCTATGAGGTTAAATGGTTTCGATGTTCGCACATGAAAAAAAAAAGGGGTTTCAACCACCTTTTCTAAAAAAATTCTCTTTAACATAAATTACATGGAATGTTATATACTGTAGTGCAAGTCTTCCATTGATTTAGTCTTGTTCAAGATTAAGGAACAACTATCTCTGAGCTGTGAAAGAACAAAAGTTTTCTTATTCAAATTCTCCACCTTTAGTGTCATGGTGAAGTTTAGACCTTTCAGGTTGTACCTACCTATTCTTTGGTTCAAATTCACTGTTCAGTTCCCCATTCGGACTAGTTAGTTTAGCCTTTTATTCTTGGATGGTATGGTAATTACTGTGTTCATATTGTGGGTTTGGTTGGAGCAGTGTTAATGGACGGGCACAAGGAAAACGAAGCCATAGCTGAATTAACAAGAGCAATTGCATTCAAGGCAGACGTTCACCTTCTACATCTGCGGGCAGCATTCCACGAGCACATTGGCGATGTGTTGGGCGCACTACGCGACTGTCGAGCTGCTCTTTCTGTTGAACCAAACCATCAAGAAATGTTGGAGCTTCACAGCCGTGTAAACAGCCCTGAACCATGACTTATAAGAAAGAAAAAAAAGAGTCAAGTTTTATCGCCACCTTGTATACTAGTGAGCTTGTGCATGTAAGATCCATGTCATATCTTTTTTACACCCAAATTTTGTAATTTGTATTTTAATATTTTTGGTAATATAATTTAATTTGTCTTAAATTGAAAATTATGAGAAAGTCTGGCATCATTCTCCTAGCTATCTCTTAATCATCTCCATATATATATATATATATATATATATATATATATTAAATCTACCATTGAATATATAAGATGTACATGTAAACCACAAATCCAACGATGGATTTGAATCTATTTGAAAAAAATATGGTTAGAAGATGGTTAAGGAGAATAAGGCTTAGCATTTTTACGCATATTTTCAAGTGTTTACTTCTTGACGTGACATTGAAAATCATCATCAAATGAAATAAAAAATGAAAATGAGTGTTTAGAAGTATGTTTAGCATGTCTCATTCAATGATGATTTTTATTGTCATATCAGAAAGTGAACACTTAAAAATATGTGCATAAATTTCATGATAATATCAAAATCCAATAAATGAGTGCTACACATTTTCAAGTGCTCAATTCTTATTGTATCAGTGAAAAACAAATGAAAGTGAACATTTGGAAGCATGTCTCATTCAATGGTGAAAGTGGGCATTCGGAAGTACGTATAATTCAATGATAATTTTTACTGTTACTTTACCATACAACATGTAAAGTGATTATACCTAAATCATTGTTACCGTTAGATTCTATACTGTCCTGATCAGATTCCTCCCTCTCCTCAATTACTCCAGTGCCTTCTTCTCTAAGTTCAATCATTAGTAGTTGCTCATGTTTGCATCGATGCTCCCTTTGCCATAATCATAATGCCAGCATAACCTTTTTACTGTTAAGGGTATTGTAAAAGATGAGCTACTTCCACCAACTAGTGGCTTCTTTGGCGATTGTCCTCCCTAAGCATCTCCTCATGTACTCTTGTGAGTGAGAGGGTAGCCATCATAGTCTAAGGCCGTTGAACCTTGATCTGTCATTGAAATTTCGACCCAAGTCCTTCAATGAATGTCCCTACTAACTGTCTTTTGGACCAGTCTCACACTTGATTGAAGAGACGTTCAAAGTGACTTTAATGTCCTCAACGTTAGCCGGAATTTTGCTAGTTTGGCATCTACATTGTCATATGCTAAGGGACCAAATTGAACAAAAGAGTCCTTCAACAAACTCCTCATAGGTTGGTTTTCCTAATCAGTCTAATCTTAATCGTACTGATCTTATACGTACTGATATGTCTGTTCAAATCAATCCTAAAACACATTTGGATTCAATACTTGATATCTTAGTTCCAACCAATCCCATTAGAAAATCATCAAGAATTAGACAGAAATCAAGTTATTTACAAATTTTTCATTGTCAAATGACAACTTTATCTCTATCACGTCAAAGCTTTACTCCCAGTGATTCATGTATCCCTTATGCTTTCCCATACGTTCTTTCACATGATGAACTTTCATTTCTTATAAACACTATATCCTTTTGGTTTCAACACATGTTGAACCAAAATATTACCATCAAGCTATTTAGCATGCATGTTGGAGTGAAGCAATGCCAGTTGAAATCAAGGCAGTTGAAGATAATAATACATGGACTCTTGTGTCTTTACTTCCAAACAAAACTTATATAGGCCGCAAATGGGCCTATAAAGTCGAGCACAAATCAGATGGATCAATTGAAAGGTAAAGGCAAAACTTGAAGCCAAAGGATTCACTCAATGTGAAGGCTTGGATTACTTTGAAACCTTTTATCCGGTGGCCAAACTCACTGCAATAAGGTGTTTACTTGCATTAGCAGCAATTAACAATTGGAAGCTTCTTAGATGGAGATCTAGTTGAAGAAGTGTTTATATATGAAACCACATCTTGGTTTTGGCACAAAGGGAGATAATAGGCTTTGTCGGTTGAACAAAATCTTTATTTGGCCTAAAGTAGGCATCAAGATAATGGTTCAACAAATATTCATCAACTCTGCTTCTTCATGGATTTACTCAATACAAAGCTGATTATTCTTTGTTTACCAAGTCTAAAGGCTCCTCTCTTATGGCCCTTTTTGTCTATATTGATGACTTAGTCTTAGCTAGAGATGATCGTCAAGCTATTGCAGATCTGATTATGCTTTTGGGAAAACATTGCTTAACCTTCTTAAATTTTGGAGCTTTTACAATCATCTCTCTAAACTTTAAAAAAAAAATGTCAATTTAATATATCTAACTTTAAGAGTTTGCAATGTCACTTCTCCATTAAGATTTAACAATAAATCTTAATGAAGGACACCAAAATAGCCCTGCTTTACTTTTTTTTCTTTTTTTTTTTTAAATAAATAAATAAATATAGGAGTATAAAGAATTAGAATCATCTTCGGTTTAAATAAATCGGACAAAAGTGACTGACTTAATATTATCAATATTATCAAAGTCAAATAAACTGTTCCTCCCCGGACATCTCACCTATACTCCATCGGTTTATAGGAGAAAATTCTTGAGACTCGATTGCAAAACTTTCTTTAAACTTCATCCACGTCCACGGTTGGCACACAGCTGAGGAAGTTAGAGGGAGGGGGAAGGGAACTCACAGGAGGAGGGGAAGAGGGTAATTGGTTTATATCTACAAGTCTTTCACTCTGTCGCTCGTCGCAATCAGTTCGTTCGTCTCAGACTCTGCCTTGCCGCAACTTTCACTCGCGAGGTAGCGATCATTCTTATCGTTCTTCTTTTAGCTATAGAATCCGTTTGGGTGCTGGGAAACCGATGGAAAATAAACAAAACGTGAAAACCTTTGGTGCTTGAAGGTTCCGTGGTTGCGATTTTCGTGCTGACATTTAGGGATTGTACGGCAAACGAAGTCCTTTAATCTATTTGCAGAAACAGGGAAATGGGTTTCCCTAGCTAGAATCAGAAGTTAATCAATTTCTCAGAAACTAGTAAATACAGTTAAAACACGCCACCACCATTGTACATAAATAACTACATGAAAAGTTCATAGTACATGCTTTCATTTTGGGTTTTTTTTCCTCATAACTTGTCATGTTAAGGTTAATATATGTTTTTTGTAGAATACAAATGGGATATGTGCTAGTCTTCAATTAATTTATCCATTTCTCTATGTCCTAGGATTGGATTGATTTTAAGTGGTATTTCTTTCACTAATGATTATATTTTCTCTTCATATTATGTCTGTTTGCAACCTCTGCTTGTCAAAACTTTGTTTGTATACTAAATACCGATAAATCTGAAGTCTCATTAACTTGTTGTTAGATATATTCTGTAGATGATGAGTTGAAAATATGATGCCATGGTACCAGAAATGAACTTTTGTGCCAGCCATTTAATGTAACTTTTACTGTCAGTTTATTAGAGAACCTTTGTCTTATTTCTATGCACTTTCACCTGTTGTATAGCGGACCAAACTGCAATATCTGCGCATTTCTTTGTACTCTGCGTTTTTCCAGAGTTAAAATCTTCCCTCTGTGAATTCTAGACTTTCTTTTTCTTCACAGGAGTGAAGTTATATCGTCAATTGATGGAAGGGTTTAAAATTGGAGTTATGTTAGGATTGTTAGCTATTATGATTCGATCTTCATATGGAGTATCTGTGTCATGTATGATGGCATATGATGAAGATGGGGTTTTCGGCGTGTTAGAGTCTCCTGAATGTTCTGAGTGGGTTCTTTCTGCTGGATCTCCTCAAAATCAGACTGTGAACTGCCAGTCTGCTACACTTCAGGGACATAGGGAATACCAAGAGGATCGTATTGTATGCCATCTTCATATGAAGATACTGCTTCTTGGTATTGTCTCTCTTTTGAAAGTTACCATTGCTAGGAGTGATTTATTTGTAGTTTGGGTTTTACTTATAAATTTCTGATGTAACACATGAGATTGCATTCTGGGTTTGCTAAAGTTGTGGAAACAGAACAAAACTGAAAGAAGAAGATAGAAAGAGAGAATAAAAATATACACGTAAAATGAATAAAATAATAGGGCACCCTAAATTCATTTACTGTCTCATTTGTTGAACAAAAGTAAGATTTCATTTCTTGAAGAAAGACTCTTGTAGGTGCACCATTTTTCAGACAATATATATATATTTATATATTTATATATATTGTATTTGTATTGGTGCAAGAGTTGAAGCTTGACTTGAATGCAGGCAAAAATGGGCTTGAGGAAGTTACAGTTGGTGTTGTGGCAGTATTTGATGGTCATGGAGGTAATGAAGCGAGTGAGATGGCTTCTAAACTTCTGTTAGATTACTTGTACATGCATGCTCTATTTAACTCATACAAGCTCATAACGCATTACAAGGGAGTTTTACCTGTAATTGATGAAATATCGCATTTGAAAATATTAAAAGAAGCACTGTTGAGGGCAATCCATGACATTGATGTCAAATTTTCTCAGGCAAGTAGAACCTAATCACTTCTCAGTTCTTTGTGCTCTTTAAACTGTTTTTTTTTTTTCCTTCATATATTCATTTATGTTCCATTTTGTACTTTCAGGAAGCTTTTCAAAAGAGGCTTCCATCAGGATCCACTGCCACTGTAGCTCTTCTTGTTGATGGGCAGATTTTAATTGCCAATGTCGGGGACTCAAAGGCCCTTTATGCACAGAGAAGATTGAATCTGGTCAGCAAACTTGTTCTCTGATAGTTTCTTTTCCGTTTTTATTTTATTTTATTTTTTTTATGTTAATGATATTGATTCTTTAATCAGCTGCATCCAAAAGATAACTGACCCTAATTTAAGGTTTAGATGAGTTGAGTGTAGTTGTGTCCATTAGATATGTGCTAAAATAACAAAGAACACTTGTCTCTTAGTGCTTCTACATGAAGTATGACTTAGCTAAGCACTTGTTCGCATATTAAAAATATGAAATCCAATACTAAATTTACTTTATTTTTAGCCTGATAGCTTGTTGTTTGCATGTTTTGATGATCATGGCAGGTAATTTGACAAGCAGTCTTTCAGCTACTGAACTAACAGAAGATCATCATCCTGATAGAGATGATGAAAGAGCTCGAATTGAAGCAGCAGGTGGTTATGTTTCTGTGCGGGGTGTGCCTCGAGTCAATGGTGTGCTCGCTATGTCCCGATCCATTGGTGATGTGTATCTAAAGAGGTGAGATTTCCAATCTTAAATGATAACCTTTCCCACCCCCCCACCTTTTTTTTTTTTCTCTGAGCAATATTAAATGATAGCTTAATGTTATCTTCTGTTTTTCTATTTTTGTTACTTGATTCCATTTTTATTAGTCAGAATCGGTATGAGTAATACACGCACAAGGTGAAAAGAAGTCCTAATCTATACCATGTCCAGAATTCATTGTCAATTATTGATCTATTTTCATGTTACATTTTCACCCTTTATCATATTCATATATACTTGCAATTATTTAAGATGCAGCTTCTTCTTTCATTCTTTTGTGGTTAGATTTGGCGTTATACCTGTGCCTGAAGTGACCGATTGGCAACCGCTAAATGCTGATAGTAGATTTTTGGTGTCAACTGATGGTACTTTTAAAGCTTGACAGCGCAAGATATGTGTGATCTTATTCATGATTCAGGTTCTTGCTCGTCCTCATCCTCATTGGCAGAATGCATAGTGAATACAGCATTTGAGAAAGGTAGCATGGATAATTTGTCAGTTATTATAGTTCCACTATGATGGTTTTTTGTGTAAACTTCTTTTTTGGTTAAGTATTAGCACGACGCTCTAACCAACTGAGCTAATAGGCCATTTCCTTTGTGTTAACTTGTAAGAAAGAAAGATGTATGCTTCTTTTGTAGCATAGGCTCCATGTTTCTCCATTTACTTAGAATTTTACGTCATGGTAAAATCAAGCTCCATCTTTCAATGAGAGAATAGAATGAGGTTTGTGCTTATGTAATGCGTAAAAGAATTAAAGGGGCAATCCTATGAATAGAAAAGACTCATTTTTATGTCATTAAATTTTCATATCACTAATCCAGTGTAGTTTTTAGTTTTTTGTTTAATGTCATACAATTGGGTTCATATAGGTTTGTGATTTTAAAATAACGATTTTAAAATGTGCAATTTAAAACATAACTTTTAAAAATGCGATAAGCGTTTAGGAAACTCACAGTTTGGCCTTTAAATGTAATTTAACTTTTAAAATTGTGTTTTAAAAAAAGTACTACCTTACCTATGATTTGAAAATGCGAATTTTTTACTTTTTCAAATCGTAATTTTTAAAAACATAATTCCAAATTATTCATTTTTTGTAATTTAGTTTTACATTGCACATTTTGTCTATAAAATTGGAATGCTAAACACACCTTAACTGCAATGGAGAACCACATTAACTTGAAGTCAAAAAGAACCGAAGTCAAAAAGAACCACATTAACCTGTCTTTCCACTTGCCACATGGCTAACTCCCCCCATTCTTTGAGCAAGGCCAGACGTCACTTACAATAATGCTACACACTCTAATTCTCATGGCTTTCAAAATCATCATTAATCAAAATTCAATAATAATTTATTCTAAATTTAATGATAATCTTAAAAGTCACGAAAAAAAGTATTGAAGTGAAAGTGTGAGTGTATAGCATTTCTCAATCACTTAACATACTCTTAACGTGAATTTAGAGGGTTTCAATTGTATTAGGTTCTAACAATCCCATTTTGTATTCCTAAATCAGCAATTCCATTTAAGAATTCCCATGTTTTAAACCGCATTAGGAGAATTTTTTAATCTGGTGTGATTACTCTATTCCCTCTTTGCTCTTTGGTTGTCCCACTTTCCTCTATTATTACACCTATATTTATATTGTATTGTATGAAATGTTAAATCATCACTTATCTTAAAGCATAAGCCGATAGAAAAGGTAAATTTAATCATTTAATCATTACTTTAACATTATCTCTCACGTGTGGGCTCAAATTTCTTTTTAATAGGTAAAAACTCAACACGAGAAATATTTAATTGAAATGGCACATAAATGACGGAGTCAAGATTCAATCTCAAGACCTTTAACTCTGATACTATGTTGAATAATAAGAAAGAAGAATTCTCTTATTTTTCAATATCCAAATGATACATCCAAGGTTGTTTATATAGAGAAACAACACACTAATATGGAATACAATAATGAGAACATATATAGGAGATCAAATCATATCAACTACATATCTTCAACATGAAACTTTGGTTGTTTATCCTGAAAATTAGAGTTCAAAAGTGTATCGAACCTCTACCATTGGAATGAAAAAAGTAAATGCAAACTAGCCATGACCCATAACAAGTCAGACTACCGAAAGAGCAGCATGCAACAACTTGTATTTACACCAAAATATAAAAAAGTTATACATTTGTATGGTGAGAGTGACTCCTAGGATAGATCAATTGGCTGGGAAACATGTCTCATAAAACGGAAATCACTAATTCAAAAATTTCATTCTTTGCCCTTGAAGTCTAAAAAACTTGTAAAAAAATGGGTCAAATTTCATATATACACGATTGGGGAGCCATTTCTGGACAAGGTGGTTAGTAACATACATGGGTTAAAAAAAAAAAAAATTACATACATTATATATTATCATCAAACTATAAAATCTATACATGCATAAAATGTATTAGCCGGTACAATCATGTAGATCTTCGATCAAGCGCTTCTGTTTGAGGCTGGAATTCACTGTACTTTTCCAAAGACACCAAACAAATGAGTGTTTTGATCAGTTAATTTTCCAAAAGGTTTCTGCAAGGCTTCCCAATTCTGACCTTAAAACTCCTTTTCCATGCAATGAGAAGAGGAAGCTGACCATTGGAATAAAAGGTTTAAGAAACTAATGTTATTGGTGGTAGTAGATCTCCTGTATGTTGGCCCCTCCTATATGTTGGGCCAAGGTTTGAATCCTCTTAACTGTTCTAGTGTTTTGGTAAGACAGTTCAAGTGCTCGTGTTTTTACCTGTACATTAACACAACGTACTCCTCATACAATTAGATGTCTTTGCATGATTTCTTCTCCTTTTATATATATATATATATATATATATATATATATATATATATATAATAAATAAATAAAACTTTTGTGTTTAATCAGCAAAAGACAATAGGGAAGAATGGTACCTTGTTGGGAAAACAAAGAACCAGAAAACTAGTAACTCCCCAAAAATTCATGCTTTAGGAGGAGGTTGGAAATAAGGATGCCTTAAAGCTTCATCGACACTCAATCGATCCTCCTGAATTAACATGCATTTGAAACCAGCATCACATTTAGCTACGTTTCAAATTTACAGGTGCTATAAACATAAATAATCAGATACAAGGTTTTCGAGATTTTTTTTCAAAGATTTTGACACGTATGCTCTCTAGTTACTTGTACTATATATGTAATTCCCTAGCTATGTACCATTGCCTAGGAGTTGATGTAAAAGCCTATCACACCTAGACACTCTTGTCACTAATAAAATGAAAAAAAAAAAAATTATGGTGTGGCTGCTGACTAGGACAAACAAAAGTTTCTGGTGTATCCACGTGCTGACATGTTAAAACATATTTAGAGAAACAAGAATATTAGGTAACTCCTGTGTAATGCCATTGCTTAGCTTTTTTCTGTGATATGATACATATGCAATTGTTGATGTCAGAACAAATGGCATGCATGAATCCAAGGGGTCACCTGCACTTGAGTGCAAGACTTATTTCTTTTTAATTGCTCATAAATTTTGAAGAAATACTCTTAAGCAGAACTCGAGTTCTACATTAACATTCTTATAAACTCAATTTTGATGACCAAGATACCAAACAATTTAGTACGTATTACACTTTTCTGCATGAACTAATGTTTTCCAGAAAAATACTTTTCTGGCAAAATCCAACAGTTAAATACCCATTCCAAATTTCATTCCAATTAAATGATCCATGCTGCCAATATATCTCACAGAAATAAAGATGTACTAAATAATTTAAAAGAAGACCAAAAAATGAAGTCTTATTCTATCAATTTTATGATATTGTCGACAATCAAGGAAAAATAATCTGCTTCACAACATTCAATACTTTACAATTGCAATAAAAACTTACTGGGTCCCAGAGTAATAGATGGCGCACTAACCGCAAAGCCCAAATATTTGGAAACCTGCAAACATTGTGAAGAAAAAAATTATGATGAGCAAAACATTTGCAATAAGAACCATACAAAATAATACAAGAGCATCTATACTGATACCAACAAAATGCATAACAGCATAGACAAACCCTAATTTAAGAGGATCTCTACTCTTAATTTGACGGGAAAAAAATTCTTCAGAGCATTTCCAGGAGGCTGGTGAAACTCCAACCTGAATCCAAAGAGATGAAATTTTATTAGCAGATGCAGGATACACACACTTCGAGTTAGGAAAACTTTTTAAGCACCATCTTTGGTAAAGTACAGCATTCCTTGAAGCTATGACAAATTCAAAAGTTCAATATCTGGAAACCAACCCCCCAACCAGCAGAGGTCCATGCCAAAAGTCTCACCTAAAAGGATACTACATTGGTATCTGTTTGCACTATAATATGTCAGGCATAACACTTGAATCAGAAAATATCCTAAAGATATATTTCACGCACTTTTCTATGCCCACAACTCTGGATGTGAGTAGTCACTCTTATACATAAAATGGCACAGGTGCCAATTCTAGTACTAGAAAAGAACCATAAGCAAGCAGAATTAACTCAAAAGAGGTAAACTAAAATCAGAAATCTCACACCCCCTCAAATGATCAAAGAACCAGCAAAGTAGAGAGGAATGGACTAATAGATATCAATGACACTTTTAATCAACAAAGAGTCCAAGCAAAACTAGCATAGAACAAACAGCCTCAAATATCGGACAACTTAAAGCAACCAATGTATAAATGATATGTAACCTCATAGAACAACTTCAGTTATTTCCTGTAAAATGCCATTACTCCTGAGAAAAAAGAACAAGAAAAATCCTATAACAGAATATTAATTTATCACTATATTCCCTCAATTTACATATCACTGAAGTTATTGGGGAAGGGTTATATGATAATTTCCATAAATTTTTTCCAATATTGACTATAAACCAACTTAGAATGCTACCAAATGTTTGATATGAAATTTTATGCAGAATTATTACAGACAGATCAGTAAGAATAATTTAACTTCTTTATCCTATTATTTGTAGTGGTATATTTATTTACCCTTCCAATTGTTTTAAACATGACTTATCCACGCTTAAATTTCTAAATTACATCATATAAGCAGATGCGAGTTCACATCAAGCTGTGCCAGGGACTATAGATACCATGACCAAGCTTGAGACCCAAAACTATGCTTACTACCACCAACTAAAAAATTAAAAAATCGAATTAAGAACTAAGCATGTTACTCAACTATGATGTTTCTAAATTAAAATTGAGGTCTACAAAGTCTATCACCTAACTTAAGTGTAAGATGAGAGCAAAAAATGAAGGAAACAGAATGAAACAGTGTATTTTGCTAATTTTCACGATAACAAACACAGGAGAACACTTGGCAATAAAAGATAATATTTTGTGACACTAAACACAAACCCATGGGTTAGCTTAGCAATAGAAGATGGTATACTTACTCCGTCATCCGAGTGATGGTGTTTTGAGGAACTCCCAGAAATTAAGATACACAATTCCATCCATGATCTAAGTCTGTCATCATAAAAATAGCTTCATTATCACTCTCGTGAACTACCCAAAGAACATATCCAAATCATTCTCTCTCGTTAGACAATATAATTTTTCTCGAATTAGAAAATATTAACGGCCTAAATTTCACTTTATAGAATATGATATTACTCTATTCCTAGTGATTCTCATATTTCGATGCCCAGAAAAAGAAAGAAAAGAAAAACAATCCATATCTCCAAAGCATAAGGAAATTATTTTATAATTACTTTTCAATTTCCCAAATTTGGCACATCTATCCTTAAAGAAGTCATGATTTGAAATACAAGTGTTAACAAAAATAAAAGCATATTAAATGTTAAAAAAATAAAGTTATGTTAAGTATAGCAGAGAGGGGTTACTACAGATCCCCATTTTGAGTAGATTTGGCACTACAATTTTGCAGACCAAAAGTGCAATTTAAACCAAATTGCAGAAAATCTATCATTTAAGAGTGCATTTTAAAAAATTGCAATTTGAAAACGTTTTTTTTTTTTTTTTAATTTTTTAATTTTTTATAAGAAAAGAAATAAAGTAAATCGCAATTTAAAAATGTAGAAAAATCTCATTTTCAAATCGGAAGCAACGAGGTGATTTTTAAAAACGCACTATTTTAAAGTTAAAGTTAAATTGCAATTTCAAAAATATAATTTTATTAAATGAGTTATGTAGGTTAATTCTGAGAAACGCAGGTTGACCCACTTGTGACCTGTTTATTAACTGTCTCCAATTTGATTGACCTGTTTTGATTCAATCCCTATTACACTAAACTCTAAGGCCTCGTCTGATTTGCGGAATGAGTATTCTACTAGGAAAATAAATAGTCATTACTAGAAATGGAGGATGTTGAAATGGAATAATCAATCATATTCTTTAGTTTGGTAGAAACACATTTCATAATTGGAAATGAACTAAAATTACTAAAAAGCCCATACGACTTTTGATTTTTTCAAAACTCAAATTTTAAAATAAATAAATGTCGAATGTGTGGGTGGACGGCCACCCGCAACAAACTAAATAGCCATTACTAGAAATGGAGGATGTTGAAATGGAATAATCAATCATATTCTTTAGTTTGGTAGCAACACATTTCATAATTGGAAATGAACTAGAATTACTAAAAAGCCCATACGACTTTTGATTTTTTCAAAACTCAAATTTTAAAATAAATAAATAAATGTTGAATGCGTGGGTGAACGGCCAGCCGAAGCAAACCCTAGGGGTGGCTGCACCACCCTTGAAGTGCCTCATGGTGGACCCATGAGGCACCAGTGGTGGCCACCCCGCTATCAGGGGTGGGTTTGCGTGACTAGCCACCCCATTAGGGTAATGAGTCAATAATTTGCTACAAATTGGTTTGTAGCAAATTCATACAAACCCATCTAATAAAATGACACGTGTCCCTTAACATGTGAGAAGCACATGTTTTTTTTAATAACATGTGCTTCTCACATGTTTTTTTTTAATAGTTATGAGACACATGTCATTTTATTAAATAAGTTTGTATGAGTTTGCTACAAACCAGATTGTAGCAAATTCCTATCTAGGGTAATGGGTGGCCAGCCACCCATGCACTTCTTAAATTTTTTAAGTTTGAAAAAAAATATATGGAAAATTTTATTTGTTCCCTCAGGAATAGCTATTCCTCTCATTTTTTAGAGGAATAACTATTCCTCTTCATAAGGGAATTAGTTATTCTTAGGAATTAACCCTTATCAAATGAAATAATAGTCATTCAATTCCTAAGGTCTATAATGCAAACCAAACAATACCTAAGTTTCTAATTTCGTATCAACTTTACGGGTCGTATCAAACAATGCTAGCCCTAATGAATTGTGAGGGCCCAAAAATATAAATCGAGCCTATCTCGTGTAAATACACTAATTGTTAACAATCTAAATTTTAGAAAAGGTGTTGTTTGGTGGACGGGGCTTCAGCAATTCTCGATCCATTATCTTAAGGGGTAGGAATACCAAGGGCAATTCAGGAGAATTTAGATTACTGATGGGTCCTGTAGGATTCAGAAACCCAACCTGAAATATTTGGACCTCTTTAACGCTGGGATTGGGTGAACATGTGGTGTCATGAACTTGTGAAGTAGGGAAGGATGATCATACACAACGTGAAGTAGTGGCAGGGATGATAGTTGGTATGTGCTGAATGGGAGAAGTGGACAATTGTCAGGTTCATGGGGGCAGAGCAGTGTTCTGTTTGTGTGTGTGTGTGTGGGAGGGGGGGAAACAGGGGTGCACTGGGCAGTGTGGGTAGGCAGCTTGGCAGCCATCATGGCACATGGTGGTGTCTTCTGTAGAGTGGAAGTGAATTGGGGTTAGCATACTTCAGTTACGGAGTAAGGTAATGTAGTGGGTAGAGTTGTGTAAAAATGTGTTGAGTACTGTTTAACATATGGTCTGCTAGTAGGACACTGGTCTGTGTGGTTAAAAAGAGGGGAACATGTAAGACGAGATCAGAAAAGAATGAACTCTCTTGTACTGAGGTGTTCCAGCCGAAATTGGAACTTGTTAGTGTGAGTTTCATTTACAGTATTTTCATTTCTCCATTCTGCTCCATCAATTACCTTTTACGAAAAAGAAGAAAGTTTTAATATGCAAACCTTTTGTATTCAAGCCATAGACTTCAAACATGATATATCCGCTAATAAAAAGTTAGTTACATATCTAAGGCTTCATCTCGTCTCCCTAACTAGAGAGTAAGACTGTGAGCTTATGTGGAAAAAAATTATCTACAGATCAGTTGATAGCAAAGAGAGGTTGTGAAGGGGTGGAGCTACTTGATATGGTTGCACTTTGAAAGCAAAACGGAACTTTTGATCAGAATTCAAAAATGTGAAGTTGGTGGAATCTTTCGGTGAAGGAGCTAAGAAGCAGCGAAATGAAGGCTGCTAAAATGGATGTATAATACATAAATCAGACAAATTTAAGATCATGCCTACACCAATCACAAAATAAAGTAATAATCATGCCTAAACATTTCTCAGCATTTTAACATTGTTAATTTTAGTATTTCATGTGAGGCGGCTATAAAATAATTATGTTGATTACGGCCACATTGCTAGACTGCCTTGCACCTAGATCAGAGAGTCATCTCAATATCAGAATTCGCAATCTATCAAAATTTTCACCTCAGGCATGCCAATGGTTGTTTCTAACAGATGCAATACTATCATTGAGAGCCACTCAAAATTTATTCTCAAGAAGAATTTGAATATTTAACAACCATAAAGTCTTCTCGAGAGCAAAACTCACTTATATGCAAGCTCTTTTAAGCCTTCGTCCCAACCATTAAGATGCTGGTCTAAAAGAGCACGTGTTAAAGCACTTATCTGAAAAACATTTGGTGATCCTAAGATCAATTCCAACATCACAACACCAACGCTCCACATATCATACCTGTCAAATAAAGCAAGTAATGATGATTCTCAGTCCAACAATAGAAATGATATTAAATCCAAGCTTGAAGATGCATATGCAGCATGAGTGTGTTAAAAGTCATATTTTCCCCAAAAAAAAGGACCAAGAATGCTAACTTTTCATATAGATTATATTAGAGATTGACATACTTCAACGTTGTGCTGATTGGCCCATGATAGAAACTCGCATTAAGCAAAGCTTCAGGTGGAGCATACTCATAAGTTTGTTCAGCCCTGAAGAAACCCAAAATGAAGATATGCCATCACAACAATAACTGAGATACTAAAACATAGAAACAGCGTAAGTAAAAAGCTTCTAAAGAGAAGAGAGATACCTAGAAGGTCCCAGAACCATATAAATGCTTCATTGTGAATTGTCTATTGCACTACCAAAAGTCGATAATGCGCCTAATGAATTGGAGAAAAAGGCATTAAATCCACCAACATGGACAAGGACAAAAACCACTTAGTTTCAGCAGCATTATTATAGGTCAAACAGGCACAAAGCAGAATCAAATTTCAAGCATATGCAATAACCTTGCTTTGATGATGCAAATGTTAAAGAGTCAACCTAACCACTTATTTCTAGTTGATGCAGAAAAAGACCAGTGCAAGTCTCTAAAGGTGTAAGATGCAACCTTGCTATTCTTAATTAATATTGTTTTGGGAAGGGGAGGACCATTGCATGTACATAATGTCAAATTAGGAGGCAAACATAATATGGGTAACTGAAGCATGCAGAAAACTTCAGAGCTTCTAAAGATCACAAAATAAAACATAGTTATAAGACAGAAACAGATTAAAATGTTATCCATATTAGACCAATTCAAACTAGAGATAAGCAGCACTGCATAAACAATTCTCATAATACTTGAGTATGTCATAAATTGCATAATAAGCATGATATCAAAACTATCCTTCCTCTAAATATGTACATATACAATATAAGATTGTTAAATGGTATTCATGTTATTATCATTTTCTCATATATATAAATAGTGAGAGGGATACAGTCCACTTTTACTCTTATTTTGTACAAACTCTTCTTTCTCTCTCTTTTTTTTTTTTTTTGGCTTAGTCAGAGGTGGTTATGGGGAATGAGAATCAGATACAGCTCAAGTTGTTGACAGGACATACAAGTCACAATCACGTACGTCAGTGGCAGTTATCCCCCTTAGAATCACCTCCAAGTCTCTTTTAGGACTTTTATTAAGTATGAGGTAAGAAATCAACAGTTTATACAAAATTCATTCAATAAATAAGAGGATACCTGCTCACCAAAATAATACATATCAATGCATGCATACAAACACATAAATACATGCATACATACGTATACATTTATGTTGATAAATATTAAAAACATACACAAATATTATGAAGTCAATAAAATTTTCAAATTACAAACAAAAGTCCATCAAAAGCATGTATACTTTCAGTCTCTAATAACGATGAATGAGTAGAAGCTAATGACATTTAGGAACAAGCTTCAATAAAAGCAAATTACAGGTTAAATATAATAACAGTAAGATATACTCTACAATACATTTTGGTGGTGAAATTCTTATCTCCACTTGGACTTCCTCTTAGGCATCTCCCTGTCTCCTGATCTTCAAAGCATATAACCATGTTCTCTTTCAAATATAAAAGCATTTAATGTTAGCATATTCTGCCAAACAATGATCCCTTCAATTAGTAATGCAAAATCATGATAAAAGAAAATTTTAAAAGACAAATTACCACAAAAGGTGATTTTCTTTTATATACATGTATGTGTACGGTGTATTGCACCACTGAAAATACAGGCTTCTAACAGGCATAAAAGACAAATTGAGACTGGAAGTAACTCCACAAATTTAAGAACACATTTTATCGAAAACAAAATTTTATGTCAGTTTGTTCTCTGGCTAATTATTTTCTTAACCAAAGAACAGGCTAATGCTGGACAATTATGATATAAAGAATCCTGATTGACCAACAGAAGAAAAAAATAGACTAATGGAACTTGGATCAACCAATTCCAACAAACTGATTACTCTAACGATAACAGCGTTAAATATATTCATATATTATAATATGTACATAATGTGTGTCTGTATCATTTTACTTGATAATTGGCTCAAACATAAAGCACTGATGTCCTCACCAGGTTTGATATCCCTGTGGGTGATATTGCGTTCATGACAGGACTTGATCCCCATCAACTGAAAACATGAAAAGATAGAAATTCCAGGTATATAAATGAGTGCTCAGTTAAAATATAAAATAATAAATAAATAAAAAGCCTAAAAAATGGACAGATTTGGTATTACATAATCCAAACAAAAACACAACTGTAGGACGTAATCTGAAACCTGTATCGTAGACATACCAATTGCCATAGAAGACTGCGCATTTCCTCTTGTCCTGCTTCCGTAGTCTTCAACCAATGCCACCATTTTGAAGGACGCAATATTTGGACATGTTTTACTTGTTCAACCCTTTCACCATCAGCATGATCATCTACACCTTCGACAGTATACAAAAGCTTGGACAAGGACACACCCTCATGACGAAATACAAGCCATATTTCATTAGATCGAGATTCAAAAGACTCTACATATCTAGCAATATGGTTCAGACCTTCTTCATTCGTAGCTCTTTTCTGTCTAAATTTGTTTGGAAGTACATTTTCAAAACTCCAAGGGTTTTCATCCACTATTGATTTGGTTGTTTCTAATAGGCCAGATAAACCCACCCCTAATTCTTCCACAACAGAATTTGATATTCCAGCTGATAACAAACCTTCAAGGCGATTAGAGGCATTTAGAAAAACTTCACCAAAGTACTTCTCCCGTAGACCACTTAAATAAACAGCAGGCCCTCTCTCCACCTATTTTATGATAAGCAAATAGTCATTCATGCTATAATCTTAATATATAGAGGACAAAACTATCGTAAAAAGGAAAAAGACTCAAACTTGGATCTAAATGGAATTGTGGAGATCCAATTTTAGTTCAAAAAAAAAAAAAATTGGTAAGTAAAGTTCAAAAAAAAAAAAAATTATTACCATTATACGTTTCAAAATGAACAAGTTCTCATCAGCAGGACCAGCCTGACAATTTTTAGTAGATGAACTACAATTTGAGTTGAAACGACAAGAATTAGATGAGATGTTATTGTTTTTCCCAACATGGTTTGAACTACTGCTTCCTTGATGACAATCCCAATGAAAAGCCAACCATACTTCACCATAAGATCCACGACCAAACCTTTTTTTTCGTGTGTACCTAACAGCCACGAAGGACAGAGTGTCTTAGGAGTCTCTTCTCAAAGAACACCAAGAAGAGTGTCAACTTCTTGTCTTGCATAACAGAGAAAATAACATAAATGAAGAAATTGATTTTCTTTTCTCAGTTTTATTTACATACAATGAAACACTCCTGGCCATAAATGGTTCATATTAACCTGGCTGTACTTGATTGGCGAATGCATCAGTAAGCAATAATAGTAGACCATCACCAACATGGAGCCCATGTTATATCGCATCATGCTATGCTCACATCCATGTAAGGATCATAGCCAACATATTCCTAAAATAATAGTGCAATAAAATGTTGATAGATGACATTTTGAAAATTCTGTATCAGGTTATTTCCTTGTGGCTGCATTTACTTAAAATGTCATGTTGAATTGCAATGTTATTTCTTCTACATGAGAAAACAGCACTATTTTCACCTACATTGTTCTTTTCTTTTTATCAGACATTGTTCAAACAGCTTTCCTTGAGGTTTTACATTCAAAGTAACAGCTTTCTTGGAGTTTCATAGGTCATGCCAAACAACATCCTAGAGTTGCTACATTGTTGGAAGACTCAAGGACGGGGACATTCCAACCAAGCCATCTGGAAAGTTATTCCCACACTACTAATACAGAGCATTTTGAGAGGAAAAATTTTTTTTTTTTTTTTTAAAAAAAATCAGCGATTCTTTGAAGGACTGCAAGTCTAATGTGCTGTGTCTAAAATCCTCCTCCTTGAGTTCTCTTAGTTGGGCTGTAGCTTACATTCCTAATTTTTCCACCTCAAATCATGTAGATTTTGTTCACATTTTAGAAGACAGACACCAATATGGTAGTTGTATTCTCTTGTATACTTTTTGTGTACGAGAGCTTTGCCTTTTTCTAATAAATTATTGTTCATCACAAAGAAATATAGGGGGGGGTGCAGATCAAGTATCATGCATGGAAATTGTTCGATAAAGTTCCATGAAACAAACTTTTCAAGTAAAGGAAAAAATGCCTCGTGACACAAGGCAATACCAAAGAAAAATTCTCAATTTATAAAGACATATTTGCATGTCATCATCAAATTCCATTGATGAGAAGCATCTCAGATTGTGAGGGAATGATAATGACTGCTTCACACAAACATTTTTGTGACAATTAGATAATATGTTAGTTTCATTTTAGACATTAATTAAACATAATACAGGTGCATTGAATGAGGATTTATACATGTAAGTACTTTAACATAATGTCCTTTTCTTTTTGAAAGGTATAATTTAAAATAATTTCCTGATGTCAAAGTTGCGACCGTTTAACATATAAACTTCATAAGGCTAAAGGTCATTAAGCAGGAAAAATAAATGTACCTCGAGTCCGGCATTGCATACTCAAATGATCCATAATTTGAACCAGTATCATGGAGAGGAATTGATTCAAGCAGACCAAGGAAACTTGCAAAGCCTTCAGGATTTATGCATTGATCTTTAGCTCCATCAATGGTCATACCAAGGTATAAGCACAAGTTCTGATCATTATACTGATATAGAGGTCCACCTAATATCAAAATTAGAACAATGCAAAAGTTGCTCATTGTTAATAGATAGATGCTTTTAACAAACATGGAAGACAAATGCCTATAATTATTCACATACTTATTATTGAAGCACCATACGTTATTCTACTACACATTAAGATTATGCATGACTGAATCTAAATCTAGTTGATATATTAATAATATTGAAGCAAAGGAGAGCAATTATTCAGACAGGATACTAATACGCATTTATCTAAAAATAAATGTAGGGAAACTTAACAGGCTTTTAATCCAACTGAAAGCAATCACAGGACCAAAGGTTTCTACCCTAGAGGAAATACATGGTGATCAAGCATATACCATGGATTAAAGACCCTCATGACACCTCACTTACCACACTGCTGATCAAGGACCACAGGTAGAGCCTGAGGTAGGTCATGCACATAGTCTGCCTGGTCATCCTTTCGAGCTTGCAATGGGTAATCCATGTGTTCATCAAGGTTCTCCGACAAATGAAAATAGCCAAAATTGTCATGTTTTTTCTCAACCTAGACCAAGAAATGAAATCAATATCATTCATTAAACCTCTCCCTGTACTGATGGTGCAAGCCACAAATTAAATTAACAGTGGTCTCATATGAACCCAAAATTCTTACTTTCAACTGCAACAATTTCTATATCAATTAAAAAACTAAACAATTTCTATATCAATTAAAAATCTAAAATTGATGAACATGACTAGGTAGACAATTTACTTTCTTAATGGCAAGGATTATAACATCAGTCTACCAAAACATTCTTGGTGGCTTAACAGCAACAACCATCCACTCAAAATAGTCAAATGGCTCATTCAATCAAAATAATCAGTTATGCAAGCTATATATCATAAATATGTATCAGCAATTGTGTAAATTACAGATAGATAGTAGTTAGTATTTCAAAATTGTTATGTTGCATATGAGAGGGACCTTTTCCGTTCTGAGTGACGAAAAAAGAAATTATAAATACTATTAGAGGATAGCAAAATTGTAAAAGGACATCACTTAATTGCCAAGATGCATTGTAGATGATCCCGAGATTAATGACCCTCAATACTAAGACCATGATCATTAGTTAAAAACTTAAATTGTTATGTTGCATATGAGAGGGACCTTTTCCGTTCTGAGTGACGAAAAAAGAAATTATAAATACTATTAGAGGATAGCAAAATTGTAAAAGGACATCACTTAATTGCCAAGATGCATAGTAGATGATCCCGAGATTAATGACCCTCAATACTAAGACCATGATCATTAGTTAAAAGCTTAAAACCAACTCACAATTTGTTATATACAAGGAATCTGTCCCAGGTTAATTTGAAATGTTTAAACAAATACCCTAGAAACAATGAGAAAGAATAATAATTTATTTCTTTATGAGAAAGCAAACAGGTCAAAAAAAGAGAAAAAAAACTTCTATGCTTTCAGACGTACCAATAACCTCTCAAACTTGGCCCTGACCGGATGAACATGACCCAAATCCACTAGGTCAGAAGTGATGTCATCAGCTGATCAGGTTGACAAAAGTAATGATGAGTAAAAAAGTAGATCAACAATCATCACAATTACCATATTTATTGAGATAAAAAATGTAATATAGACAATTAAGAAATCACTCAATATAACCCTTCGTAATCAATTCATCATATTAAGTTCTTGACATGGTATGCAAGATTTTAGACTACTCATCACCATGGAGACAACACAAGTAAATATTTTGAACAGGCATGTGTTCATAATTGAACACCAAAAGACTATCAATCTATCACAAACACATCTAAAGGACAGGTGTACCCAAGTCAAACACATGCCACCCTAACATAGACAACAATCAGGCACAGGTAATCACAAACTGGACAAGATAATTGAAATTAATGAAGTCATAATAACTAAAGAAGTCGAGAAAGCAATAAAGTGGTTTTATCCTTTTACTTTCTTTTTTTATATATAAGTAATGTATATTCAATCAAAGTGCAGAGGGGCCAATCCTAATACAAGAAAACCCATAAATTATAGAAAAGAACAATATAATCCCAAAAACTCATGAAAATTAGTAATAGTCAAACTATTTCATGTCACTCTCCATGTATAAAAGGGTTGTAACATCATCTTCTTCATCTCTTACAATCCATTTTCACGATCTTCAAATTTCCTCGTTCCACTTCTCCAAAAGGCGCCATATTAAACACAAAGGTGTCAGTCTCCATATTTTCAAAGCATTACAATTTCCCAGTTGTCCCCTCCAACTGCCTAACAACTCACTTAGCCTTCGAGACATAACCCAAGCAACACCAAACAACTGAAGAAGCACACTCCACAACTCAGTTGCAACCTCACAATGGAGTAGATGATCTATAGACTCCCCACATTCTTACACATACAACACCACTCCACCACAGTAACATTTGTCTCTCACAATTTATCAGAAGTTAAGATTTCACACAAAGAACGCCATTCTCAAGAGAAACTTAACTTTCTCCTTTTACTACTAGTTATTGTGCTTCTTGGAAACCCAAACAACACATCAGTTGAGGTAAATTGATTTGGTTATAACACAATTGGATAAAAAAAAAAATTCATACCAATAAATAAATAATCAAGAACAAAGGTAATAACTTTTGCAGGTGGTTTCTCCCTTGTTGTAGGGCTAGCATGGGAAGAAAATAGAGAAAGAAGAGGCTATGTTCTCTACGTAGCCTCTCTCTCACCTTATTTTACATATATAGATAAAATCTAATACAATGACCAAAATACCCCAACATATTCTTTTAACCCTAACAAACTCTTCTAACACTCCTCAAGCGGGAGTATTATATCATATAAGCCTAGCTTGGAACAAATAAACCCTAACCACTTCGACACAAGAATTTTGTAAGCAATCAACCTCAATATGCTTGGTCCTTTCATGAAAAATTGGGTTAGACGCAATATGTAGAGCAACTTGGCTATAATAAAACAATGGGGTAGGAATAGGAGTTGAGAATCAAATCTCATGGAGAAAATATAGTAACCACATCAACTCAATTGCAGTATGAACCATTGCCCTGTATTCTACTTTGGCAATAGACTGTGTCACTATTGCTTGCTTCTTACTCTTCTAAGTGACCAAATTACACCTAAGATTGTACAATATTTGCCCACAATAAAACCTTCAACCTTGAGATGTTCATTTGATCTACAATCCCAATACCAAGAGCTATCTTCAAATACCAACTAATACACGTATCAGCTTCTCAATGTGAAACCCTAGAAGCCTCCAAGAACGACCAACAACACTAATTACATATGAGATATCTTGCCTGGTAATAGTAAGATAATTCAACTTTCCAACTAGACGACGATACCTACCATGATATTCAAATAATTCTCCTTCATTCTTTAGTAATTTCTTATTAGGATCCATTGGAATTCAACGGGACGAGCACCCAAAAGATCCATATCTTCTAACAAATCAAGTATATACTTTCTTTGAGATAAATTGATACCTGTCTGAAATCTAACAACTTCAATCCCCATAAAATATTGAAGTTACTGTTGGAAGTCCCACATTGCTTGGGTATTAAAGAGATGTGCCATTTATAAGGTTGAGGGTAAACTTCAACTCTTGAGCTAGCTTTTAGGTTGAGTTAGGCCCAAACTCATTTCTAACATAGTATCATCCATTTGTTGCGTGTTGGCTTGGATGTCCTCCGCCACACGGTATTAAAGAGATGTGCCATTTATAAGGTAGAGGGTAAACCTCAACTCTTGAGCTAGCTTTTGGGTTGAGTTAGGCTCAAACTCATTTCTAACGATTACCCCAAATACTTTGTATGAAACCTCTACTAAAAACTGTTTCAGTCAAGCAATACCTCCTGAATTATCTCGTTAATCACAATATCATCTACATATACCATAAGAAGAATATAGCATGCAAGTGAAATCTTGAATGATCTATCGACATCTTTGGAGACCAAACTCCAATGTGGGCTCAAAGAATTTTCAAACCATGCCCTCGGTAATTGCTTGAGACCATACAAAGCCTTTAACTTATAGGCACAACCCTAACACTCTCCCTGAGCAACAAACCTAGATGGTTACTCCATATAAACTTTATCATGTAATTCCTCTTGCAAAAAGGCATTTTTAATATCCAATTGAAACAAGGGCCAATGAGAGATTAGCACCCAAAAAATAATTACACGAACAAAAGAAATATTGGCAACATCAGAAAACGCCTCATAAGAATCATATCATACATTTTGTATAACCCTTAGCAACCAAATGAGCTTTCAATCTTTCAACTAAACCATAAAGATTAAACGTAAACGTGTAAACACATTTGCAACCATCAGTCTATTTACCAACCGGTAATGGAACCAGCTCCCACGTTCAATTTTAATGTAGGGCCGCCATTTCCAATTCCATAGGTTGCCTTCTACTAAAGTCGGATAACACATCATGCACTGTCTTTGGCATAGAAACACTAGAGATGTATGAAATAAAGCAAGAAAGTGACGGAGACAAAGAACTAATGGATACAAACTGACTAATAGAATGCTGGTAGTATAAGAGGGTTTACCTTTTTCGCATAACAATTGGCAAGGAATCGAATGCAAGTGGGGACAAGTGATGTTTGAGCACGGCGCGTATAAACTTGGAGTAGAGCACGCAAACTCAGATAGAGGTGGAATTGGCATCAGAATGGATGTGACATCATGCTCAAGGGTAGAGTCACCCAAAGAAGTACCAAAATGAAAGTAGGGAGTAGATTCAACTAACGTGACATCTACGCTAGTGAAATAGCGTAAAAAACAAGACTAGCAACAATATCCCTTCTAGGTTGTAAAATAACCAAGAAAGAGTTGAGGATCAAGCTTATCAAAACCAAAACCCAGATGATGAACATAGCAAACACATTCAAAACCTTCGGTGGCAAGGAGAATGGAGGGAGGAGGTGGATGAAGTAGGAAACAAGAGAAAATGAGGAGGCACCATCTAAGACCGAGGAGGCATTTGATTAATAAGAAAAACATTGAGAACAGCATCACACCAAACTTGTTTTGGGACATGCATATGAAATAAGAGAGCAAGTGCAACATCCAATAAAGGACGATTCTTGAATTCAGCTACACCATTTGTTGTAGAGTGTGAATACACGAGGTTTGATGGATAATGTCTTTATCAAACAAATAAGATGCAAAATAGCCAGATGCATATTCTTTGGCATTATCAGAACACAAAATATGAATTTTCTTAGCAAATTGAATCTTAATGGCATTACGAAAATTTGGAAAATAGAAAATAACCATGTCATACGAGAAAAACCATCCACAAATGTCACAAAAAAAGTGGAATTTATTGGACACTACACTAATCGATTCCCATACATCAAAATGAACTAACCCAAAAGGACTCAAAACCATAAAAAAAGCAACTCTTAACGAAAAAAGAGACAAGATGATGCTTACTAAGCTGACAAGCTTTGCAATGCATGTACAACTCATGACTAGTCTATGCAACTCATGACTAGGACTAGGGATTTGACGCTTCAACGTAGAGCGATGAGGATGGCCAAGACGACAACGCCACAAAAGAGTAGAGACTAACGACTACAAAACGCAAGAGGGAAAGATAGGTGTGCCATACAAATAATATAATCCACCAACTTCATGCCCTACCAATCATCATTGTCTTGAGATCCTAAAAATGCACAAAGGGTAAAAACTAAGGCCTCATTTGGCTTGCGGAATGGGAATTCCGTTAGGAAAATGAATAGTCAATACTAGGAATGGAGGATGTCAAAATGGAATAATTATTCATATTCTTTAGTTTGGTAGCAACACATATTTCATAATTGGAATTGAATTAAAATTACTAAAAATTCAATATGATTTCTGATTTTTCCAAAACTCAAATGAAAAATAAAAAAAATTTAAAAAAAAAATGTTGACAATGGGGGCTAGCCATCCATAGAAAACCCTGGGGGTGGCCTAGCCAGCCACATGTTTAACATTTTTATTATTATTATTATTATTATTATTATTATTATTTTAAAGAAATGATTTTTTTGGAAAACCTTGTCTATTCCCTCAAGAATAACTATTCTTCTCATTTTTATAGAGGAATAGCTATTCCTCTTCATAAGAGAATCGTTCATTATTCCCATGGGAAAAACCATTCCTAGAAATAGGTTGTTACCTAACAAATGAATGGTTATTTCATAGAATAGTCATTCCATTATAGAGGATCTATTCGCAAACCAAACGGTGCCTAATAAAACAATCAGGGAAAAGTATACATACCCCCCTCAAACTACCACCTCATTGTTAATGTCCTCCCAAACTACCAAAATTTGTCAATTTTTCCCTAATGACAAAAATACCCTTCATAAAAATCCAAAAAAAAAAAATCTAAAAATTATATATAGGAAAAAAAACAAAAGTAAATAATAAAAATTTTAAAATTATTAAAAAAAAAAAAAAAAAGAAGGGGAAGAAGAAGAAGAAGAAGAAAAAGAGAGGAAAAGGAGGTTTCAAGGATGGCCCAAACCAACCCCACTGGGGCCCTCAACGCTGAAATCCTTGTAAGACAACACAAATGGGGCCCTGGTCCACCAGTCTATCTTCTCCAACCCACCTCTTTTCACCCATTCATCAGCGTTCCATATGTTGAACTTCTAATTAGGGAAGAAGTCATTTGCTACCCCGTTGTTTTTAGTATTTAGTTTTTTTTTTTCTTTTTTTTCTTTCCCTTTTTTCAAATTTACAATGGTACTTTTGTCTTATTGAAATAACTTTACGGTCATTTTTGTCTTTTTACTGGCCTTGGGGTGGACATTGACAAATTTTGATAGTTTTGGAAAACATTGACAATGAAGTCGTAGTTTGAAGGGGGTATATGTACTTTTCTCAAACAATTGGGAGCTTTGGTAAATTTACTAATGGATAACAAATTAAAAGTAAAACTAGGAACATTTAAAACAGAAAATAACTTAATATCAAATGTGTAGTCCTAGAGCCAGCAACTCGGGAGAGGGAACCATTAGCGAGGGTGACACTTTGAGGTGTATCAAGAGGGTGAGATAGGAACATAGGCAAACTAGTCATATGTACATTTGCTCCAAAGTCAATGACTCATGAGCTGCTAGTGGAGGATAGAAGACAACGAGACTCAGTACTTGACTTAGCAAGAGTAGCAATCGAAGAGGAATAGACCTTCTTATGGGCTAAGAATTGAGCATACTTGTCTCGCTGTATGGAAATCATATTAAAATCCAGAGCTGGACTCAAACTAATAGGTGGTTCAAATGTGGCCGATGAATCCTCCTACAAAGAAATTTAATTAGACCCAGATGGTTTGCCATGTATATCAACAATAAACCACAAAATGATTACTACAGCCACAATGAGTGTTTTACAAGGCTCACAATTCCTAGTCTAACAACCACCTCTACCTCCACGTTCCCCACAGGAACTACCAAAACCACCAAGGGCGACAATAAAAAGCAGTGTGGCCTCCATTACACTCATAATTCAACTAAGAACTAGTATCAAAAGAGTAGCTCGTTGAATTTGAAAAAGAGAGAGAGATGGGAGCTCCAAACCACCCAAAATCCATGCGAACAGATTCATACTCCAATTTCAAGCCAAGAAGAAACTGAACCACATCCACATCTTGACATTGATTTTCCATAGTATTCAGGTAAATGGAAAGTGGTTGATACATGTTCCTCTCCTTACAAAGGCCACATCCTAATTGCAATATTCATCCACAGTCCATGCACCTTGCTTAAGCCAAAATATTTTGACACGACTCATAAATCCAAGTGATATTCATGGTAACAATGTACAAATGTCCAAGACGATCACAAATATCCTTAGCAATAGAAAGACGGATACGAGGATCCAATGTGAGGCTCAATATTGTTCAACATAAGGAAATAATTTGTTTATCTTCTTCTTCCCAAAGGCTAGGAGAACTAGTGTTCTGAGGCTCATCTGAGGACAAGTGATCATACAAGCCCTTTCCTTTGAGAAAGCAACTTGACAGATTAAGCCCAAGAAACATAATTCTTCCCATTCAGTTTCACATAAGTCATAGAAGCATTAACAAGGGGCACCTAAGGAAACATATCTAATTTAGCGCCATAATTTTAATCAAACTCACCAATCAATGCAACAACAGCAAAACTACTCCAAATAATCCACCACAATAATGCAACTAACAACCAACCACAATAACCAATCAAATAAATCAGAAAACCCCACAAAAATAGTGCTGAAAAGGGCCAAAAAAACAGCTCAAACTGAAGCAAATCAGCCAAAATATTGTAGAGAGAAAGAGGAACCAGTTGAAATAATGGTGAACCGCCCCCAAAACAATGCAAACCTGCCGAACCAGCCAGAAAACACCGAAACCCCAGCTGAACCTGTTGAAGAACACTAAAACTAAACTGAACCAAAGCTATTCTTATCCTTAACAAGGAGGATACCCTTCTCTCCAATAAGGAATAGCAAGCACCAGCAACCAAACATGGATCCCTACCTCCAAAAACTTGCCAAAAACCTGCCGGCAACGGTCATACCTTGCTGCAACACCACCTACAACAGCCACAAAACCAACTGACAACCACAACACAAACTTTTCAACAACAACCCAACCTGCCACCGAAGTACTTAACCACTACACCACTCTCCAACCACCGAAGATGCCAACAACCACCACATAAACCTCTGATCGACACAACCATACACCCTAATCGATTGTTTCTAAACAGGGTAGAACTCATACCTCAGCAGTTGCAATACATTATGCCGTTTTCACCAAAACCACCAACGACAATGAATCTGACGGCGCCAATGACAACATCATTCCACCAATGACAATGATATCGGCACAATCTACCCCCAATCACAGGCATATTCAGAAGTCCACGATCAGTAGCACAAAAAAATAAATAAATAAATAAAACAAAACAAAAGGAAGAAGAAGTAGAGAGGAGCGGAAGCAATCAGGGGGTCTGCAATGTAGTGTGCAATGTAATCAAATCCTAGGCTCCGGTACCATGTTGTAGGGTTTGAATGGGAAGAATAGAGAAAGAAGAGGCTATGTTTTCTACCTAGCGTCTCTCTCTTACCTCATTTTATATATATAGCAAAATATAATACAACAATATCTCTACATATTCTTTTATCACAAACTCTTCTAACATCTCTCAACCACATAGTGAAAACTGTGAACCCACCCAGCCTAATCCGTCCCAAAATTTCACAAAATGACCATTGCATTTTTCCCTTGATACAGAGCAAGGGAAAAGATGGGAATAATCACTGCTGAAGTTTTGAGCTAAATATGTTGTGTTCTAATACAAAATGAATTTCAGCTGTCCATGCTTATGCAATCTACCATCTATAGGAAAGTTTCAAAGCAGAGAGAGTCACCTGAGCATCCATAACTGAACTTCTGAAGTCCAGTTGCAGTGAAACCTATATCTCCCTCTCCAATACACCTTTCCTTCAGCAAATGTTCAGAAAAAATAGTAGATCCCAAAGGAACCACAACAGCTGCCACATTATCCAGACTGCCCTTTTCAAAGGCAGTGTTTACTATGCAATCAGCTAGTGAGTACAAGCATGAAGCGGAAAGTTCTGTCCTCAGTGTACCATGACTCTGTACTTCCCACACCAAATCACAAACATCCTGCAAGCTCAACTTCTCAAAAACGCCATCAGATGCAGCCACCAGATAGCTATCATTCATGGCCAGAGGTTGCCAATCTGTCACCTCTGGTGCAGATATAACACCATAACTGAAAATATTTCAAACAAGTACTAAATCAGAATTTCAATAAATAGTTTTTTTCTGCAAAGTCAAAAGAGGATGTTAGATGATCAAAAGAAAAGAATTGTAAGTTAATAGGCCTTCATTATGAGCTCTTTTGGAAGTCATGATGCCATGTCTGGGTCAATTGAGGAAGGAAATACCAAGGCATATTTGTTTCTATATAAAATGTGTTTTGGGAAACATGTTGACATTTTTCATATTTGGTGCATTTAAAAACCTTAGTTAACAGAAAAAAATAATAATAATAAAAATAAAAATTCCCTATTCAATGGAAAACTAAGCAAAACAAAAGCATAAATTATTTTCTATCTATTAAAGCTTCCGTCTCTAAAGGCCATCTCATGTATGCTAGGCCCGCCCACTGTCAGCTACCATAGCAACTGCTGAACTTTCCACATGGTCATGTTAGTTAATGATTTTCAGTGCCATCCAAAAAAATTTTTTTAAAAAAAAAATTGTTTTCAATTTTCCAACAAAATGTCTTGCATAAAAACAGACTCCAAATCTACATAATTTTCACTTTTGTGAACCTGACCTTTAAAGGACACATCACCAATTGCTCGGAGATCGCCAGCTGACCATTTACCGGGCACACCACTCAACTCGTGAACATAGCCACCAGCAGTTTCAACACGAATCCTTTCATCATCTCTATCTGGATGATGATGGCTGTCAATTCCTTAACATAAAATGTGCCAATCCGTTGGAGGAAGCCGCTTTAAATTTGTCATCATCTCTAACACGTGAAATAGCACCATTGCGTCCTTTCTGCCTGTATAACCTTATTAAGGTGGCTGCGATCCCCAAATACCATCAACTGAATAACCTTTACCATGTTTTTGATAAAATGATATGGCATGGTAATCAAACAAGAATACTATGCCATAAAGAACAACAGAAAAAACACTGTCTAACGTTCCAAACATCCCATGGTAAGAACATGTGCATTAAAACAGCGAATTAAGCCCAAGAGCCATCTAACCTTTAGCCTCTGCAGGAGATTGGAATTTTTCGGAGCACAGAAAAGCCTTTGAATCTCCAATGTTGGCAACTAAAATTTGACCATCAGCTATCAGTACAACTGTGGCTGTAGAACCAGAATCAAGATTCCTTCTAGACGCTTCCTTCATGGCTCAAGTGAATTGATGTCAACATAAGAGCAAAAGGAAGAAAACAGTACACAATTCTGAACAAGCAAAGAAACATGAATAGAACTTGCCTTAGAAAACGTCCCATCAATATCATGGATTGCCCTCATCAGTGCTTCTTTTAAAATTCCCAAGTGAAGAGAATCACCAAAATTCACTGGCCATGAATACTTAAACCTAGAAAAGCATTCACAATTTAGAAATACATATCAACAACATCCCCCCAGATTAAAAAGGACTGTACCAAACAAAAATTTCATGATTTAAATACTAAAATCCTCTAACTGAATTCAACGGGATAACTGGCTCAAAATACAACAGGCTTATGATTAGCAAAATTAAGAGTTTGCACAAGTGACCGACATATCCCTTAGATAATGTTGAACACTGCAATATTGTATTAACAGTAAAAAAAGGTTTTCTTGTAAAATAATCCTACAGGTTTTTCATAAAAAATTATGTAAAAATTCCTTTTATCAGCACACATGTAATACATGACCCACCACCATGCATTTGGTTTTTCTTTTTTCAGATTAAGATATTTTTTCCAGTTGTTTAAATGTACATATGGGCGTATTGCTTTAACTTCTCCTAAATGTTAACAACTATCAAAACCACAATGGTAGAAGTAGAACACTCCATGAATCATGCAATAATCAAAAACAATGACATTGACATGAATGTATATGTAATACACAAGAGCACCGCCCAAGATCCAAGTCATGCTGACCTAGTGGTTCTTTCATCCCAATTAAGCACTTGAAAAAAAATATCGTGTTCCCTCTTATCCAGAAATCTTGCAGCCCATTTCTTCGAAAATGTTGCATCCAGAAGGAAATAAGTATGCAAAACGAAATACTCCAATAAAAGTTTTGAAGCCATGTCACTAGCATCAGCACCATTATGACCATCAAAAACTGCCACCATTCCAACTGTAACCTCCTTAACCCCTACTTTACCTGCTCCAACAACAAACAAAAGCCAAGTTTAATATGAACGATTAAAAATCAAAGGTAAACTACTGCTCATGTATCATTTATCCATAGATTTTAACTCGGTGCAATTTGGAATTATTTGAGAGTTTCAGTGTTAGTAAACACATATGAAATGACTTAAATTGCCATCTACAAATGCACATATTTTACAATTTTTTTAACGATAAAACTATTCTAACTGAACATTATTTGAAAATCGATACACAACATTCAGTTTGACAATGGGGTTGATGAATTTTTTTTAGTTAGAGAAAAATACACTTTTACCCCCCAAAGTATCACCACTTTACCATTTTAGCCTCCAAAATTTTAAAAATGACACTCAAATCTCACAAACTACCAAACCGGACAATTTAGCCCATCCAACAATTGAGGGTGATTCTAACACCACAAATGGCCAAATAGGAGTGGCCTAAACCACTATCAAACCATTTAGGGGTGGCAAATGGGAGTGGCTGAACCCCCCCCTAGCCATTTGGCCATTAGGGGTGGCCATACCACCCCATGGCCACCTCCAGGGCAACCATAGTGGGTGGTCGAGCCACTCCCTTTAGTCAAATAGGGGTGGCCAGCCACCCCAAATGTGCAAATGGTTTGGGGATAGTTTCAGTCACTTCATTTGACAATTCTCCAAGCCGACTAAAGGGAAGGCTCGATCAATGCCAAATTTTATTCTCTATATTTTTGCATTTTTTTTTTTAACACTTTCCTTCAGGGCATTTTTGAAAGTTTATGAGCTACATTGGAGGCTAAAATTATCAAAATTTAGTAGTTTGTGAGGATTTGAGTGTCACTTTTTAAACTTTGAAGGCTAAAATGCGAAAGTAGTGATAATTTAGCCAAATTCCAACTTAGGGGTTGATTTGGATGGAAGATTCAAAATGGTATAAAAACTTTAAGGGAAAACTTCACTTAACCCCTCTAAACTTTTATCATTTTCGTAATCACCTCCTTAGAGTTAAAAACTCTCAACTTAGTATATCCAACTTTAAAAATTTGCAATGTCACCCCATCATTAAGATTTTGATTAAATCAAACAGAGGCCCTGAATTTTTCAAAATACCCGGTTTTTATTTAAAAAATTATTTAATTCAGATAATTTTGTAATTTTATAAATTTTACAATATATATAAACCATTTCACCTATTTGCCATCTGATTTAACCCTAACAGGAAAGTGATATTGTAAATTTTTAAAGTTAGATACACAAAATTTAGAGTTTTGAGCTTTAGAAGTAATTGTAAAAGCGATAGAAATTGAGGAGCTTAATTGACGTTTCTCCGAACTTTAAAATCATCCTAATGATGCAATTAATAAGTATTTATGAGAAATTCAAAGAGAGTGTGCTCATGTTGGTACCAGGAAAGGGGATGCGAATGTCGAGAGCACAGAGGATGCAGTCTTCCTGGGACTT